>CM038796.1:103429578-104029578 GCA_021764765.1 Vicia sativa | reverse complement strand
AGTAAATGATAATAAACGAATCTTAAGGGTAAATGGGAAATATTTAAAGAAATATAAGCCACGCCTGCAGGAGATTCGAATAATAACAACGTAATCATAACAATATAAAGAAATGCCAAAATGGTGATTTAACTTGCCAAAATGGTGATTTAACTTGCCAAAATGGCGTTGTTTAAGGTGTTACAGACAAACATTGAAATACAAGATTCATTAAACAAACAATCTTCAGAAATGGGTATTGTTCCTTAATCGATCGAAGATACTCCGATAAGACTCAAGCCTTTGTTGAGTGAAGCGCTTGGCTCCTTCTAGGATAGCGACTTCACCCTTAAATTGCTCAGCTGCTTCAGTCTCTGCAAGTCCTTTATTACGGAGCTCTTCGAACCGATTACCAAAAGTGTTGGTTTCATATGCCATCTGTTGTTGTTGGGCCTCCTTAATTTTATTTTGAAGTTCTTGAATTTGTTTCTCCCAGAGAAGAATGGATTGAGCTCGAAGCTCATAATCAGCTTTAGCTTGCTTGATATGCATGGCGTGCTCTTCAGCTTCTTTAGAAAGCTTCGAAGCATGCTCATAAGCAGCATCCATTGCAGCTCGCTTCTCTTGAACCTTATTGGTAGCAGATTCATCTTGGAGGAAACACCCAGTCACATTGTCTATCAAAGATTGAAGTTCGAATAGAATGGTGCTAACTTCCAGGGAACAGTTGGTGAGGTCGACCTGATTAAGAAGTCCCTTCATAATAAAGCAGGATGTACTATCTTTCTTGAGTACCTCGAATAGATCCACATCAAGGATTGTCTTCCTAATCTTGTGAAGAAGTACAATCCTATCATCAGAAGGCGTTGAATCAGTAGTCGAACCAGCATCAGCCTTAGGAAGAGGAGTATCTCTCTGAGCCAGCTTAGCCTTCATATACCCAATAGGGTCATTTCGTTTTAAGAGGGCTAACTCTTCTTCAGCTGTTTGACGTTGAGAGGACTCAGGAAGTTCCATACGCAATGGAGTAACATCCATTTCGACTTCTATTGGCTCATTGGTAGGAACACCATCACCTTTATTATTTCCTTCCTCATCATCTTCTTCATCACCAACCAGGTCTACTACTTCGATGCCATCATTTTCATCACTGGGAGCTTCAGACTCCGTTCCTTCACTCGAATCACCTTGGGCCTCTTCTCCTCTTTCGTCCCCAGATCCTTCCTCACTAGAATCTTCGCTCTCTTGAGAAGGGCAACCCTTTTCCTCTTTGACTTGGGTGACTTTTTCACTTTCTTGAGGAATCTTGAGAGGAGATTTTGGATGAGAAAGCTCTGGAGGCACTTCTATAGCATCTTCAGGCGTTGTTTCGTTTGTCTCTTTGAGAGGAGGCGAAGTGCCTTGATCTTCTGGTTGCTCAGGAGCTCCAGTCGGAACCTCCATATTGGAGGATCCTTTATTCTGCACCAGATTACTTGAATCCCCATGAGGAGAAGAATGGATTAGAGCAACTGCTTTGGATGGGGGAGTCGAAGTGGTAAGTACTGGAGTTGAATTATCCTACACAAACAAAGAGAAGATTAGAAACTTGCACTAAGGTACGAATAACTATCTTTGTTTAAAAATCTGAATTCAACTCACCTGTGGATTGTCTGAAGAAATATTGTTGTCTATATGTTCCAACATTACGTTGGAGGTCGAAGGTGGATTTTTGGATTTTGGTAAGGGAGCAACATCCCTGGAATCGAGTCCAGAGACGTTAGTATCCTTTGAAACGTCTTTCTTTTGCTTCTTTCTCAAAGCCGTTGGTGAACTTTCCCCAACCTTGAGAGTCTTCCCACTGGTATTAGGCTTTCGCTTCTTTGGAGTAGTTGGGGGGAGTTTATTAGTCTGAAATGGTGCAAATATAAGTTAGACTTCAATCATAAATTCAAGTCCATTCGAAATACCAAAATAAACTGATTACCTTTGGATTCGGAGCAATTGTTGGAGTGGGAGCAATTGTTGGAGTTGGAGTGATGGTGGTTGTTGTTGTCGTTGTTGTTGTTGTCACAGGAGTAATTGTTGGAATTTTCTGGGGCACATTGTCATTAGCTTCGATAGTTGGTTGGGAACTACTTCCTTCATTGGTCTTCGACGCAATAGTTTTTATTCTGATAGCTGAAAATCGAAACAATTAAGACGAAATGCTAAAATAAAGAAAGTAAGAATTATTTGGGGATTTCCCAAGCATTCGCACCTGCTCCTTCATTCGAAAGAAGCGACATGGCAGAAAGGTCATAGCGAAGATGCCCTGGGAAATTATGGAGCCAGTGTCGAGCCCATGTCACAGTCTCAGATGGCTTTAGTTTCTTTTGAGATTGAAACTTGAACATCTCTTTGCAAGTTAACCACCAAGGGTATGGGGGAAACCAAGCCAAAGCCAGTTCTGAGGTAGGTAGTTTGGGAAACTTAGGTGGATGCATTTCGAGTGCCAACCTATACCTATCCTCAGGTGACAACCCTGAAGGAAGCCTGAATTTAGAGACTTTTTCTTTAAATTTTTCCTTCAAGGTTTGGGACGCTCGATATACAGTGGTTTCCAAGCGTGTGGGATCATAAGTTGTTTCGAAGTAATTCTGAAAAGCTTTAATCTCTTGAGCATGAGTGAACATACCTTTCTTTTTGTGTACCTGCACATCGAACGTAGCGGTTAGTTTCTTTTGGATGGTGAGAGTATCAAACATATAAGACTGGTAGAATTTAGTCCACCAATCCAGAAAACCCTTTGATGAAAAATGGGTTGGTTCAAAAGAAATTAATTCAAACTGGGCAAACTCTTGATATTGTTCATGCTGCAGTTTAGCTTCTCTGGCCTTGAAAGTTCGACCGGAGGTAATAGCGCTCTGAGTTTGCAAAAGGGGTTCAGGAATTAATTGACATAAACCGAATTGTCTTGAAACGAAGTTGGGTTGATAGGAAAACAGAAGGATTTGGTTCTTGGTTGGAGTGATTCTTGAGGAGATTAGTCTTGGGAGCAAGAAAGCTTTCCAGATGTCTTGGATCTCTTTACTCTTAGCAGCCTCCGAAAGGGACATGGTGAACCATGACGGTCCATGAGTCCTCGAAGCGAAAGGTGCCATAGTTTCTTCAAATTATGCCTTTTGGAGAAGATCATGATGTATTGTGAAAATAGAACTTGGAAATCAGCCTTATCATCATTTGGAGTTAGTCTCCTCAGCCTTGTACCTTCAACATTTCGATCCGCTACCTCTGGATCTTGCTCAACAATGGTATCAGCGGTGGATAAGGAGGATTCAAACATGGCATTAAGCCATAGTTGGAGTAACCAGAAAGGACCAGCTAGCAGAATGTTTTTAGGAGTGTGAGATTTCAGACTCGAAACAGCTAATCTCAAACTTTCTTAGAGATCAACTAGTAAGAGCTCACTCAAACAAATTCTCCTATTTTCATGTAGATCTCTAGCTAGAGGAATAAACCTATACTGGCTACTTGGAGTGACCTACTGCAAAACACATATCTCGATAACCAAAGGGTGAGGAAGGCAATATGCTCTACATCCGATACACTATTACCTTCAGTGTGATAATGACTGATAAATTTTGAGAAGCTGGCTAACTTGACATCGAAGTCAATGATGCTTGAATGTTCTTCAGAGTCAGGGATGTATGTCTCTCCTACTGGTGATAATCCTGTGATAGCTGCTATATCGAAGAATATGGGTGTGATCATTCCTCCAGGAAGGTGAAAGGTATTATAAGTACTATCCCAAAAGTACAAAGACGCAAATAATAAGGGATGGCTGTAGGTGAAGCCTGGTTTCGACAACTTGATTAGATTGTAGATTCCTAACTCTTCCCACTGATGGGATTTCTTAGCCTCTACCTTAGCAAACCAGTTTTGGTAAGCTACATCAAGGGTAGGGCAAGATCGAAACGGCTTGAAATTGCTTTTAACGTAATCCAAAATGAAAGGGTCTTTCGGGGGGACATCAGGGGTATCTATGTTTTTTGAAGCAGAGGATTCATCCGCATTCTGGGTTCCTAACCTAGGGGTTTCCATTTTATTAAACAATGGTTTAAAATCATAGCAAACAGGGAAGATAGTCCTGGTATCTTTCAGGATTTCAAAAACTGTAAGAGGGCCCATTAGGGCGAACCTCTTTCCAGCAGCATTGGTGGGGATTAATACCTGAGAAGAGTATAAGAGTTCTTGTTCCTTGGAGATTCCTTGGGGAATAAGCACGGATTGACCTTCGTGAATACCGACTTTGCTTTCCATGATCGTTCCAGTGTTCTTGTTTTTCTTCTTGGAAATCTTTTTCATCTGGGATGTTGTTGAAGACATTTCTGGAAATTGTTAAAAGCTTTTAGGTTTTTTTTTTGACGAGAAGAGAAGAAGAAAAAGTTCAGAGTGTGGAAAAAGAGCAGAAAACTAAAGCTGTTTAGTTTTATAGTAAGGAAGTTGAAGCACTCATCAACTAAAGCCCAGATACGTGGAGGTCATGGGTTGGATACGGAATGAGGTGGCGTAAAATGAACATTGGTAACAAGCGTGATTAAAGATAATCATTGTCTTTAATAACCGCACCATGCTGTGGCAACTGTTTTGAAGCGGTTCGGAAACCCAAGAGCCGTCGCGACTGACGTAGTGGAAATCATATACAGTGTCATGATTGCTCAGGGTCACATCAAAATCTTGTGGATATGTTTAAAATAAGTATTTCTCAGAAAGAGATTCGAAATACATATTTTAAAGGGGCATTTTGTTGGCTGAAGATTTTGATATCTATGATACAAATTGGAAACATTGAGCTCAAAACGAGATGATATCAGTGTTCGATGGAACAAGGTGAATGTCACAGTTCGGAATGAAAGAATTGGCTCTTCGAACGGACGTACTGAAATTTGGAGCTTCGAATGGCAGTTATGATGATACATATAAAGGAAGCTTCGGAGTGGTAGTAGGATTGTATCTGAGAAGTGAGTTCGAAACGAAGTGGCCAGAGCATTTGAAATTCAAATGCGAGCGGGATAATTGGAAGTTAGAATATATGCGCTGGAGACGGTTCGAAGCGTGGAAGTTAGAGGCATACGGTGTCACGCATTACGAGCGTGGCAAGATCTCATAAGTCAGACCGTTATGGTCGAAGTAGTATAAATAGAAGTCTTAGTGTTAGGATTTCGTGTGTCATATCTATTGTACAAAAATTCAGTAAACATTCAAAATACCACATGGCTAGGGAAACGAATGCTCGAATGATGTACGTATGATTGCACCAAAACTTTTATTATTCAGTAAACATCTTTATCTTTCCAGTTTATCCTTTATCTTTGCATCAATGTCTTTTAAATTCTTTACATTCAAAGTCATTTAACTTTTCCTTGCATTTAAATGTTTCTTTTATTTCAAAGTCTTTTATATTTCAGAAACTCTTTACATTAACGCTCTTACTTTCCAGAAAATCTTTTACATTCTTGTTTTTTACATTTCTTGCTTTTGTATTCATGCTTTTATATTAAAAGTCTCTTACCTTTAAAAACCATTTACGTTTTCCTGCATTTATACATTTCTTTGCAAATCGAACCTTTACGCGTTTACTTGTTCAAATCAGTTTTATGTTATTTTACTTGATCATGTCATTAAGTTATTTAGCATTATGATCGAAATACTTTGGATATATATATATATATATATATATATATATATATATATATATATATATATATATATATATATATATATATATATATATATATATATATATATATATATATATATACACTTTAAATACAAGTCTTAAACATGAACACTTATTTTGTTATTAATTCTATCCAAATGACCAATACCCCATAGGATCAATCTAGTCGATCCTGCAAGTTACCAGAGGAATTGAATAACGATCATAAAGCTTATTCGATAGTTTGGAGGACTAGCGGTTGTTTCACCAGAAATCACTGTGAACACCACCTCTGTCAGATCGAACTGCTTTGATGTGTCTGTCAGTTGCCTTCTCCACCATTACTTTGAACTTTTTGAACACCTCTAATGCTTCAGATTTTTCTTTTAAGAAATAAACCCAAGTTTTACGTGAAAAATCGTCGATAAAGGAAATGAAGTATCTTTTGCCACTGAAAGATTCCGGAGTGATTGGCCCACATATGTAGGAATGAATCAATTCGAGAATATGTTTAGCTTGATACTCTGCCTTCTTTTGAAATGAGGTTCTTGTTTGTTTACTAAGTACACATTCTTCACAAAACTTTCCTTCATAGTCCATGTCAGGCAGTCCGTGTACCATGTTCTTTTTCGCCAACCTTCTCAAACCAGCATGACGTAGATGACCAAAACGTTGATGCCATAGTGACGCTTTGTCTTGCATATTGACTTGTAAGCATTTCTCTCGAACGTTCCTCAGATTCAGTTTGTACATTCGATTTCTTTCCATTTCAACACGAGCAATGGGATGTCCCACTCTGTCCTTCAAATGCATTATCCGATCTTTTATAAGTACCGAATAACCTTTTTCTGTAAGTTGTCCCAAACTCAAGATGTTGGTCTTGAGGTCTGGTACATAATAAACATTTTGGATTGATCCAATCAAGCCATCCTTCTGTAAATAACAGATTGTACCCTTGCCTTCGACCTTCACTTTCGATGCATCTCCGAAAGACACATTACCATCTACAATTTTTTTCATTTCTTTAAACAAGTGTTTGTGACCACACATGTGATTGCTTGCTCCTGAGTCAAGATACCAAACTGTTATTGTTGGTGTTGATTTCATTTTGAGCCATCAAGAGAAAACCTTCATTCGCTTCAGCTTCCAAAGCTAGATTGGTTGTTTCTTCTACCTTCTTTTCGATTCGACAATATTTTGCAAGATGTCCCACTTTATCACAGTTATAGCATCTGTAGGAATTGCAATCCTTCGCGTAATGACCATACTTCCCACACTTATAGCATTCGAAGTTGGAGTAGTTCGATCGACCACCTCTTTGACCACGTCCTCTGCGACGCCAATTTTGCTAGGTCGTCTGTCCTCTCTCGAAGTTGCTGCCTCGACCACTTCGACCACTGTCACGACCTCCACGACCACGTCCTCTTCCTCTAAAGTTTTGAGAAAAGAGTACCTTTTCATCTTTGATCGACTCCTTGGTTTGATTTGCTTCTTCGACTGCTTCTTCCTTCTTTTTCATCTTACATTGTTCATGTGCTTCGAGAGAACCAGCGAGCTCTTCGACTGAGAGCGTCGAAAGGTCCTTCGACTCTTCTATTGCACATACAATATTCGAAAATTTATTTGTTAAAGATCTCAAAATCTTTTCAACAGCTCGTGCATCAGTTACTGTTTCGCCATTTCTGGTGAGTTGGTTCACCACCTTTTGTACACGCGTGATGTAGTCAGATACAGTTTCTGACTCCTTCATCTGCATCTTCTCTAATTCGCCACGAAGGGTTTGGAGTCGAATCTGCTTTACTCGGTCTGCACCTTTGAACGTTTTCTCTAACGTGTCCCATGCTTCTTTCGACGTAGTCGAACTGACAATCTTTTAGAAGCCTGCGTCATCAACAGCTCGGAATAGTACATACAATTCTGTCTTATCCTTTGATCGCGTTGCTTTCAACTCTTTGTTTTGAGCTGCCGTATAACCCGTGGTATCTGTTGGTTCTTGAACCTGTTTGATTCCTTCCCACGCCTCTAGAGATCCAAGAAGAGCTTTCATTTGGATACTCCAGTTTTCATAATTTGACTTCGTTAGCCGTGGCAATGGCATTTGATTCATCATGTTTGCCATTAGCTCTGATGCCAATTTGACAGAAATAAGCAATACTACTTTTTATATCTTCTTGCTTGTTTTATAGATTACAACTTTGGTCTATATATAGACTCAGAGTTTCTGCTATCCCAAGGAAAAACAAAGTAACGATGAAATACTAATAATAAGCCATTATCTCTTGGCCTTCCAACTACAACAGACTCTTACTCTTTCCACTAACTTATTAATAGAAACCCACTGATTATAACATTTAAAGTTTATTCAACAATGTTAACTTTGTCTTGCAATACT
The DNA here is from genome assembly GCA_021764765.1 of Vicia sativa. NCBI lineage: Eukaryota > Viridiplantae > Streptophyta > Magnoliopsida > Fabales > Fabaceae > Vicia > Vicia sativa. Next base: position 104,021,527 of record CM038796.1, on the reverse strand, counting down.
TGGGGTATGTTGGGTTCTACTTAACTTGGGAATAACATTTCTTTTAACCATTCCTTTTTGTTTTCGATATATATGAAGCAGTTGATTTTGCACTTATTTTAATATTAGTTTATGTATTTTAGTGACAACACCGTCAACTGCACCCTCTGGGAGGCGTATGCAGTGCAATTCCTTAACTTTGTCCTACAACACACCGACTATTCCTAGCCGGTTGTGATGCTCATTCAGTATGCTAAAATTAAAGAAGCCGAAGGTGGTTCTTCGACCCTATACTTGCCTATCACTATCTCTATTGCTATTCAACTACACTTGCATGAATAAGTATTTATTGACATTCCCTATATTTCTTTATAGTATCCCAAAGGATGCTATGGTTGGCCTCTCAAGCCAGCATAGCTCACATTCACATCTCTGGTCCCAAAACTCTCCCAATAGCCATCTTACTCCTTACCAGAAATTCGTTTCCAAAGCATTGGTTGTTCCACTCACTGAGATTGTTAAACTACCTTCGGTATGCTTAAAATTGCAATTACTTTTGAATCATTATTTTTTTATTTTTTTGTGGAATATAATCTAATAATGTTTTTGTTTTTATTTTTCCATGTCTCCACAGACAACATTTTATGCAATTGTTGCAACAACTGATATTTAGTTTCCTAAAAATACTCTTTCCAAAACACTATTGTTTATCAGGGTCTGAATATTTACATTTATGCTTCCATTTGCTTAGTTATAAAATTGAAATAGAGGTTCTCCTTGCTGGAACAAAATGTAAGTTTGTTTTTTGGGACAAGGAGAGCAACTACTCTATGTTGGTGCACAAGAATAGAAATGATTGGAATGATAGAACAATAAAAGAGAATGACGGCTATCAAAAGGAGAAAAGAAAAATAAGGATGGTTGTCTTCACCGATAAGATAACTTCACAGTTAAATTAACTCTAACATAGCAAATACTAAGTTATCCTCTAGAACATCAGAACTTCTGACTGACCATCCGAAGTTTTGTATATGAATTACTGAACACCAGAACTTCTGACTGACCCTGAATTATTCTCAACACTCTTGAAGGTATCTGTTGCCCACATGCGAGACACCTTGATTAAACTAGAATATTAACTTATTTTCAACATTGACACAATCTTTCTGTTACTTTCTTGTTGTTTGTACGTTTAACGTATTTCATTATTCTACATAGTGACATATATGATCCTCTTGACTTTCCTCTTGCACTTGATACCATGTTGGATATAGAATTTTCTTTCAAAGTAGAATGGCAGCCTGACTGGAAGAATTGTTCTGTTGTCAGTATGACTCGAGACAAGACAGTTATAGATCAACTAAAATCCACATGGGATACTGAATATGTAGTGCTTTCGCAGCCACAAACTACACCATCGGGCCAGGTATGTTACTGTTGCTTCTAGAGTCTGCTGCTAAGTGGTATATGTTACTGATAATTTGTCAATGATTTCTGTTATTTGTCAAATAACTTATTGTAGATAAAGGAGAGTGTTGATGAGGCTGTTGATGTTGACTTATGTGATGCCCACACGGTATACTTAAGTGGATCTGACTTTTATTGAACCACAATCAATATATTTATGTAGACTTTGATGCTCATTTTTTCCTTTCATTCGGGTAAACCAGGAACTTGAAATAACTTCCAAACACATGCCTGTTCCAGCCACACCTACCAAAACGAAAACCAGTGGTGGTCCTTCAACTGATTCAACAGGCGTTATCGGCTTATGCGATGGTGAAGAGTCTTCTACAAAAGTTAAGAAGGTCACTAATGCCTCGAAAAAAAATGCTCAAGGTGGATAAGAAACCCGTGAAAGTTAATAAGAAATTTATCAAAAAGGAGAAGCTTTAGCATTGTGTGTGGCCTGGTACTATTTTTTGGAAAGTGGTTTGTTTTTTGTTTTTATTTCTGCTTTATAACTCATGTTTGTAACATACTATTGTTGTTGGTCCTTTTGATAATCGACTCGTATTCATGGTTCATGGGTATCGTTCTTGACCTTCCAATGCCACAAATGCAAGCCCATTCCTTTTGAAATTTACTCTAAGTGAAAAACCTTTACATTATCAGTTCAGTTTATTTTCAACTGCTGCCTCTGTTGGCATTTGGCAAATATATGTTTACATTTTGTAATGCATATTGAACTTTATAACATATTATATCTTGCCCCCTATGTGGGTAGACTCTTTAACAAAAATTACACATTGTATTGTACACAACAGAACTATGTAACACTTTTATGTACCCCATATAAATATTATATCACCAGGTGGAACATTTATAAACATAAACTTAATTTCCCACGATTGAACAAAATCAGTTAAATTTTTTGACTACTATAATTCAAGTAACCCGTCATAACCATACTACAATTTTTGTTATATATTACCTTTAATAACCTAATTCACTTTTCCCCAGAGACACATATTATGATTCTACCATTGGTAAATCTTGAAGGTGAAGTGAAGAAGAAGATAAACAGAAGTAACAGAAAATGAATAGAGAGCAAATCATGATAACATTCTTCTTATTGATAGAAGAGAGGGAAGCTAGTTTATATACAATAGTTGGTTAGAGAATTTACTTGAATTACCCTAACTAACTTAACTGTCATATAACTAACTTAACTAACTAACTGAAGTCTACTGTTTGTTAGCCCCCCACAAGCTGAAATGGAGTAAATGTTGAGCAAGTTCAGCTTGAGCATAAGAGAATGAAAAGGCTTAGGCAGAAGAGACTTAGTGAAGAAATCTGTCAGTTGGTTGGAAGAGGATACAAGAAGTAGCTTTACAACACCAGCCAAAAATTTCTCACGAACAATATGGCAGTCAATATCAAGATGCTTTGTCCTCTCATGAAAGACAGGATTGGCAGCGATGTGAAGTGCACTTTGGCTGTCACAAAAGAGAACTGGAACCTTACTGCATTGAACATGAAGATCTCTGAGCAAATAAAGGATTCATTAGAGTTCATATGTGGCAGCAGCTAGAGCACGATATTCTGCTTCAGAAGAAGATCGTGAGATTGTGTTCTGTTTCTTGGTGCGCCATGAAATGAGGGAATGACCAATGTAGAAGTATGAGCCAGAAATGGAGTGACGTGTGTCAGTGCATGTAGTCCAGTCTGCATCAGAAAAGCCAGTGACCTGAAGAGGGGAATTCCGTGGGAAAAATATCCCTTGGCCTGGACAAGTTTTGAGATACCTCAATACTCGACAAGCATCTTGATAATGTGTTATGGAAGGATTGGATAGAAACTGACTTAGTTGCTGAGTGATGAATGTGATATCTGGCCTCGTAGTATTGAGATATATCAGTCTCCCAACAAGCCTTCGATAGGAGGGAACATCATCCTAGGCAGGGCTATTATCATGGCAAAGTTTGATGGATGGATCTGAAGGTGTGCTTGCTGGCTTAGAACCAAGGAAACCTGAATCAGTAAGGAGATCAAGGCAATATTTGCGCTGAAAAATAGAGATGCCTTGGCTTGAATGCCCAACCTCTAAGCCCAGGAAGTATTTAAGGACACCAGGGTCTTTTATCTTAAAGGCTTGATGTGAAACATGTGATATAACATCTCATGTAATGATCAAAATAAATGATGATCTTCTGATGACTGACTGGTTTGCTTTGTGCTTTTATCAGGAATGATCAGTTATATAAGCACCATGAATATAAGGTAAGTTTTGCAACCAAAGTGTTAGTGTAGTCAAGGCCTTCAATCCTTTAGCAACCCTTCGACTTGTGTTTGATTTTATAAATCCAACGACATCCAATCGGTTTCACATGGGGAGGAAGATCCACAATTTGCCAGGTACCAGTTTTTTCAAGTGCATCAAGCTCAAGTTTCATGGCTTGATTCCAACATTCAAAATCGCATGCCTCTTTATAGGTTTTGGGCTCATGGTTAGTGGAAATGGAGAATATAAAACGAGAATGAAAAGGAGATAAATTGGAGTATGACAGAAAATTAGAAATTGGGTAGAGTGTACCTGAAGATGATTGGCTTTGTGAATCATTAAAAGTAGCACAGACATAATCTTTGAGATGATGTGGTGGCTGTCATGCTCTTGAAGAAACTCGGGTGGATGGATTCTGATCAGGTTGGGAAGATAAGGAATCAGGTTGAGAAGGCAAGGGATCAGGAGAAGGGATAGTAGAGATTTGTTGGGTAGGTGTAGAAGAGCTATGATCAAGGTAATCTGTATGCTCAGGAATGACAGTAGAAGTAAGATTGGGAATAGTGTTTGGTGTTTTGGCAGGAAAATCACAAGACTCAGGGGAGGTGTGTGTAGATGGAGTGGTTATGAAACTGAAATATTCCCAATCCTTGGTAACAGGCTGAGACTTAGTGGTATAGGGCAGGATGTGCTCATGATGAGTCACATTTCTAGAAATGAATATGCTATGGGTCTGTAGGTCAAGTAGAACAGAACCTTTGTAGCCAACAGCATAGCCAATAAACACAGCTTTTTTGGCTCGAGAATCAAGTTTGGTTCTGTGAGTGGATAGTGTGGATGCATAACAGAGAGAACCAAAAACTTTGATCTGAGTTATATCTGGCTGTGAATTATGGAGCCAGTGAAAAGGAGACTTGTTATCAAGAAGGGGAGTATTAACTCTATTAATGATGAAAGCTCTATATTTAACAGCATATGACCAAAAAGACTTTGGAAGATTGGATTGAAAAAGTAATGCTCTGCCTACATTTAACAAATGCAGATGTTTTCTCTCAACTCTGGAATTTTGTTTAGGTGACTCAACACATGATCTTTGGTGAATTATGCCTTTAGAGGCATAGAACTCAAGGATAAGAAATTCTAGTCCATTATCAATTCTTACAAATTTTGGACAAATATGATGTTGATTTTCTACAAGAGTGATAAACTTTATGACATGGTTGGACACTTCTGCCTTAGACTTAAGCAAGATAACCCAAACATATCTACTAAAGTCATCTACTGCGGTCAAAAAATATCTATGATTATGAATGGAACTGGTGGACACAGGACCCCATATGTCAAAATGAAGAAGCTAAAAAGGCTGAGCAGCTTTAGAAACACTAATGCTATAAGGATTTTTCTTATGTCTAGCAAAATGACAGATATCACACACTGCTTTATTATCATTAAAAATTGTAGGGTACATTTGAGTCATTTTAGACAATCTATCATGAGATAAGTGACCAAATCAAAAATGCCATATGGCCTGTTTAGGAATCACTTTACAATTGTGTATGGAGCTAGAGGAAACAATGGATGCAGATGGAAAAGTAGTGGAAATCGTATGTGCTGAGGATGTGGCTTGTGCAGCAAGACAACCATCATCATTGATCAGTCTGTACAGCCCTTCAAATTGTTTAGCCAAACCAATCATCTTCTTGGATTGCACATCCTGTATAATGCATTCATTGTGAGAAAATTGACATAAACAATTTAAGGATTGGCACTGTTTAGAAACAGACAGAAGATTCAAAGAAAAATCAAGAGTGTATAACACATTTGTGATATATAATTTGGAAGAAAACTTGACTGTTCCTGCATGTTTGGCAACAACTATAGATCCATTAGGTAGACAAACATTGACAGGTCAAATTTCATGATAGGAATCAAACCAATGCAAGGCAGAACATACATGACCATTAGCTCCAGAATCAAGAAACCAAAAATCAGATTTAGTATGGCTAGAGCAAGTAATGCTAGAAATGAAAACATTACCTGGAGAAGTATTAGGGTTATGACTAAGCTGATTAGAAATGTGATTGGTATTGGATGTATTGGTTTGAGTAAGAGGCAGTAAATTTGTCTGTTGCAATAAACCAATCAATTGAGTGTTTCTGAGTTATCGGCACGTGGTTAAGCTGCAGATTCCTCACCATTATGAACTGAGGATTGTGCATCACCAATTGTAGTATTCGAAGCATTAGCTGAAACCTATTTCTTAGCTAAATTAGGAGGAAAGCCATGTTTGCGATAACAAACTTCAATGGTATGGCCAGTTCTATGACAGAAAGTGAAGACTCTTGCATCTTTCTTGATGTTGGAGGAATTACCATAAGAACTTGATGATTTACCACGATCAACAGGTTTTCGTGAATTATAAGCATTGATGAGTGTATTAACTTCATCAAGAATTGGTGTAGTATCAGCTTTGGGTTGCACAGAAATAGTGTTACTCTCCTCTTGGATCACCATAGAATAGACTCTATTGATGGAAGGAAGGGGATCCATTAAAAGAACTCGAGTTTTAATAACAAAAAATTTTTCATTCAAACCTGTTAAGAACTGAATAATTTGATCTTCGAGATGAAAATCGCGTGCACTTCTCATGGCTTCACATCTGCATTGTTGAAGACAAGTGCAACTAGGGATAAGTCGATGGGAATTGAGTTCCTCCCATAATCCACGCAACTCTGTGAAGTAATCAAGAACAGACTTAGAACCTTGCTTGAGATTGTTGATCTCAACACATAAATTGGAGACACGAACACGATCAGTTTTGGCAAAACGTTCTTTGAGATCATTCCACACATCAAGAGCGTTTTCCAGAAACACAATGGTTTGAGCAATAGGAGGGTTTACATAGTTCATGATCCATGAGTGAACGAGGCAATTGCATCGTTCCCATGCAGCACGATTGAGATCTGAGACAGTTGGAATTTGTATTGAACCATTGATGAAAGCGATTTTGTTCTTGGCACCTAGGGCACACTCCATCGATCTTGACCAAGAAATATAGTTAGAACCATTGAGTTGAGGTGAAATGTTAACAGAATGTGGTCCTTCACTCGGATGCACATAATAGACGGAATCGATATCACCATTGGTGATTCGAGCAGTGTGATCAATACGCGGTTGCATCAGGAATCAAGAAAATCAGGAAAACAGATAGCTGAATCAGAGAAGTAATGGCGGAAAAATGGGTAAAGTATGAATCGAAGACGATGATACCATATTATGATTCTACCATTGATAAACCTTGAAGGTGAAGTGAAGAAGAAGAAGATAAATAGAAGTAACAGAAAATAAATAGAGAACAAATCATGATAACATTCTTCTTATTGATACAAGAGAGGGAAGCTAGTTTATATACAATAGTTAGTTAGAGAATCTTCTTGAATTATCCCATTCACTTTTCTCCAGAGACACAAAACAACAAAATACAATATGCATTATTTTTAATTTGTTTTATAAAATAAGAACAATTGCTCTTATGCTCTACGTATCCAACCAAAAAGTATAACAGTTACTTCTTTTTTATGCTATATAATAATAATGCACCACTTCTTTGTATTTTCTCACACGAATTGATGGTTGCTTTTAAGTTTAATTTATTACCAATGTACTTGCAGCACATCAATCCATGAAAATACTATGCACTACAATATTGAACTTACTTTTCCCTAAGTGATACAACTATTAATCACCTTTACACACACTATTTGTACTATGAAACTTAGCTGCATCTTTGAAAACTACAATATATTGCAATCTTGTGTATTTTAACATAACAATCATGACTGTCATATCAACTTTTGGAGTCATCATTATTCACTATGTCAACCCTAATTTGTAATGCTTTTAAATATTATTGTTTAATATATAACTCTGCCTATTTCATTTCTTCCTACCACGTACCACCAATAACATACCACTTACTGCCTATTAAGTTTATTTTAACATTCTTTTGGATTTTTTCTTTCTTTTCTTACATACACAACAATGGATGCCAATCCTGTTAATTGCTATGTTAACTGGGCAGCGCTGGCTAGAAAAAGAAGGAGGCTTTACTTGAACCAACGAAAATCTACACTCACCAAAAACAACAATGCAAATGCTTTGCATAAATCTGGTGACAAGATTTTCCACACTCCTAATGAATCATCTGCTCAACGAACACCATTGAGTACTGTCATCACTAATGTTTGCCAAACTGCACCATCTATACGGCATCAGGTGAAACTTCCCACTAATAAGAGACTAAGATGCGAAGAAAATGTTGGACTCAATCTCTTTAATCGTTTCAACGACACCGTTACTCCACAATCTACACTTCTCGGGGAATGCTCTTTATTAACAGATGAAAGAAAATAAACTGTGACAAAACTTTTGGTGATGAACCAGAAACAGAACTTCTGAAGATGAACTTTTGGTGATGAACTAGAAACAGAATTTCTAGAGATGAACTTTTGAAGAGTGAATTTCTGGAGATGAACTTCTGAAGAGTGAACTACTGGACATGAACTTCTGGAGATGAACTTCTGAAGAGTGAACTTTTGGAGATGAACTTCTGTAGATGAACTTCTGAAGAGTGAACTTCTGGAGATGAACTTCTATTATGTAGTTTCTCTTTTTTTGTTTTGGCAGTTAGAGTTAGTTACGATTTGTAACTATATATAAGACACTTGTAACAAGCTTTAGATATTGATTGAATATCAATTCTATTGCTCTCTTCTTCTTGCTTGCACGTTATTCACTCTCTCTTTCTCCTCTAATGGAGTTATTCATCTTCTTAGATGGTATCAGAGCAGGCTAAGCCTGTTCTGTTTTTCGCTGCGATCGTTTTTTAAGCTTATGCTTCAAGATCATTTGTGAGGGCTGGGTTTCAATCCTTGCTTCGTTTTCTTTCTTTCGTTCTTCTGCTCGGAGTTCGTTTTTACATCGTTTTGTGGGAATCATTTATACGATTCTTTCTTTCTTGATTCGTTGTTTCGTAATCTTGTTGCATTTTTTCTTTGAATTTGTGCTTCTGCAATGGCTGCAAGAAAGAATAACAATAATCAGATGTAGGATCAACTTGATCCATATTACGCTCATCCATCTGAAAACTCTTCAACAGTTTGTGTTACACCAGCGCTATCTGGAGAAAACAATCATGCTTGGTCCTTGAAGATGAGAAGAGTGTTGGCAATGAAGAACAAATTTCAGTTTGTTGATGGAACGATTGAAGTGCTTGACAATGATGATCTCAACTATATTGCATGGCAAAGATGCAACAATCTTGTTCATACATGGATCATCAATTCAATAACACCTTCAATAGCACAAAGTGTGGTGTTCATTGATAATGTTGTGGATGCGTGGAATGATCTTAGGGGTCGGTTCATGAGAGGAGACAAGATTCGAGTTGCACAGTTATATCAAGAAATCTCGAATTCGAAACAAGGAAGCAAGAAAATTTCTAATTACTTCACAGAATTGAGAAGTCTATGGGAGAAGCTTGATCAATATAGGCTAATGCCCAACTGCACGTGTCCTATGACTTGTGCATGCCTTGCAATGCGAAATAGTAGAAGTTTTAGAGCTGACGATCGTATAATTCAGTTCTTGATTGGCTTGAATGAAGAATTCAATGGAGTTCTTTCTCAAGTGCTTCTTATGGATCCATTGCCTCAAATTAACAAAGTATTTTCTATGGTGCAGCAACAAGAGAGAAAGATATGTGGGTCTAGAAATGTTCTGTCTGGAAATAGAAGTGCTGAGGATGGAGCTGGTATGGTGAATGTTGTTGATAGCACGAAGCAATTTGGAAGAGGCAAAGGAAATAGCAGCACTGGGAGAGGAAATGGTGGTGCTGGCAGAGGTAGAGGCAATTTCAAAGTCTGCATGCACTGTGGAAAAAATGGGCATGTTGTTGACAATTGTTATAAGAAGCGTGAATATGCTCCTAATTTTGCTCGAGGAGGATCAACATCAGCACATATCAATCAAGTTGAAGCAAATGGTGAGGTTGCAGCTGAAGCTTCCAATGACAATGGAAGTATGACTCTAACTAAGGAGCAATACAACAACTTGATGATGCTTCTTGAGAAGAACACAACTTCAGTAAATATGGCAAAAGTAGGTAAACCTTATATTGCTAGCTTCAGTATTAGTGGTGGTGTTAGATGGATCTTAGACACAGGTGTAACTCATCACATATGCAATAACCTTGATTGGTTCTTGAAACATGATAAAATTAATCCTATTATGGTAAATCTTCCAAATGGAAACTCTATATCTACTTCTGTATGTGGGGATGTGAAAATATCCAAAGATTTTGTCATTCAAGGGGTTTTATATTTGCCACAATTTGAAGTTAACCTAATTTCTGTTTCAAAACTATGTAGAGAAAAAAATTGCAGCCTAGTTTTTGAAACTGACAGATGTACTATACAGGCAAGGAGGGATTTGAAGAATATTAGTTCAGCTAGTGAGCTGGATGGGTTGTACTATTTGGAGCTGCAGAAGGATAGTTCTCATAGAACTAGCAGTGCAGGATTTGTGTCAAGTATATTCATAAATAAGAGAAGTGAAGAAACAACACCTGCTATTATATGGCATTTAAGATTAGGGCATCTATCACATGATAGAATGCAATGTATGAGCACTATGTATAGTTACATACCTAATAGCATTCATAAAGCTTGTGATGTGTGTCAACAAGCTAGACAAAAATGTTTGTCTTTTCCTATCAGTAACAGTAATGCATGTAATCTTTTTGATATGATTCATATTAACATATGGGGTCCTTTTAATACAGTTTCTGTACATGGCTTCAGATATTTTCTCACTATCTTAGATGATCATAGTAGGCATTTTTGGGTTGTGATGATGAGATCTAAGGCTGAAGCTACTAAAAAGATAACAAAGTTTTTCAATATGGTAGAAACTCAATTCAGTAAAAAGGTCAAGGTCATTAGAAGTGACAATGGAACTGAACTGTTGATGCCTAAATTCTATGCTTCGAAAGGCATCATACATCAAAGAAGTTGTGTGTACATGCCTCAACAAAATGGGAGAGTTGAGAGGCGACATCAGCACATACTTAATATCAGTCATGCTATTATGTTCCAGTCACAGTTGCCACAAAAGTTCTGGTCTTATGTTGTGAATCATACAGTATATCTCATAAATAGGATTCCTACAAAAATACTAAACAACAAATCCTCCTTTGAAGTGATGTATGGAATAATGCCTGATTTAAGTTCATTGAGAGTATTTGGGTGTTTGAGATATGCTTCCACATTACCAACAAATAGGAACAAATTCGACTCAAGATCAAGAAAGTGTGTTTTCCTGGGGTACAAGGCAGGTATGAAAGGTTTCATACTCTTAGATGTTAATAGTCATGACATATTTGTGTCCAGAAATATCAAATTCTTTAATATGGTTTTTCCTTTCCTTAATTTGTCCAACCCACAAATACACATAGAAATTTACATAGACCAATTCAAAGTTGATAATGTGGAAAAAGAGTCAACTCATATACCTGTACCTAATTCTGATCCTGAAGATCTACATGACTCGGAAGATGAATCTGTAGCTGATCATGTATCTTTAGATGATGAATCCATGCCAAATTCTCTGTCCACACCCATTGCCATACCTAATGTCCCTTCCTCATCCACAAATGAAATTATTGAAATACCTCATTCATCTTTTGAGTCCACTATAAAATCTAGTAGAATGACACAACCACTTGTTCGTTTAAAAGCTTATGTTTGTGATTCTAACATTGTGTCTTGTCATTACCCCATTGAGAAGTATATGTCTCTCTCCAACCTTTCACCGAGTCATCAGGCATATATTATGTCTCTTTCATCTGAAACTGAGCCAAGTAACTATGTGGATGCTTCTAAAGACCCCAGGTGGACTTGTGCTATGCAGGTAGAAATAGAGGCTTTGAACGAAAATCATACTTGGGAATTCGTTGATCTTCCTCGTGATGCTTCAACAATAGGAAGTAAATGGGTTTACAAGATTAAGAGACATGGTGATGGAACAATAGAAAGATTCAAGGCACTGTTAGTGGCTCAATGTTTCAACCAAACTGAAGGTTTGGATTACCTTGAAACTTTCTCTCCAGTTTCCAATTTAACTATAACTCATGTGTTACTTTCCTTAGCTGCCATTCATGGTTGGCATCTACACCAATTAGATGTCAATAACGCATTTCTCCATGGTGATTTAAATGAAGTTGTTTACATGAGGATTCCTCAAGGTGTTACTGCTCCCAAATTTGGCCAAGTATGCAAGCTTACCAAGTCCCTATATGGCTTAAAGCAGGCCAGTAGAAAGTGGTTTGAAAATCTCACTACATTCCTTAAGGCACAAGGATTTAAACATGCTACTGCTGACCATACACTCTTTATAAAATCAAGTCTTACATCTTTTACTGCTCTGTTGGTGTATGTTGATGATATCATCCTTGCTGGGACTTCCTTAGGTGTGTTTGTAGATTTGAAACAAGCTCTGCATCACACATTTCAAATCAAAGATTTGGGGAATTTAAAATTTTTATTAGGGCTTGAAGTTTCTAGATCATCAAAAGGTATTACATTTTGCCAAAGAAAGTATTTCCTAGATCTACTTCACGATGTTGGCCTAACTGGTTGCAAGCCAGCTTCTACTCCATTGGATGCCTTTATTCGTCTTCGCCAAGACACTGGTGCTTTACTTTCTGATATTACATCATATCAGAGACTTGTTGGGAGATTGATTTATCTTACTGTAACTCGTCCTGACATTGCTTTTGCAACACAACATTTGAGCCAGTTTATGAGTGCTTCCACTGAAGCTCATTGTCGTGCTGCTCTACGCGTCCTACGATCATTGCAAAAAGATGAGCTTTTACTTCTTAAAGCTGACACTCTAGAGGAAACATACTTTGAATATCGATATATGCAAACAAGCAATGAATTAAGGTTTAACTATGCATAGTGTATGTATGAATATATGTGAGAGTGTGTGTATGCGTGCATACAGACACTTTATCGAGGATCAACATGGAGGGTCGACTAGTGCATGGACAACACTCGTCCAAGAAAGATCCAATGTAAAATCTTTACAAACCAATAACTGAAAGGCAACTTCCTATCATATCAAATCTCGAAAATTACAGGCATACTGCAAACATTCCCAGGCTCCCTTTGATGGAAAAATCTCGTGGATGTCACTATGTCTCTTTAGGGAATTATTCCCGTAAACTCTTCTGGGGAGAAATAAAATACTCTGTGGAAGCATCTTGCTCTGCACTTATATCTCATGCTCGAAAGAGATTTGCTACAGGGGTCCCATTAGGACCAACTTCAACATTATCGATGTTGCTTGATATTAGGACAATGCCATTTTATCCTTTTGCTTCACATCCAAAGTAAACACACTTAAATTGCAAAAAATTTCGCAACTATGTTCCAACAAACCTGTTTGCTTTGAAATGTATTTTCAATAATAAAAGAATATTTTCATAGCTGAAAAAAATCAGATTGCAAAGGAATTGGTTAAAAGCTCAAATTTTATTGATAGAATGGTAGCCTGCCAATAGCATGACTCCATAGATGATTACAAAGTTTTGAAAATTGGTAAATACATGGAAAAGGTACATCGAAAAAACAATGAACCCTATTCTCCCTAACAACTTTGAACTCATGTAGTGTAGTCTTCAGTTGAGGTATGAAGATAATCCATGTATATTGTTGCTTCTACGATCAAGTCTTGTCCCATGTAGTTACTTTCCATATAAGTCCCTAACTTTTTCCTAGACTGACCTTGCAGATTTTCATCATACCGGGAAATTTATTCTATTTATGTCTCTAATTTTTTCCTAGACCGCCTTTTCGGGTTTTCAGTCTACCGAGACACTCTTTTTTGCCTAAGCCGCCCTTTCAGGTTTTCAACTTAGCGAGCTTTTCTTTTATTTATTTAGGAGAAGTATTTCTTGACTACATCAACATTCAGAGGACGTGGAAACTCCTCGCCGTCCATAGTTTCAAGAATAAATTCATTTCCAGAGAAGGCTTTCTTGACAACATATAGGCCTTCATAATTGGGAGTTCACTTGCCTCTAGAATCAAAGCTTAAAGACACGATCTTTCTAAGCACGAGGCCGTCTTCTCTAAATACACAAGGTTTGACCCTTTTATCAAAAGCTTTCTTCATTCTTTTCTGGTACAGCTGACCTGACATAAAGTAGTCATTCTTTTCTGCTCAATCAAATTCAAATGGCCAAACCTGTTCTAAATCCATTCAGTGTCAAATGATTCAGCTTCCATTATCACACGCAAATATGGAATCTCAACTTCAATGGATAGCACTGCTTCCATACCATAAACAAGAGAGAAAAAGGTTGCCCCTATTGAAGTGCGTACTGAGGTGCGATACCCATGTAAAGCAAAAGGTAGCATCTCAAGCCAATCCTTGTAGGGAACAACCATCTTCTGAATGATTTTCTTGATGTTCTTGTTTACAGCTTCAACCGTCCCATTCATCTTGGGTCTATACGGTGAAGAGTTGTGGTGGACAATATTGAATGCTTTGCAAAGTTCCACCATCATCTTATTATTCAAATTCAAGCCGTTGTCAGTAATGATTCTGCTTGGCACACCATACCGACAAATAATATTGTTCTTAATAAACCAAACCACCACTTGCTTAAATGCGATTTCATACCTCAGTAAATGCGATTTCATACCTCAGTAAATGCGATTTCAATCCAACTGCGTCAACCTGACCCACATAACAATAACCCAATAGGGACTTTCATTCGACTAGGGTCTTTAGCATGTTCAACGACAAACTTATCGAATTCTACTACCCCATTCTCGTACTTTTTTGATAATCGATCGGCAAACATCCATTTTTTATCCATGGTTTTACTACTAAGTAAACTAAATAAAAATACTAATTAAGGCACAAAACAGTATAATGCAGTTTTGTCAAAATGCATAGTATACACGAAATTGATCCAGAGAAAACAAACACAAACACAAACACAAACAATAGTAAACATTAGGCTTGGCTAGTACAAATATATCACATAAAAGTCAAAGATACAAAGTAAATGTCAATCAGAAGCAAAGTATTAATAAATAGAAACTATGTTAGTGAGCAATGTTATGTTAGTAGAGATTTATGTACATTAATACAAATTAACACAATTATATGTTATGGTAAATGTTATTCTCAGTGCACAAACTTGAAACTAGCACCAAGAATTAATAACCAAATGTGTACATTGATGTGAATTGACATAGAGCAACACAACACAAATTAGTAACCAGAATTTTGGAAAATTAGCATTTGACACAAATGAGATTCAAGTAATGATATCAATTTGAAATTGACAACGAGTGTGATGTTTATGCCTCCATATACTTAAACTTGACAACTTTTGGCTTAGAAAATAAAATTAAGAGTGCGTATCATGAATTTCAACACTAAGAGTCTTGCGATTGTATTACTAACACAAGCATAACATCAATAAGAACACCTAACATATTTTAACACGAACAACCAACGTTTCAAGGTTCAAATGGATATAACGTCACAATTTTCACACGATAATTCGTAATCATAATCAAACCAACAAAAATTCGATAGCATAACGATTTATAAATCTAAACCGGTTCACTTTAAACTTGCTAACGCAAAACACAACATTATTTCTAACAAATTTACTCAAACGAGTACCGGTAATTTGATGAAGAAATTTAGCTCGAATTTACAAAATAGCAACGTTGAGAAGTTGAAACGAGAAGGTTGAGCTCTGTGAAAAGTAGGAAATGAGCGTTGTACGTCGAACTCGACCGAGAAATGCTGCTAGAACAATCGTGAACGGTAGTGCCGGAGGTGAATGGAGGTACAATCGGTCGGGAAACGCTGCTAGAATAAATGTCATGGCGTGGAACAGATCGGAACGATGATGAAGGGAGTTGGAAATGGCGAGAACATTGATGGAGAGGAACAGTGATGGCGAGGAACGATGGTGTCGGAGTTGGTAATGGCGAGGGATGATGGAGTTGCAAAGAGGAGTAGCGAGGAAAAGGATGCGTAAGGGTTTTAGAAAGAACAAAAATTGATTAGAGATTATGTAATTCTGTTTTACTTTTTATAAATAAAATGCCTTAGACAACGCTTTCTGGATAAGCGCTGCCTAAGGGTGGTCCCTCTAGCAGCGCTTTTCTAAAGCGCTGTCTAAGGGGGGACTCTAGCAGCGCTTTCCTAAAGCGTTGTATAAGGAAAGGCCTCTAACAGCGCTTTTAATATAATTAGACAACGCTTTTTGAAAGCGCTTTCTAAGGAGAGCCTTTAGCAGCACTTTCACAAAGTGCTTTCTAAAGTGTGCCTTAGGCAGCGCTTTATAGAAGCGTTGTCTAAAGGCAACCCTTAGACAGCGCTTTTGCTGAAAATATTTTTAAAAATCTAGCGTTTTTTTTTACCGTATGGCAATGCTTTTAGGAAAAACGCTGTCTAAATTGCATTTTCTTTTTTCATTTTTGGCGTAGTGAAATATTATCACGGTTGCAAAACCGTGGTGGAAAGCATCATACATATAACCACCCCTTACCTCACAATTGTTGGTTAACCGTTGCTGTATCCCTTTTTCAACCGTTGTGGTGATCCTTTTTCGTAGTTGTATTTTTTGACAAAGTAGCTTCTCTTTGTTTGTCAAGGCGCAGTGTTGTATGTTTTCTCCAAGTCTTCAACTCCATTTATTGAGAATAAGCGAAGAGGTGTTGAAGAGAACTTCTTACACAAATGAGTTTTAAAAAAAGCATTATCAGATTTGTTGCAGAGATTTCTGATACATTTAATGTCGTTGCAATTCTATTTGAAACTCATTAGCTACAAAAGGAATTATCAATTGCAAATCTTCAGGCTTCTACAAATTTTTGCTAAGTCTTCAAGTGACCAGAAGAACATTGAGCTCAAAGTCTGATAGTGACTTGTTAGAAACTGCTTGATTCTTGAGCTTTGACTGACTTCATGTTCAGATCATTTAGAGTCTAAGTCTTACCTTCTGATCTTTCAGACTCTAAGTCTTCATAGGTTAACTTGATTATAGTTTGGGATCTTCAGGTTCTGAACATCAGAAGATGACCTAATCGGAAGTTGATTCTTCAGAGTTTGATCTTGCAATTGTAAATTTTTCTTTAAATGTCCAGTGCATAATCAGAACTGACTTTCAATTAAAATATATATTTTATATCTGCATATTTGAAGATGACCTAATCGGAAGTTGATTCTTCAGAGTTTGATCTTGCAATTGTAAATTTTTCTTTAAATGTCCAGTGCATAATCAGAACTGACTTTCAATTAAAATATATATTTTATATCTGCATACTTGAATACACATTAATCTATCCAATTATTATTTAAATACTTTGTTATCATGAAACTTAAAGAATATAATATAAATTTTTTTTGTTTAAGTGACTACCATAATTTCAACATTGAAAAGAAGATTCTTTATAGTCCAAGAGTATTGTTAAGAGGCTCAATTTTAAGGCCAGAAGAGTTAAATAAAATCATCATACCTTAAAAGATTGTTATCAATTTTAAATGGTGTGGAATATCAATTTTCTCTATAAGTGGATAAAGCCTGTTTATATATATATATTTTTTAAAAACCATAACTATTTAAATGTAATGTGGTGGTAACAGAAGTTTTCATAAAAGGATAAAAAAATTTGCTTGCAACCCATATATTTTAACGGTAGCATACTCTATCATAGAAAATTATTTTAGTACTGAAAAAAACTTGTCATTTTAGTGTGTCTAGGTTTATGTTACTCTTGCTTCGTTACATATTAATATCTGAAACGAAAACGTATTTGAAACAAAACAGATGTATACAATTCAGAGAATGAGACTGCAAAATTCTATTTGATCATGTCCACTACAAAACGTTGTTATAAAATTGCATTAATTTATTGACAGCAGTGCATATACCAAACTGTACTTAATTAGTCAAAGTTTATGTACTATAAAAAAATAATTAACCATGTCAACCTCACATGTACTGTTATTAATCTTTTCCTCAATCATAACTTTGGTTTCTTATGGTGATAAATCTGATCCAAACAGTATAATGATATGATACCCCTATGTTTTCACAAAATATTAGCCACATAAAATTTATCGACTAATAACGTAGCTTTTCCATATATTAGCAAATGGACAAAGACTTCAAAACTTAGAGGCAACGTAGGAAAACCGTGAAGAATAAAACGACAAAAAGACATTCTTGTTAATAGTATCAAACATGTTCGATTTCATTGGTATTAAAATGTCCTTACCTTATTGGAAGTACTGCATGTTGATGACGATCCATGACCAATATCTCTATACCAAGTGTATTAAACTTTTCTATATTATAAATTAAATTAATGAGAAACTAAAAAAACACTAAGAAAAGGGGAATCAAAGATATAGAAGCTAAGTTCTTTAACGATAGACATCGATTAATTTATTATTGTTATTATTATTTATTATTAATATTAATCCATGCAATATGCAAATTGACATCTTTATTACATGATGGCCACGTACCAATCCTAAATGATATTTACCGATATTATAAAATATATTAATTAGGTAAAGTGTCAATGGTTAGTTATCATGCTATATTATATGGAACTAGATCACCCAAAAAAAATATTTTGAATCCCTCTCTCAAGATTTATATAAAGCAATGCCATAACCCTGTTGTCACAGAGCTCTTTTTGTTTTGGACAAGAGATTTTTTTACCACTGAAATATATCACTACTTATCAGTTATCATCCAAAAATTGATGAAAAAAATGTAAACTGTAAACTAAAATCTAAAGGCATATCTTTGTTGTGTCACTAGTGACAACATATGTCAATGGTACAAATATTTGCACTTTGTCTAATGGAAATACGGACTACACTATGTATATTATTTCCTGATTTTTCCTTGTTTGTTTTATTACACTTGTGCATTATATATGGACTATCATATAGTTGTTACAGTACAGGATTATATTTACAATTTCATATTGTATATTATCTCTATTACCCCACACACACACCCAACTCAATGTGGGTGAAAAGACAGGACCTTTAGTTTGCTACGAAGAGACGCAAGAGCAGTAATTTCAAACGGCTTTGTCAATGTATCAGCAATTTGATCATGAGCTGGAATATGCTTGATGAGGAGTTGTTGCCCAACCACTCGTTCACGAACAAAATGAATGTCCAACTCTATGTGTTTGGTGTGCGCATGCAGGACCGGATTATGAGATAAGAGATCTGCAATAACATTATCATAGAGAAAGGTTGGAGGAAGAATAACGACCTGCAAATCAATAAGCAGTGACTCAATCCAAATAATCTCAGAGGTAGTGTGTGCAAGACTCCAATACTCTGCTTCGGTACTGGAGCGAGCCACCAGGGGTTATTTCTTAGAGCTCCAGGCCACTAAATTGGGTCCAAAATAGACACAATAACCTGAGGTCGAACGTTTCATACTCCAATTTTTTAACTAAGATACCATCTCATATCTTCCACATATGCATCATTGCATCACTGACAAATTGCAAAATAAGATAGCTTGTGTGTTTGCTTCTTGAGCCAAATTAGGGTTTTGGGATCAAATCTTTCATCAGTACAAGATGTGATCAATTAGGGTTAGGATTTCCATTCATCTCTAGTGATCTATCTTCATCAATCATTAACACTTGATCTTTAAATTCCTATCATTTCCTCAAGATCAGTCTTTGAATCGACCAAATAAGGGTTTTTGATCGAGGATGGTGCATCATTGACTTTTGGCTCAATGAATGACCTAATTGCTTGGAGCATGATCTCAAAATCACCAATGCAATATCTTGACTTAATTTCTTGGTTCAAAACATCTCCAAAGCCATGGTTGATTCATGGTGAAATTTTGAATCATCTGACAAAAAGTCAACTTTCCAGATCAGTCAAACTTTGACTTTTTTGGTCAACTTTGAAATTCAAAATTTTCAATCATAAAAGCATTTCATGGCCATTTTTCACTAAGATCCATTTTGATTCAAGAAAAACTCTCAACATGAAAGTTGTATATCTTGTTCCAAGCTTTCCAAATGTCCAAGAACATGAAAAAATATTATGTGGAGCTAGGATTTTGAAATAAGACATTATAGGTCCAAAGGCTTGCATTTTAGGCTATTTTCACAAAGTTTTCAAGCAATTTTGCAAAGGACTTATCTCTTTATCTTATGGAAGCCTAGATGTCCCAAAAATATCTTGAGTTCATGATTGAAGAAAGGATAGGAACACTTGAGATTGTTAACCATGGTTAGCCATTTTTGACCATGTGCATTAAATGTAAGATTCCTTTCTTATCTCTTAAGCACCAAGTTGCAAAAATCTCAAATCTTTCTTGCCTTGATCTCAAAACTTATTGGCCTATAAATAGAGGTCCTTGCATCATTCAAACTCACACCAAAACAACTTCAAGCTTGTTTTCTCTTTTTTTTTCTTAAGTTACAAGTTTCAAAGTTTCAAAAATGTGAGAGTTGCAACTTTCAATCCTTGCAAGTTCTAACCAATCCATTGCTTCAAACACTCTCTAAACATCATTAGGAAGTTTTTAGAACCAATCGTCCATGACAAAATCAACCAAAATTCAGTTTCCTCAATAAAACTCCATAAGTGTGCATTTTGAGCCTTAACAAGCCAAATCCAAATCCACTCATGCGTTTTGCATTCCAATCATTCAAACATCATCCATACATCCCATAGAGGTAAACCAAACTATTAGAACACCTTTGTAACCTTACAATCATCATCTTCATCTTCAAATTGGTCGAGCTGCAGTTGGAGTTGGGCAACAAGTTCCAGGTCATCTCCAAGCAAGCTAAGCACATCAACACATTCCTTGAAGGTCCATGACGCTATCCAGATCATAAAATCGTCTTTGTAACACCTCCTTCGAGGAATTCGATTTCTACTTGAAGAGGTAAGTTTCTCTAACTTTGAACTCTATGATTCATGCATTATAGATCAAAAATTGCAATGCCATCTTATTTCTGCATCTATACTGATCTTTAACCCTCAAACAATTGACATGAATCATGCAGCTACACGATTTCATTTAGCTTTGATATAAATAGGTTTCATCTGTGTTCATATCGTGTTCCTTGTTAAAAATGGGCAAGTTTCATTTTTATATCATTCAATTTCATCAAGAAACAAGGAAGTTACGAATCAAAAGCTTGACGTTGAAGATGAAGATGGTGGCGCCATTTTCAAATTTTTAAAAATTTGTTTTATAATATATACACATGTGTTTGTGTTTTAATTAACAGATGTATAGCCACCCCAGTGGTAGAGAGCGCGTCATTAAGTCTTTTCATGCCTCAGATCTGGGGTTCGAATCCCCTTGCCCCAGACCTTTTTCAATCTTTTCTCATTTTTCCAACTATGATCCAAAACTCATTCATGACTTATTTTTCAATCTTTTCTCATTTTTCCAACTATTATCCAAAACTCATTCATGACTTGTTTTCAAATAAAATTAACTAAAAGTGTTTGTATAACAAGCCACATGTGTGGCCAGTGGTTAAACTTTTGAAACCTTCCAAGCCAAGGTCCTGAGTTCAACACTCACCAAAGCCAAGTCTCTTTTTTTAACACTAGTTTTTTTCATGTTTTCTTACAAACTTCAACATTTTCAAAAACCAATAAAAACTTCTCATTTTGAGATGATTTTTTGCACACTTGTCATTTAGTACATCTATTTTATGATTATGTCAAAAAGTCCCAAAAAATATTTTCTTTTGATATATTTTTATTAGGTTAAAAGTAAGACTTTTTAAGTATTTCAAAAATGCTTTTCAAAATGTTTTCTTGATTTTTTCAACCTAATCTCTTTCAAAACACTCTTGTGGGTAAACTTTCACTCTTCAAGTCTTTTTCAAAATATTTAAAATGTTTTAATTTACTTACACACCTCTTTCCCCATGATCGATACGATTAATTCCTTGAAATTACAAACCGAACTAGGGTTTTTCTTCGAAAATCCTTCAAACTCAAAATCAAATTGATCATGGGCCTCCCTTACGGTGTAAGTCTCATCCATTTTTTTGTACATATTCAATTCCTTGTACATATTCAATCCTTTTTTGTACATATTCAATTCCTTGTACATATTCAACTCTTTTTTGTACACATTCAATTCCTTATACATATTCAACCCTTATTTGTACATATTCAATTCTTTGTACATATCCAACTCTTTGTACATATTCAAGTATAACAAGCTTCTTTCACTTGTTTTTATTTACTTGTTTATACATCAATTCCACTGGTATTAAGAGGAGCATTATTTTTGGTGAAACTACTCTTATTCCAGTGGGCCTCCCTTAAGGTGTAAGTCCCACTCCTTTGTATATATCCAAGTATCACTAGCTTTATTTGCTTGTTTTATACACTTGTTTATATATTTCCTTCATAGACTCTTATGAATGCACACACACACTTTGTCATATATATACTTGTTCATATACTTGTTCATACAAAAGAAACTCCCTCGTTGAGTTGACCTCCTCTTGGGCCTCATACAAGAAAGAGATATGGAAATCTCCAACAGCCTCCAAAGAGTATGGTTTCCCGGTGAAATCACTCTTGAAATTAAGCCAACCATACCTTGTAGCCTCCTCTTGGTCTCCCAATACAAGGACCCTCGATTTTCCTC
The DNA here is from genome assembly GCA_021764765.1 of Vicia sativa. NCBI lineage: Eukaryota > Viridiplantae > Streptophyta > Magnoliopsida > Fabales > Fabaceae > Vicia > Vicia sativa. The sequence continues at coordinate 103,999,037 of CM038796.1, read as the reverse complement.
GGATAACCTCCTCTTGGGGTCACAATACAAGGACCCTCGATGTCCCTCGAATAGCCTCCTATTGGGCTTACAATACAAGGACCCACAGGCTTCTTAAAAGCATCCCCGCAAAACAATAACAAAACATTTCTCCTAAGAGATGAGACATCTATCATCTCTATGAAAGAAGTATCTCATCTATATCATCACATTCAAATCAAACATTTTCTCAAATCAAACATTTTCATAAACAAAACATATTTCTTAACTGTAAGTGTTATAATTGTACCCTCAAGTTAAACGCCCAATGCTTGCAATGAATGATTCAACATTTTTTGAAACATACTCTCATTCTAAGAACTATAAGCGGTATACTTGTACACTCAAGTTAAACACCCATTTCTTACAATGAAAGATTCAAACAATCAATTTTCAAAATGTATGTGATGAAATATATTAGATACATTTTTCATTAAGATGACACCTTTTGTTGTCTCTTAAAATCTTTGCTTCCATTAGCGCATAAGTGGGAACTACGATTGCTCTGACTTTCTCAACCCCCTTTTGAGAATACGTAGGCACAAAGTCTCACCCTTGGCTAGCATACTTCTTTCTCCCTCAAACCACTCAAACTGTAGTTTCCCTTAGATCCCAAGCTATAATTGCTCTAATTCCCTCTAGGGGATATGTATGCAGAAGATTGCAATTATCTTTGCGAGCATAATCATAATAAATAAACTTAGGCTCCTACCCAACCTACCTTCTAAATCTCAAAGGAGAAGCTTTCCCAAAATAGCATAGCAAATAAAACACAAACCCACAAAAGATCCTATAGAGTACTATAGATACATAGGGTGCTAATACCTTCCCGATGCACAACCTAACCCCGAATCCAAAAATCTCCCTCATGCTTTGTGTTTAGTTTCATACTAATCGCATTGCATATCCTTGTTTAGGGTATTTCAGATTTCCCCTTTTTCTTTCTGTTTTAGAAAGAATAAATCTTGGTGCTTGCGACACCTTTTCTTTTTAAAAAAATAAATTATATTGTTTTTTATTCGGAGATCCGAATTCCGATTTGGTTCCCTCGTTCTTCACTTTTAACCGCGAATAGAAAAATGACGACTCTACTACGGAGTACCAAGCTTCTTTTTTTTGTTTTAAAAAAAGGGGTTAAGTCTTATTTGTGTATTTGTTTGTTTTATTTTTTATGTGTTTTGTTATGTTACTCGCGATTTCATGTGATTGAAAAAAATCCTAACCCGGATTTAAGAAACATTTAAGAATTAGGTGGGGGTATAGTCCTGTTAACTTACTAGGAGTCTCAGTCCTTAATAAGTTAATTTGAGATCCCTCTCTCAGTAGAGGTTTTCTTGGGGATAATTTTGTTTAGCAAGTTTTTTGCAAAGACATTTTTACTTTCAAGCGAACTAACGAAGTTGAGTTGTTTGTAGAACCCATAACCCATCCTGGCCTTTTAGGATGTAGTGCAGAAACTATTCAGGTATAGACTTGGATTAGTTGTCATGCGAGACTACGATCAGGCGAGTTTTTCTTGAAAAATATTATTGGACTACGATTTAATTGTTTAATCCGATAATATTTGAAAGAGAAGCGTGGACCCTGTATTATCAGTAGAACATGTTTTATAGGTGATTAAACTCATAGGACTTACCCGCGTTTGGTTCTTACCCGTGATCTCATGCTCGTGACTTCAAACCTTTGAACCTATTTTGTGTGTAACCATGCTTGTATCTTTGTGGTATTCATGCATTCCTAAATTTCTTATTTTATTTTTCTTTCCATTAAAATTTCCAAAGAATTTAGAGAATTTTTCTTCGCAAACATTCTAGGTTAGAGTGATGGATTTGAGAAGAAGAAATACCAAGAGATACGGTTTTAGATTTCCTGATGTGAAGAAGTTAAAAGAGTTAGCATCCTTGGTCGAAGATCCCTCGGATTTTAGGAAACGCTATGGAAAGCTTTTAACTATCTTGAACACTAACATTGATGAAGGAATTCTCAAAACTTCGATTCATTTTTACGATCATGTTTATCGTTGTTTCATTTTCCCGGATTACCAGGTGATTCCTACTTTGGAAGAGTAGGCAAATATTTTAGGTATCCTATTGTCTGACAAAGTTCCTATCAATGGTTTGGAAGCCATTCCGAAGCCACAAATCATTGTAGCGATAAATTGCTTAAGGAAATCTGAGATAGACAAAAACTTAACTACTAAAGGAAATCTCTTAGGATTAACTTCAAAGTTTCTAATAGAGAAAACTTTTAGTTTTGCCGAAGCTGGTAGTATGGTAGCTTTTGAAACTATTTTATCTTTACTCATTTATGAGTTGGTTTTGTTACCTAACATCAAAGACTTCGTTGATATCAACGCCATAAGGATATTTTTGATTGGAAATCCTGTCCCTACTTTGCTTGGTGATACATATTTCTCTATTCATCATAGGAATCGTCAAGGAGATGGAATTATTATGTGTTGTGTGCCTTTTTTGTTCAAATGGATTGTTTCACACTTTCCCAAGTCTCTTATCTTAAAAAAAACAAAATTGGTTGTCATTGGCGTCGAAGACCCATGTCTCTTACTAATAATGATATTCATTGGTATAGTTTGGCCTATAATGAGATGGAAATCATTGATAGTTGCGGAGAGTTTGCCAACATACCTCTCATTGGTACACAAGGAGAAATTAATTACAACCCATTCTTGGTAAGACGTTAACTTGGGTATGCAAACTCGGGTAAACCCATTGGTCTTACAGTAGAGGGTTACTTTTATCATGAAGGGGAAGATTCCTAAGGTTCGAAAGCCAGAATGAAAAGAGCTTGGCACCATATTCAAAGAAAAGAAAGAGGTGAGGTAAGGAATTGTGTAGCCATGGAAATCTACACTTGTTGGGTAAAGAAAAGAGCTAAGGAATTGTGAATGCCTTATGCTTATGAAGAACCCATGTTCCCAGTGGTATCTAAATTGACCACCATTCCCATTGAGACTATGGGAGAATACCAAGAAGATTTGGCTATATAAAGATGTTTAGGAAGAAAAATTTCTTAAGGATGACTTTGAGAATGTAAAGCTTAAGAAACAGGTCAAGGATCAAGAAAAAACGCTCTACTTTCAAGATGGATGGCTCATGGAGAAAGATGAGAAAATTCGTCGAAAGGATGACGTGATCAAGAAATACATCAAATAAAGAAAAAGAAAGCTTGAAGAATTGAAAAATGGTACTCCTGCTCCTGACGAGTGGAAGAATGTTGTTAACAAGCTAAAATCCGAGAAAGCTGAATTGAAAGCTTACTATGGGAAAGAGATCCTGAAGATGAAGTTATATCAAGCATTTGGTTCTTCATCAGATGAAGATTCTTGATTAGGATAATTTAGCTTTTATTTATCATTTACTTTGTTGTTGTAAGAGCTATGCTCCAAAATAATTTGTAATCTTTTCTTAAATATATCAATAAAATAAGAGCTTTGTGTCCCAAATGTTTGCAAGAAATTTCTCTTTTGAGAATTCTTTGGAAAAATAAATTCTTCTCTTTTGCATTCATAATCATGCATCATCTTGCATTTCGAGTTTGTTATCTATAGTCTTATCTTTTGGAATTTTCTCTAGAGAGCGTCAAGTTGTCGTGTCTTAGAGTTTTCCGATTGTGTTCATAGTCAGCTCGCAGATACAATACTCGTGCAAATAGAAAGAAAGAAATGGAAGATTTCTAACAAGAGAATATTGAGCTTCGTGGTACATTAACCACACTTCAAGAGGAAGTGGAAAGACTCAGAGCTTTGGTGAGCTCGTTGGTAGCTGTGCAGAATCAACAACCACCACCTAACAGTCAAATTCAGGCGACACTGATTTCCGAAATCACTACTACTCTAGCTTTTGCAGTCGCATTTACCAATCCACTTTTCACCATGCTAGAGGGTTACCCTTGGCGTATTCCTTTCAACTTTGGTATAGGTTTTCGTTAAAATACTTTTGAATTATTGGAAACCACAACTGAGGTTCCTACTTTATAGAATTCAATGTTCACTTCGCAACCTAGAGTAACCATTCCTCAAGTCCGTATGTCGGTTTCTCAACCAATTTTGACAAATTCAGCTCATGTGGTTCACATTATTCCTTATGTGAACAACGAAGTTTATCATGATCTTGGCAACAACACGGATCCTCGTAGCCATATGGAAGATCTCCAAGAACAGTGAAATAAAATGCATTTAGAGTTCAAGACAATTCGTGGAAAGGATTTGTTTGAGAAAAACGCCCACAATCTATGTCTGGTTCCTAGTGTAAGAATACCAGCCAAGTTCAAAGTCCCCGACTTTGAGAAGTACAGAGGTAACTCTTGCCCATAAATCCATCTTGTGATGTATGCTAGAAAGATGTCTTCTCACAATGATAATTATCAATTGCTCATTCACTACTTTCAAGACTGCCTTACTGGCGCCGCTATAAAGTGGTACATGGGATTGGATAATACTAACATTCGAACTTTCAACGACCTAAGAGAGGCCTTTGTTCAATAATATAAGTACAAATTGGACATGGATCTAGAGCAAGACCAAGTCAGAGCAATGTCTCAAAGATACAAAGAGACTTTCAAAGAATATGCCCAACGATGGAGGGAAATTGCTGCCAAAATCAATCCACCATTGGAAGAGAAAGAGATGACCAAGATTTTCTTGAATACTCTTGGCCCTTTCTGCTACAAACGCATGATCGCAAGTGCTCCAAATGATTTCACCTAAATGGTAAACATGGGGATTCGACTAGAAGAAGGAGTCCGAGCAGGACATTTGACCAAAGAGCTTGGATCTTCAACCGTAACCAAGAAATTTGGAAGTATTTTCCCAAAGAAAAAAAACAAGATGTTGGAATGGTATCCCAAGGGAGACCAAGAAGAAACATTAATCACCGACAATAGGTAGCCGATGATGTACAAGTTGTTAGTTAAACTTCAAATGCGGGATTCTCCCCACAATTTCAACAACTTAATCAGCAACCTCGACAACAGGATCAACCATTCAACAATAATCAGAATCGTGCTCAAAGCATTTTACAGTTTGACCCAATTCTGATGTCTTACACGAAATTATATCCTGCTTTAATTGAGAGGAATCTCGTTCATACTAGACCACCACCGCCAGTGCCTGATAAGTTACCTTGGTGGTACAAAGCTGATGTGTCTTGTCCTTTTCACCAACGGGCACCTGGTCATGATCTCGAACGTTGCATAACTTTTAAGGTTGAAATTCAAAGGTTGGTTAAAGTTAACCTTATTTCTTTTAGGTATTTGAATCAGAACATATAAACAAATCTGCTTCCTAATCATGGAGGGCACGCTGTAAACATGGTGTCTAGATGTCCTGACCAATATCAAGTCTTTGACATAAACTTTGTAAGAGCGGATCTAGTACAGATGCATGCCACTTTCTGTGTAATGGGTGGTTTTTCTCGTCACAACTACGAATCTTGTATGATTTTTTCTAGAGATTCTCGTGGATGTTCTACTATGAAAATAGATCTTCAGCGACTAATGGATAATGGCGACATTCGAATCCTCAGAAATAGGAATGAGAATAAAGTGAACATGATAGGATGTTATCTGCATGAGCATTTAGTCTCAGATATCAACTCGATAACTCCTAAAGTTAACGTTATCATTCCTCATTTCAATATGCTCGAGCGCATAGAGGTCACATACAACAGTCCAAGGGTTCCTGTTTCTCCTTTGATCATTTGTCTACCTGGACCTGTTCCTTATGATTTTGACAAGGCAGTTCCCTACCAATACAATGCAATAATGATGGAAAATGGGAAGGAAGTTCCCATACCTACTCTTTGATCTGAAGTTAACATCACTGAAGTAAGTCGAGTAACTAGGAGTGGGCGTATGCATATCCCGTTGCCACCAAAGCAGCCTATAACTCCTATGACTAGGAAAAGTGTTATCGATATACCCGTTGTGAATCCTGTAGGAATTCCTGTTGGTAATCCAAATTTAAACATTGGATTGTCCAATGAAACCAGTATCAATCCTGACTTTGATGAAATTCTAAAGCTAATCAAGAAGAGTGAATACAAGGTTGTGGATCAACTGATGCAAACTCCTTCCAAAATCACAATACTCTCTTTGCTCTTAAATTCTGAAGCTCATCGAGAGGCCCTGATAAAAATCTTGGATCAAGCCTTCATAGATCACGATGTCACTACTGATCAATTTGGTGGAATAGTATCCAACATAACGACTCACTTTTAATTTGACCTCTCGCCCAACCCAAGGAAGAGAGATGTTTCATAAGGCTAGCTTTTAAATGTTTTTCTCTTTGTCTCGTCCAAGACAAAAGAGTTTGTGTTTAGGGCCTTGTTTCAAATATGGATAATAAATAATGCTTCTTTTTGAATTCCCACATTTATGTGTTTGTTTTTCGTTATTGCCTTTTTTCTGGAAATGGTAATCCTAAAAAACAAAAACAAAAAACAAATACTTTCAAATAATCTGCATACACTTTTACATTCGTTGTTTTCTAAAAACCGAACATAAATCATTTGTACAGATTAAAAATTAATAAACCCATTGAATGCAATAACGTTATGCCCTCTCCCAACTTTGAATTCCTTGTGTTCGAAGCCGAAGAAGAGGAAGAAGAAGGGATCCCATATGAGATTTCCTGACTACTTAAGGATGAGGAAAAAGCCATTCAGACTCACGAAGAGCCTTTAGAAACGATCAACTTGGGTTCTAAGGAAGACAGAAAAGAAGTAAGCATCAGAGCGCTACTCAATGACGATGTAAAGAGCAAACTGATAGATCTTCTCAAAGAATATGTCGATGTGTTTGCTTGGTCCTACCGAGATATGCCAGGGTTGGGTACCAATATCGTAGAATATCACTTGCCATTAAAGCCTGAATGTCCACCATTTAAGCAAAAACTGAGGAGGACTCACCCTGACATGGCCGATAAAATCAAAAAGGAGGTTCAAAAACAACTCGACGCAAGTTTTCTCGTCACCTCCGAATATCCTCAATGGTTAGCCAACATGGTGCGTGTTCCAAAGAAATATGGAAAGATCAGGATGTGTTTTGACTAACAGGACTTCAACAAAGCTAGTCCAAAAGACGATTTCCCATTACCACATATTGATGTGCTGGTTGATAACACTGCTAAGTTCAACGTCTTTTCCTTCATGGACGATTTCTCTAGTTATAATCAAATCAGAATGGATCCCGAAGACATGGAGAAGACATCTTTTATCACGCCATGGAGCACATTTTTCTACAAAAGTAATGTTGTTTGGATTAAAGAATACAGGCGCAAATTACCAATGGGAAATGACTACTCTCTTTCATGACATGATGCACAAAGAGATTGAAGTCTATGTGCACGACATGATAGCTAAGTCCGACACTGAAGAAGAACTTATAGAATATCTCTTGAAGTTGTTTCAACGACTGAGGAGATTTCAGCTTCGCTTGAATCATAACAAATGCACCTTTGGGGTGAGATTTGGAAAGTTCTTAGGTTTCATTGTCAACCAAAGAGGTGTTGAAGTGGATCCCGACAAAGTCATAGCTATTCAAGAGATTCCCGCATCAAAAAATGGAAAGCAAGTAAGAGGTTTTCTTGGACGATTGAATTATATCTCTAAATTTATCTCTCCAATGACTGCTACTTGTGGGCCAATATTCAAGATTCTCCGTAAAAATCAAGGGGTTGTGTGGACAGAAGATTGCCAAAAAGTGTTCGACATTATCAAAGAATACCTGCTAGAACCTCCAATATTGATTCCTCCAATCGAAGGAAGACCTCTAATTATGTACCTTACCGTATTAGAAGATTCTATAGGTTGCGTTCTTGGACAGCAAGATGAAACGAGTAAGAAGGAGCATGCCATCTATATCTTGAGTAAGAAATTCACAGATTATGAATCTCGTTACTCCATGCTCGAGAAAACCTGTTGTGCTTTGTTATGGGCTTCAAAACGTCTCTGCCAGTACATGATCCACCACACGGCTTAGTTAATCTCCAAAATGGATCCAATCATGTATTCCTTTGAAAAGCATGCCTTAACAAGGAGAATTGCCCGATGGCAGATGTTATTATCTAAATATGACATGGAGTACCGCGCCCAAAAAACGGTCAAAGGAAACATTCTCGCCGATCACTTGGCTTATCAACCAATCAACGAATACCAGTCTCTCAAGTTTGACTTCCCTGACGAGGATGTTATGTACTTAAAGATGAAAGATTGTGAAGAACCGTTACCTAAAGAATGTCATGATCCTGAATCAAGATGGGGCATAATTTTTGATGGAGCAATTAACATTTTTGGAAAAGGAATTGGGGCAGTCATCATCACTCCCGATGGAACTCATATCCCGTTTTCCGACAAATTGCTATTTGATTGCACCAACAACATTGTAGAACACAAAGCCTGTATCATGGGTATCGAAGAAGCCATCGACTTAAGGATAAATATCCTTTACATATATGGAGATTCAGCCCTTGTGATCAATCAAATAAAAGACAAGTATGAAACTCACCACCTTGGTTGGATTCCCGATCAAGATTATACAAGATATTTGTTAACTTTCTTCAATAAAGTTGAACTGCATCACATTCCTCGATATCATAATTGAATGACAGACGCCTTGGCTACTCTATCTTCCATGCTCAAAGTCAACCATCGGAACGATATGCTTATGATCAAAATTAGACGTCTTGAAAGACCGGCCTATGCGTTTGTAACCGAAGCAGTCATCAATGATAAACTGTGGTTCCATGACATCAAACGCTTCCTTCAAACTCAAGAGTACCCGCTTGGGGCATCACTAACAGATAGGAAAACTCTAAGGAGGTTTTCAAGAAATTTCTTCCTGAATGGAGATGTGCTATACAAAAAACATCGACATGGTCTTGCTCAGATGCGTGGACAGACACAAAGTAGATATATTGATACAATAAGTGCATGAAGGGTCCTTTGGAACTCATTCAAATGGGAATGCAATGTCAAAGAAAATATTAAGTGGAGGTTACTATTGGTTGACAATGGAATTTGATTGCTGTAAACACGTGAAGAGATGTCACAAGTGCTTGATCTAGGCATATAAGTTCCATGTGGCACCGACTCTACTCAACGTTCTCTCTTATCTATGGCCTTTCTCAATGTGGGGCATCAAAATGATTGGAATGATTGATCCAAAATCTTGAAAAGGTCATCGCTTCATCTTAGTGGCCATTGATTACTTCACCAAATGGGTCGAAGCAGTATCTTACGCCAACGTTACAAGACAAGTGGTTGTGGGGTTCATCAAGAACAACCTCATTTGCCGATATGGAGTTCCAATCAAGATTATTATAGATAATGGATCGAACTTGAACAATAAAATGGTGAAGTAATTGTTTGAGGAATTCAAGATTGAGCATCATAATTCTTCTCCTTACTGACCAAAAATGAACGACACTATGGAAGCCGCCAATAAGAACATTAAGAGGATCGTCCTGAAAATTGTCGTCACTTAATAAGACTAGCATGAAATGTTGACATTTTCTTTACATGGGTATCACACTTCAGTACTCATTTCAACAGGGGAAAGCCCTTTCTGTTTAGTGTATGGAATGGAAGCAGTACTCCTCGTGGAATTTGAAATTTCATCACTGAGAGTCCTCATGGAGGCTAAGTTATCTGAAGCTAAATGGTGTTAAAGAAGATACAATCAGTTGAACTTATTTATAGAAAAACGTATGATCGCTTTGTGTCATGGACAATTGTATCAAAGAAGGATGAAGAAAGCCTTCGACAAAAAGGTTCGACCTCATAAATTCCAAGAAGGCGGCCTCGTGCTTAAAAATATATTGTATTTTCAACCGGATTCTAGGGAAAAATGGTCTCCTAATTACAAAGGCTGGTACGTTGTTAAGAGAACCTTTGATAAGTGCCAAAATTTAGTTATTTTGTATATATGTTTTGTGGCACTTATCGGTTCTTTTGTTGATATTCTTCGAATAACTCCCCAGCTTTTTGTATAATTGTGTACATAATAAAATAATTGAGTTTTTGTGTAAATATTTCATCATTTGATAGTTTTTCATCACTTTTATTGGTATTCATTTATAATTAGAGCATTGAGCAATAAAATGTCGAAGACACGACTTCAAACGCGCGATTTGAGTAACTCATCAATGAATAAGGCTCAAAATCAAAGACTAAAAAATTATCAATTTGGTTTATATTTTGTCATTGTTAAATAGGAAATTTAATAAGCTTTCTAACGCTTCAAACCGGGCGTAATTCCGAGTTACGGTTCTCAAGTTATGGCAAAAACAAGATGCTGGTTTTTTTCGGAACAGCACAAACCGCGCTGAGCGCCACAGACCGGGCTAAGCATGCCCTGCGATTTCAGAACTCTTTAAAAGGGGCTAAAAACACATTTTTGGGTAAAGGGTTGGGTATTTTTGAGTCCCAACACCATCAATATCATTTTTGTCCAGAGTCGAATCCCTCGTCGATTGGTGTTGACATACCAATAAATGTTTGGTTCCTCTTCTTCTCTTCTCTTTGTAATCTCTTTTATTGGGTTTTGTATGTATATCTACTCTTACTCATGTATATTTGTCGCCCTTGACGTTGTATAAAGTTTTCTTTACGAATCTATGTTAGTGATTGTCTTAGGTTTTTACTCTATGTTAGGGGTTTGAGCTTTGCTAGAGATAGATCGCTTAAATTCTTACCTAGGATGGTTATCTTTTAGTTTCTAAATTCTAGAAATAGGTTTAGATCTGAAATTCACTTAGAGTATCTGATCTTAATACCTCTGCATTTGTGAAGTATGCCAGAGATGGGTATGGAGGTGATGCGGTTGACTTCTGGTTGTCGAGGTATGTCAAAAATGCATATCGAGGTGATTCAAGAGGATTCTCAATTTGGGTTAGAAATAACTTAGGTTGTGAGAGGTATGTGCTGACATGGACGAGTATCGTAGGCTGAGTATAATTGGATGATAGATTTAAGTCTGTGACGGGTAGTGTGTATTCGTTCCAGACAAGTTGTCTATCCTTACTTTTTGTTCATTTACTTTTTGTCTTTTATTTTCAACCTATTTAATCTCAAACTCATTAACGATAGAATTTTCGAACGACGAATCAATAAAAAATCTCTATGGACACGATACGATATAACCTAACCGGTATATATCACCCGGTAAAAACAAATACTTTACTCTTTGCTTGCCGCCTAATACCGCATCAACAACCTTCTCTGGTGGCACTATGACTCTCCAAACCATGGACAGTGTTGAACTCCGATATCTTGTAAACGCTGATACAGTCAAGAAATACTTTGTCTAAAAAAGACAAAAGAACATCTCGGTAAATTGAAAACCCGAAAAGGGTGGCTTAGGCAAAAATGAGTGTCTCGGTGGACTGAAAACCTGAAAGGGAGGTCCATGCAAAAACTAGAGACAATAAACAGAAATTTTTTATCTTGGTAGATTGAAAACCTAAAAGGGAAATCTTGGAAAAAATTAAGGATTAATGACAAAGTAATTGCATCAGTCTATACTTCGTCAACCTAAAGAATCTTCCATCAACGAATCTTCGATCAAATCTTCTCCAATCTGAAGCAACAAGCACAATTGGAATGCAACGTTATTAAGGAGAATAACGGTTATTGCTTTCAATGTAGCCTTTTCCTAATATTTACCATTTCCAACTTTTGTAAATAATCCATGGAATCACGCCTTTGACTTATTACCATCCTATTAAATAAATTTTAGCCTTGTGCCCACTTGTTTGCAATTTTTGTTTTATTCTATATTTCAAAATGACGCCTTTACTTGTGATAATCACTTTTGAAACAAAAAACAAAAGTGAACATAGAGATATAAAAGAGAAATTTGATCCTTGTGCCCAAATGTTTGCAATTCTTGTTTAAATGAATTTACTTCTAAACTTTTGATATAAAAGAGAAATTTTCCTTTGAATTGGGAACATAGAAGGAACATTGGTAGTTGTCTCCATTAGCGTTTCAACCTCTAAATGATAAACAAATGTTTCGACATGAGAAGTTTTATCTTCCCCGAAAGAGATTATCAAAAGACGGTATTCTTATCCAAAAGGATTTCCCAAACATGGCACTGCCAGTGAAAAAATTATTTTTCCCCTCAGAGAAATTTAAGCATGTAACTTTGATTCGTCACCAGTAATATCTACACCTTGCTGAAGATTTTTTCTGAGTATCTGATTGAACTACGACGTTGGTCCTTTTCCAAATACACTTTGTTGTCTTGTCAAATATCGTCAGCATGCATACGACATTCATGACATTCATTATTCATACATATTTGCATCATTTTTCAATGTTTTCTTTAAAAACACTTGTTTAGGTTGAATTTATTCCCGAAAACAGGTATAGGCGTTTCATCTCTTCAGTAGACTGTCACCCCTAAGCAAAAATAACACATTCTTACTCCAGTTCCCCAATCGAGTTCATTCCTCATTGGGTCCATAATCTTGTTTGACTGTTTCTTTCTAGTTTGTTCCTAGATAAAACCTCGTCTCTAACCATTTCAGGTCTAGATTTCACAAAAAAAATCTACTTTCAAACAATAAGCAATAGCCTCGCCATCCAAACCACTAATTTCCTATTCGTTTTTGAACTTATCATAAAACGATTGTTCTTCTTAACAAGTCCAATCATGAAAGTTCAACAAATCTTTATAGTAGTCTTTCTCTCAGAGAAACCTGTATTTTACAATCAAAACGCCTGCATCCTCTCAAAACGATCCGTGGTACAATTGTAATTGGGAAAGTAGAAACTCATTTGAGATTGTTTTCCATTACTGTTTGTTATTCACAGGAAGGAATAAGCAGTAAAAATCTCTCTCAAAAGTTACCTTGTTATAGTTATCACTTTGCTGATAATTGGTAATATCTTCAGAACTCATACCATTTACCATGTCTATCACAATGCTGATAATCGAAAAAAGAGTCTGCATTCCAAATTACAATAACTATCACCAGGATGATAATTGGTAATATCACCTTTAATTACCTTGAACATTGTCACCAGGCTGACAATAGGTAATCTTCTTGTTTCCCAAAGTGAAACAGATAATCACTTTATTTGTAAATCTCTTTTCCCAGGGAAACATATACTTGTTTCCCAACAAACAGGGTTCTCCTTTCTTAGACAGATAGAGACATCCTCGCAGATATTTTTCACCAATTGTGTCACCCTTTGGTACCTCCTTGACAAATTTTATCTTGAAATCACTTTGCATCATTTATATCACTTTTCATCATTCTCAATTTTTGACCTAAGATACCATCTCATATCATCCATATATGCATCATTGCTTCACTGACAAATTGCAAAACAAGATAGCTTGTGTGTTTGCTTCTTTAGGATAGAACTCAAAGTATACATCATTATCCTTAGAAAATTGAGATACATATAGAAGGTTTCTTGTGATTTGTGGCACACATAAAATGTCTCTGAGAGTTAGTGTGGTGTGTGATGTGATTGCGGATTGACATTTTAAGGTTCCAATGGCATAAATGTCAAGAAATTGGACGTTTCCTACACACACTTTGTTGGACTCGGTGTAACGTTTACCATTATGCAAGAATGTATAATAAGAGTTAATATGATGGGAGGCACCTAAATAAACAAAATAGGCATGTGAATCGAGGTCTGATGGCACGCTTAGTTCCTGTGTAGCTCCATATGCATGATGAGTAGCGATCAACGTTGTGGCATCTTGAGAGGTGTCATTTTGAGAGTTAGAAGCACCTCAATCACCATTTTAACTTTGAGATGTTTGTTGAGTAGATGAATCTGGTACGTATACTTCATCAAACTTGTGCCAACAATCCAAAACGGCATGCCCATACTTGCCACAAAGCTGGCAAGTTGGCCTATTTCCAGTGCTTGAAAAGGGATTTCCATGACCCTTGCTTCTTCAATTAAAACCATAACCACGACCGCGGTGGTGGGAATTTCTTCGAGTGGAAGATGCAGATTGTTTAGAATTGGACACAACAAGATTAGCCAAAACATTAGAATGGGCAAGTTCTTAACAAAACTTGTCCAATTGTGCTTCTTGCACATACAACAGTGCCTCAACATCATAGAGAGTAAGAGAGTTGGATTTACCATACATTTTCATCACGAACATGCTTTATTTTTCAGGGAGACCATCCAAGATAACATCAGTTTGAGTTTCTTCCGTGATAACATCACCAACAACAAGTAAGGAGTTAGCAATAGACTTTATCTTGAGAACATACTCTGATACCGTGCGATTCGCTTTATTTGTAGTCTTGAGCTCATAACATAGTTGACAAACCTTTGCTTTTATCATCGCATTGAAATGTTTATAAATTCGGTCCCATACCTCAAAGGAATGCTTGCACGAAAGAACTTTGGGAAGCACATATTCAGATATTGTGGAAAGGAGCCATATGAAGAGTTCTTGATTTCGGACCAGTCATGCTTCATATTCATAAGAGGTAACAATATTTTGACGATAGAGCTCAGAGCTGAATTTCTATAGAATTTGGGGACTCACCACAAACCTGTGCAATCACGTCTTTAACCTGCTAATTCCACAGAAGAAAATTGTTGTCATTGAGCTTGATGGACAATTTTGGACCAAACGTGTTGATTCACGATGAATTGGACCGAGTGGAGAGGGAAGCTAGGTTTTCAGAGACACGTGGTGAATTCGGAGATGATTCCATGGTGTTGAGAGCTACAACAGTGAGAACACTTAGAACATGAGTGATGGAGACACGGCCTCTGTGAGGCTTCGACGAAACCAAACGAAGAGTTGAAGAAGACGCTTATCTGAAGTGTGAAGGAACCTTCTTAACAGATTCTTGATGAAGAACGAAGGATTCTTTGGAGCATTCTTGATTTGGAAATGAGAGGGATCAAAGGGGAAATTGATACCATAACGGAAATACGGACTATACTTTGTATATTTCCTAATTTTCCTTGTTTGTTTTATTACACTTGTGCACTATATATAGACTATCATAAAGTTGTTACAGTACATGCCTATATGAACAATTACATATTGTAGGAGATATTATCTCTATTATTGACGAGTTTTGTCGTAACTCGGGTTTTCAGTATGACATAAATATTAAGCCTTATATGGACGACATCACCTTGCATTTTCAAAATCTCATATGATGTTTTGCAACTATTCCATTTCTTAGATACCCAATTTTTTAAGCAATATAATATGAATGGAAGAAATAAGGGTTCTCCAACCTATTTATAGAAGAATCAGGAAACACATTCGACAAAAATGAGAAATAATCTACCAATTAGAGTTTTGAGAGGATTAGAAAATGATCTTTTCTAAAATCATAAAAACTATAATTGAGATGAATAATATCTCTTATATACAATTATTTTCAAACCAGAATCTTAATTTTCCAAATAGTATTATCTACAACTCACCTATCGTTCTGAAAACAAATATCATTTCTCAAAAGTCAAATAGACCATATAGCTGCAAGCCACACAACACCCAATTTGCCTTCCCAAACTTTTTTTTCTTTACAAAACAAGTACCATTCCAAAAAACATTGAAAGGCACTCATCCTACTATCTACCGATTTTCCAATAACAAAAGCAATCTCATCCCAAACAATCTTCACCACTTTGCATTTGAAAAAAAGTGTTCCAAAATTTTCAAATCCAAACTAAAGAACAACAGTCTAAAGGGAAGGTAATTCCCCTATTCAACAAAATATCCTTAGTGTGGAGCCTATTTATAAAAAGCCTCCAATTAAAATCCTTGATCTTGAAAGGGACATCTGTTATCCAAACCTTGCACAAAGCCACATATTCTCTATTTCGAGGTCCCAAAGGAACTCTAAAACGAGAATAGAAATTATAACAAGATGAAACCGAGAAAACACACTAATATCCGCTCTCCAAGTCATCTTATCATGTACGTTCGAACCCATAACAGTACCTCTTAACGCCTATTGAAGGGACATAAGTCTCGACCAAAACAAAAGGGAGAGTAAATTAACATTAATATCGAAATCCCCCAATTACAAACTCCATCCTTCTAAACTCCCATTTCGGCTACTGACGCTCTTTTCAAACTAGAAACCAAATACAAATCCGGGTACTCCTCTTGCAAGAAAATCTCCTCCAACCAACGAGCTTCCCAAAACGATATTGTGAAACCATTTCCAATTTCAATCTTACTACATGTCATAAAAGGCCCTTGAAACGAATGATTATCAATATTAACAATGTCCTTCCACCAAGAAGAAGCGGACTTAGCTCCTAATGAACTACCCTCTCTGCAATGCACCTTCAAAGAAATATCTCCATAACGAGCCTTTAAAATGCCAAGCCAATTATTATCAAACCCTTGTAAAATCCTCCATCTACATTTATTAATAAGAGTTAAATTTAAATTCGGGGTATTTTTAATGCCTAAACCCCCTTTATCAATAGGGAAGAAAATATTCTTCCAACTCACCCAATGAATATTCCTCCTTCCCTCCACACCCCCCATAAAAAATTGCCTTGGATCCTCGAAATCCCCTTCGCCACCTTGTAAGTTCCAAATTATATGGATTGGCTAAATTTTAATAAAACAAATAATAGAAGCAACAATGTTTTATACAGTAGGATTCTAAACTTATATTCCTATCTAGAATGCCTTAACATGCTGTGTTAAAGAAGTTCAACATCTGGAACATCAAGTCTTATGATATATCGAGACATCAGACATCAGGACATCACGCTACAAAAATTTCTAAGTTTGTTACAGTTCTGTTTTAAATTAGTGCAGAATATTCTGGGAATATTATGCATCTTATGTGGCGTGACTTTAAAGCCATATGTGGAGGTCCAAGAGTTAAGGAGAAAAACCAGAAGGGACCTTGATTGTAGCAGAAGTTATCTGCGATTTTGTTTCTGAAAAAGTTAGGTTCTGTAGAAGTTTGTTACAACTTATGATCTTATTTTGAAGGCCCAAATCCAGATGGGTAAAAGGTTATAAATAAGCAATTGTAACCTAGTTTTAGTAAGGTAGCTGGTTTTAGAAAGATGTAATCATTAGGGTTAGCGATTTAGGTGAACCACCCGATTTGTGGGATGGTCACTAACTTGTACCTCGAATCCTGTAAGAAAGAGGATTATTTTACTCACTCAGCATCTCTGAAGAAATGAGTGTAGGTATGTTCTTGGAAGAAGCTGTGAAGCAATTCCAAGTTAGTTTCTGTCACATGTGTGACTGTGATTTTAGTTGTGCTTAAAGTGAGATATCTTCAAGCTGAGTTTAATAGGAGCCAAGCAGTTGATGCAATTGTTAGTGTGATAGTAGCTGATAGACATCCCTGAGGTGATTGGAAGTGAGCAGAGGTTGTCATATCTAAGTGTGGTATCTTAGGTAGAAGGATCATTGGGTAGTTTGATTAAGTGAGGAGTGTAAATAGGGTGGTTTCCCTTCGAATTAATATTGCTGATAGTGAACTTGATTCTTGGCTTGGTATGCCCCAAGATGTAGGTTGGTTAGAACCGAATTGGGTTAACAATTCCTTGTATTCTTTTGATTCCTACTTTTAATTGTATGTTCTACCTTGTCTGTTTTGTAATGTCGGATCAGATGTCACGACATCCTGAGTCTGGCCCTAACCAGAATTTCACACCTTCCTAAACATCTTGTAAAAGGATATAGTGAAAATAGTAAGAGGGCAAAGAATAGATCTCAAGAGATTAATTCTTCCTCCAAGAATAAGAAACATATTATTCCAACCCGATAACCTCTTCTTCATTTTGAGCAAAAGAGGAACCCAAGTTGAATATTTTCTAGGATTTGACCCAACTGAAATTCCAAGGAAAATGAAGTTTCAAGATTCCATCTTACAAGAAGAACAAAAGAAGCGGCTTCGACAAAGTTACTATTGATATTAATACCGATCAAATTGATTTTATGGTAATTAATGCCTAACCTTGATGCAAGTTAAAAAAAATTCAAAACCGACTTAATAGCCCATACATGCTTCCAAGAACCTTCCTCTTAAAATAAAGTATCATCCGCAAATTGAAGAATATCAACATTAAATCTACCATTAATTCCAAAACCACAATATTCCCCAATTTTTTATCGATCTTCTAACTAACCTTGTCAAGCCCTCCGCAACCAAAACAAAGAGAAAAGGTGAAAGAGGATCACCTTGTCTCAAACTTTTTCCACCTTAAACTCCTTAGTAGGGCTTCCATTAACTACAACCGAAATTTTACTTTGAAAAATCAAAAGATCCATCCATTTTCTTCACACCTCTCTGAACCCCATCTTCTTCAACATGAATATTAAAAAGTTCCAATTAACTTTATCATAAGCCTTTTTGAAATCCACTTTAAACAAAAGATAATTACTCTTTTCCTTCTTAGCAAAATCTACCACTTCATTTTCTACCAAAATTCCATCAAGAAGTTGTCTCCCCATCACAAAAGCACTTTGGCATGATGAAACAATAGAATGCAACACCCTTTTAAGAATCCCCGCTAATAAATTAGACATTTATTACATACACCCAACCAAGAAAATAGGTCTATAGTCATCCATACAAGCCATATTAGGGGATTTAGGCACCAATGTCAAAAAGAAATATGTCGCCTCCTTAGCCAAAAAATCTCTGAATGAAAGTTATTAAACAACTGGATGAAATCCTATTCGATGAAAAACTAACACTTTTTGATGAAAATGAAAGTGTAACCGCCGGGTCCCAAACTCTTAGATCTCCCACAACCCCAAATAGCCCTTTTAATCTCCAATTTTTGAAAAGGTAACTCAAGATCCAATTTCTCCTCCGAGCTAATATTATTAAACGCAATCCCATCTAAAATCATCCTCTCTCTCTGTTTCCACAAACCTATCCAAAAAACATTTCCTCACCTCCTCCTTAACATTCTCAATCGACTGTAGAATTGAGTCTGACACGTTAATGGGACTAGTGTGATTATGACTTCTTCTCTCCTTCACAACGTTCTGAAAAAAACTAATATTACAATCTCCTTCGTTAAAACATCTAACTTTAGATTTTTGAGAAAGCATATTCTCTTTGATCGTCAAGTTTAACCGAAAACTACTAGTTGTTTTCTTAAGATTTTTAAGATATCGGATTAGTCTTCTACATATTCTGCTTCTAAACAATCAGCCCCATAATTAATAGCTCTCACTTTATACTCCACCTCCAAGTCTACCCTTCCAAAATCATTCATATTCCTCCATCTCAATATATCCTTTAAGATACGAAGTTTCTCTTTCAAAACAAAATCTCTTCTTCCCTCCACCTTGATCCCCATTCACTCCTTCTCCACAAAAGGAATAAACGAATTAAAGGAAAACCATTCGTTATTAAACTTAAAGGGTTTCAGACCCCAATTGCCTTTATCAACCACTAACCAAACGACACAATGATTTGAAATATCTCTAGACCTTATCAATTGACCTATCATGCTCCATCTATTCACTATGGTATTCGACACTAGAAACTTGTCTATACGTCTCATAGACTTACCATCACCACCATACCACACAAATTTATTTCCCTTTGTAGGAATATCCACCAAATTGCTTTTCAAAATAAAGTCCGCAAAAAGTTGAATTTCCCTATTATTGAAAATAAAGTAGCTCCCTTTTTTATCCCTTTCATCTCTCTTTTATGTTGAATAACATTGAAATCTCATCATATAATCCACTCCCCATATTTATTGGCCTCCTTCAACACCAACAACTTGCTTTAAAGCTCTTTCTTTTTATTAAGGAAACAAGACGAGTAAACGTTGACCACAAAATAGTAATGACCCTCCCATAAATCTTATATACCAAATAACACTCTATCATACTACAAATTCCTAGCATTTTTTTAGTATTTTCATTATATTTAGAGATGATATTATATGAAACTGATCACTTCACGTGAATCAAAATATTATAGAAAAATATATTTCAACTTAAAATCATTATAACCATATAAGTTATAATGACGAGAAACGAAGCGAGTCTGGTGTTGTTGCAATTTAGGGGTCAAACGAGGAGTATTTTTACTTTGGGGACTTTTCTTTTGAGCAAAACATATTTTGTGAGAGACACACCATATGTTCATCCAAAAATTTAAGGTGATAGGTGAGTGGATTCTCCCATTCATAAATGCTCAATTATCCACATTCTTAACCAATATGGTACTTCTACGCACTAATCACACTTGTAATTGATTTCAATATTGGCACACGGAAAATGAATACAACAAGAAAAAATGATGAATTCACTATTACAAAAAGTATATTTCACCATGGTTAGAATAATTATTTCATAATTGTTAGTGCTCCATGGTAACGAAGAGTGTGATAGTTAGTGAGCTACTAACCACTACAAGTTATTGACCATGATAATAAACTAGATAGCGTGCTACTATTTACCACACAGTTGGAATATCCATAGTGAAAAATGGAAATATTATCGATTCGATATCCAACAACACATTTTTTGACATTTTTTTAAATTTGATAGTGCACTACTTTTCACCATGGTTGAAAGAATCATCCTTGTTAAAATATGTTGTCTTTTAAAAATATTTATTTTTTGATTTTACATAAATGTCATTATTATAACCTTTATATTTTTTTGTTAATCAGACTAGATCGGAACACGATAATAATACATTTGTGAATCAAGACTAAATTGGCAACTATTATGAACAAAAAATATGTATTACTAAATTAAAATTAAAATAGCACCAAAATGACATACCTTTTATATATCATTACATCAAACAAGTAAACAATCAACATACAAAATTATTGTGCACTAGATTTGTTATTCTAAAGAAAGCAAGATACATAACGTAACCGGGCGACTTTTAGTGTCTTGTCTCTAATAAACACTTATTTGCACACATGAACAAACTCTTAGAAATTATAATAAACAATAAATTGTAAATGATAAAAAATATTTACTTATTATTTTTCTCACATGTTTTCTTCATGATCATAATGAATAGCAAGCACATCATTTGTATCAATTTCTTCATATGAAGTAGGAACATATGTTGTGAATGAAGGGATCTTAAAAATTTAAAATTTTAATTATTAATTTTCATCACTATGAGGAATGTGTTTCCTTGGAGAATAATTGACCATCTTTTATTAGAAGAGTCAGTGGCATAAAACACTTGTTTTTTTAGATGTCATGATGAATGGTTTGTTCTATAAGTTGACTTCTATATAGAGAGAAATTTATTTTCATTCTCTCTTCTATAGTAGGATTATTTTGTTTCTTTTGATAGTATGGAGTGGAATAAGGTTAATCGGAGGGGCAACAGTTTAGACAGGTTTTGTTCATAAAGTGTTTGACAGTTTGAAATATTTTGCTGAGTTGGTGGGTAACAAGGTTTCTAGGAATGCTTCGGATGCTAGGGTAGGCGTTGGCCTTCTGAGTTTCTTGTCTAAGGAGACGTATATGGACATGTTAAAGTAGGTGTTTGTGGGAGTAGTGATTATTTTAGGTATGCTTACAATAGCGATTCCTGTTTCGAAACAGAGGGATATTTCTCCATTAAGGTCACTCCGCTAGAAAAGAACCTATGTCTATAGGAAGAGTTTGAGGTAGGGGAAATCAACGACTTGATTAGGTAATGAAGGGCATATTGGAAGTAATGGTTTCCCGACATTAGGGCATGGAAGAAGGATTACATTGAAAATGCTATTGTCACTTGGATTAGAGCTTACAGAGTTCCCTGCCACGCTTGGAATATTTATTTCTTTGAGTTGCTTGCAAATTCAGTCGGTTCTTATGTATGTTTCGATGAGAATACGTAGAAGGTAACAAATATGGATATCACAAGGTTTATGGTTAGAAAACCCTGCACTTTTTTGTTGAAGGAATCAGTGAAGGTGATGATAAATGTCGCGTACTACATGAGGGCATGAAAAACACAAGAAATGGGAGCTTAAATTGGGTTTTATCCTTTGAAAACTTTTTCTCTTTAAAAATAATTCCCTTGAATGTGCCCCTCTTCTGAAGGATAATGAAATATAGGAACGCAATAAATAACTCGGAATTTTTATCCTAGTTCAGTTGAAACATCAAGCTACTCTAGTCTACCCTTCCGAGGTGATTTGCCTCTCTCCACCGAGTACTTAATCCACTATAACCAAACTGATTACACTTGCACGAGGAATCGCCGATGAGTAACACCTACACACACCAACTGTATGTGACTAGTATCCTCTAAGACTAATTACCATATACTTATTGAGAACCTGACCCAAATGGTATCTCAAGAAACTATCAAACAACCGTTTGGTAACAAGTTTGTTTACAAGTAAATATGCTTCTACACAAGCTGATTATGTAAATATATTTTTAGTACAAAGTGACTAGAATGAGTTTAAAGCTTTTTACAAAGAATAAAGAATTTAAGCATAGAAAAATTCCTCGTGAATTAGCATTTGTTTCTTCAATTCTTCAAGCTCTTATATAGTGCCATGCATTATGTTACCGTTGGAGGGTACATTTGGAATATGAAACTTGTGTCAGCTTGAAAGAACGTGGGGGAAAAGATCGTACGTAGAGTCTGTCCTTCTGTCATACCCCAAAATTTGCCCTCCTACTTCTCAAGACATTTCATACATCCATGCTCAAGAATTCCTCAAGGGTTGATCAGACAAACCCTCTCCTAGACAATCAACCCAAACTAGGGTTTGGCAATTATCAGATCTAGATGGACTTCCAACATCTCCAATGGTCATCATGCCTCCTCATATGCTTCAAAGATTCTCCATGTCTAGATTCAAGCCTCACAAGTCAAGTTTCCTCAGACAATTGCTCAGATGGTTGAAAATCAGTTGTATTGGACAAAAAGTCAACTGTGGTCAACATACAGTCAAACTTCATGATTTTTGGTCAACATCCTCATTTTGAAGTTACATTCATCATTTGATCAAGGGTTGATCATGATTCATCAAGAAAACTCAAGATTTGCCCAAAAGTCAAACTTTCCAAATTAGGGTTTTTCAGTGAAAAGTCAACTGAACTTTGACTGAGCATAACTTCTTCCTACTTTCTCAGAAATTTTTCCACCACCTCTCATTTTGAAGGAAATTCAATTCTCTACAACTTCATGTCTCACAAGAATGTTCAAAAAATGCTTCATTTGGAAGGTATGGATCAAAACATTACAGGTCCTTTTCAAAGTCAACTTTTTGTTTTGAAGATTTATTGAGCATGGAAACTCCAATTGAGATGAAACCAAAGAGGTTGGTTAGAGGACACCTAGAGCTTTCTAAAAAGTCCAAGAACACTCAAAAATGTGGAAAATTGAGCAAAATACACCTTGCACAAGTTGGGCATTTTTGAAGAAGTGCACAAAGAGAGATACTTGTTAAAATCCAAAATTTTGCAAATGGGCCTAGTTTTTCTTCATTCAAACTTGTTCCTTAGACAATTTGGAACATCCAAGCCCAATGCCACGAATTTTAGCTTTATTTTTCTATTTAATGTGGATTTTATTCATTTAAATACAAATTAAATTAAAAAATAAGGTATAAAATCAAAATTAAATGCAAGATTGATTTTTCTCTCATGCTTGAGGTCCAAGTAACTCACACAAGCTGGAAAATTTAGAAATTTGCATAGATTTGGCAAGAATTTGATTGAAATTTGATCAAAAAAGGAATATTTGATTTCATACAAAATCAAATATTTTTCACATTGATTGATCATTATTTGCTCTTGAATTCAGACCTAAATCCATCCACTATAAATATACAATGCCTACACAACAAGAAAGAACAGAAAAATTGCCTCAAAGAACCCTAACCTAAAGTCAAAAAACCGCGTTCTTGAAGCAACTTGCAGCCTTGGTTTTAGCTCATTTCAATTGATTCTAAGCCTTCCATTGCATTCATTGGTGTCTTTAGAATCGATCCAGACCTTTACATCATTCAAAAACATTAAGAATCAAGCAATCCCGATTTCGGTTTGTCTTACTTTTTTCAAAATTGAATTCTATTTATCGTGCATTTTTAACACGTTTTGATGTTTGTTTTGTATTTAGTTTGAAGTTTGCAAGCTATCTGGACAATCCAATTGCATTTTCATGGCCTGAATCGAAATATACCATTGCTAGGGTTTTCTGAACCAAATTAGGGCTTCCTTAAAACGGAAAAATTGGACAAAAAGAACACCACCATCGTGTTTAGAATGTTATTTGCAATCGATTCATGTATTCATAACTCATTTATATTGCTTGTACGAAGTTTTGGAAATTGTAGGAGCCATAGCGTCGAATGAAGCCGACGCTAACTTTTCAAATTTTCAAATGAAGAAGATGAAGATCTTCGCGCGTGTTCTGGGTTTCCAGAAATCAAATTCGTATAAAAACGCTCCGTTTCATTTATTTGACACCAAAAGCGCTTTGGTCCAGTGGTTAAGGCAGAGGGCTCGTGTTTTCATCCAAGAGGTCACCAGTTCGATCCCTGGGAAGACCATATATTTTTGCTTCTTTACAAACTAACTTCTATATTTTCATATTTTTATATTTTCTTTAATATTTTCATGTTAATTTATTTTATCTTCAAATATTTTTATCATGCATCTAAAAAACACCAAAAATATTTATTTTTTGCATAATTATCAGAAAAATACTTATTTAATTTTTAAAATTAAAATTATTATTTTTGCATGCATATTTTATTTAATTGCTAATTAATCATTTAAATAGCTTTTAATTGTTTTTAAATTATCAAATCAATTCCAAAAATTACCAAAAATTTATCTTGTCATATTTATGTCAGTATTAACACAAAAACTTTTTCTCATTCAAAAATACTTATTTTTACTAACATTTTCCTCTTATACAATTTTCTCGTATTTTCCGATTTTTGCATCTGTTCACAGGTTATACCGTTTCAGACGATTTTTGTTGCTTTTTCTTTTCCAATTATGTAATTGCCTATGGGATGTAATAGTTTAATTAGGGCTTTTATTTTCCGCACTTTCAATTATGTATCTGCCCCAAAGTCATGTAATAGCGTAGGACCTTTACTTTCCGCAATTTACTTTCTGCACCCTATGAACTGCTAGTAATTAGGCGTGTATGTGTCATACCCCAATTTTTGACCTAATATACCACCTTACATTTGCATCATTGCATAACTAACAGTTCAGACAGCATTAATCGGGTGTAGCATTCACAGGTCAAAATTAGGGTTTCATCAGATTTTCATCTGATTAAAGAGGCAACCAATTAGGATTAGAGTTTTACTCACCTCATTTGATCTATCTTGATCAAATCATCAACCCCTGATCATCAGATATCCAATTTTTCTCATTGATCAATCGAGGATCGACCAATTAGGGTTTTGATCGAGCATGAGTATTCTCTGACTTTTTGAGCAAGGAATGACTTTTTTGGATAGAGATTGGTCATTATATCTTAGATACAACATCTTGACCTAATTTCTGGATTCAAAACATCACAAAAGTTCACAAACTTCATCAGTCAATTTCAGAAACATCTGATGAAATTTCATCTGCACAGAAAAGTCAAACTTTGACTTTTGGTCAAAATTTTCAAAACAAAACTTTTTCCAACATCAAAATACTTCAAATGATCCATCATGATCATAAAAAATCAAAGAATTTGGAAAAGTCAACAAAAAGTCAAAAATTCCAACACTTAGAAAAATTTCTAAGTGTTAAAATTTCTTATTTTTTCCAAACTTCATGCCATTTTTTCACCTAGTTCCATTTTGAATTGGAAAAAACTCAAAACATGAAAGTTGTAGCTCTTGAAACAAGCTTTCCAAAATGTCCAAGAACTCTTAAATCCATGGAGTCTAGATATACTTTTGAAATTGAAACATAAAGCTCCATGAACATGGTTTTTCAAGGTCAAAACTTCACATTTATAGGTCATTTTGTGATTTCTTCATCTAGAAGCAATGCTTCCTTGCCAAATGAATTGTAGAACTGATAAATATCAGCTAGATGTGATTGAAAAAAGATAAGATCAATTTGAAGATTTTCACACATGGTAAAAAGAGGAAGCTTCCTTTTTCCTTTTGAAAAGTCTTTCTTGCCCCTTAAGTTAACTTTGATTTACCAAAAGCCTTGTACTTGTGCCTAACATTTTCAGAACCATTGGCCTATAAATAGAGCATCATTTTCAAGTTCAAAAACACACCAAAGCAATACAAATCCATGCTTTCCTTCCACTTACTCAAAAATCCATAAATCATAGTTTCATTTGTCAAAACTTGCAATTTTAAAATCTTGTGAAAACTATGATAAACTTTGGTGTCAAACATGCTCTAATATCAATATCAAACTTGTTTAGAACTTAAAAACAACATAGAACAAGCTAGAGCTCAGAATTACATTTCATGTCACATAAGCTTTCAAAACTGCCCAAGCATTCGAATTTCTGGTTTGGCTCAAACAATTGATGTTCTAATCATTCAAAAACCTTCCATATACATCATAGGGATGATCCAAATCATGAACAACTAACTGTAACATGCTTAACATCAAAATCGAAGTTCCATTTTCAGTTGAGGTAGGTGGACTTGGCTGGAGTAATTCAAGATGATTCAAGGCAAGCAGATCATTCCTATAGCTTCCACATAGGCCGATGATGCTACAGCAATCATAAAACAAGCTCTGGAAACAACCAATCACCTTCTTCGATTTCAACTTGAACAGGTTAGAACTCAAACTTGGATATCATGATTCTTTGAACATAAATGCAGAAACGCTTGGCCAATCTCTTTCTGCACCTAACACGATCATAAGCCCTCAAACAAATTGAAAAATCATGAATTATGCATCATTTAATTTGGAATCTTAGTTTCTAGGGTTCTTCGTGATTCCAGAAAGTCAAACATGCTAGACCAAAAATAAATGCAATTAACAGTCATCATCGTATTCCTTGTTCAAAACCGAGCAATTTTCAAGTTTACTTCATCTAATTTCATTGAGAAACGAAGATTATAGCGTGGATTGAAGAAACTGAGAATCAATGGAAACGAAGAACACTGCGCGCGTGTTCTTGAGTTTTAAAAATTCAAATTTTCCAATATTTTATCAACACGTGTTTTTAATTCATAAACACAAAAGCAAGCTTGTCCCAGTGGTTTCCAGCACGCCTTTAGTCCTCTCTGCCACGTAGCCATCCAATGGTTATAGGTTCAACTCTCCACAAGACCATTTTTTTCAAACATTTTCATATTTTCGTCGTTTTTCTTACAAACTTCAAAAAAAAATTTAACCAATCAAAACTCCTTATTTTAAAGTGATTTTTTGGACACTTGTCAATAAATGTATCTATTTTAGGATAGTGCAAAAATATTCAGAAAAAACTTTCATCTGATTATATTTTAATCGAGCCGAAAACGACGTTCTGAGCACTTTTTCAAAACACTTTAAAAGGTGAAATTTTCAAACTTTCGACTTCCGATTCTTTTCAAAACTTCTCATAAATGAATCTCACATTTCAAAAACACTTTCAAAAATCATTTTTCAAAACTTTTTATCAAACTTGCATCTTTTTACCATGATCGATCCGATTTAAACGATAAAACCAATTTCGTTTTCTCTCGAATTTCTCAATCGATCATGGGCCTCCCTCACGGTGTAAGTCCCATAACATTCTTTTATGTACATAATATTTTTTTGTACATATCAAACTCTTTTCAGATACATACAATTTTTATCTGTACATAATATAGATACTTTTTATACTCAAGTACAGACAAACTTCTATCGTTTGTTTTCACTTCACTTGTGTATACACAAACAAAACATTCTTTTATGTACATATTTTCCTTGTACATATCAAATTCTTTTGTATTCATACAAATCTTTGTCTGTATATAATACATATACTTTTCACAGATAAAATTCGATCGTTCGTTTTTGTTTCGTCTGTATATACACTGAATACCATTGGTATTGAAAGGAGCATTATTCCCTGTGAAACTGCTTTCAAATCAATGGGCCTCCCTTATGGTGTAAGTCCCAACCCTCCTATGTACATCCATTTTTGTCTGTACATAAACAGCTCGTTCGTGTACATACTTACTTCCTTGTACACAATTCAAACTTGTAAATAATCAAGTTACGCTCGTTTTAAATGTTCGTTTCACAGACACTTGTTTATATTTACTTCATAAACTTTTGTAAATAAACATCATGCATTGTTTATATTTCCTTCATAAACTCCTGTGAATACATATCACACACACGCACTTGTTTATACAACTGTCTAATTATAACATAACAATTAGTCTAACCAATAGGTTCCCCACAGTTGTAGCCTCCGCTTGGGCTTTATACAAGATAATTCATCCCCTGCATGAGTTTAGCCTCCGCTTGGGCTTTATACAAGATAACTCTCCCCACAGAGTTTAGCCTCCTCTTAGGCTTCATATAAGAAAACTCATTCATCTGAGTTTAGCCTCCGCTTAGGCTTCATATAAGACAGACTTCTGTTGAGTCAGCCTCCTCTTGGGCTTCGTTCAAAAGAACTCCTCATTGAGTTTAGCCTTCTCTTGGGCATCATACAATGAAAGAGACCATAAAATCTCTTAACAACCTCCTATTGGGCTTCCAATACAAAGAATCACCCGCGTTAGGATAGAACCCTGAGAGTATAATTTCCCGGTGAAATTCCTCTTCATTCCAAAAGAATGGTTTCCCGGTGAAATCCCTTTTAAAGACAAAGCCAGCCATACCCTATAGCTTCCTCTTGAGCTTCATACAAGGACCCTCGATGACCCTCGGAATGCCTCCTCTTGGGCTAACAATACAAGGACCCATGGGCTTCTTAAAAGCATCCCCTAATCCAATCAATTTCTCCTAGAGATTTAGACATCTATCATCTCTATGGAAGAAGTATCTCATCTATCACATCACATACAGTCAAAAACTTTTCAAACTCTTTTTTCAAACAAAAACATCTCTTAATTGTAAGTGGTAACGCTTATACACTCAAGCAAAACACCCAATACTTACAGTTAAAAGATTCAAACATCTTTTTCAAAACATCTTTCTTAAACATGTAAGTGGTAACGCTTGTACACTCGAGCAAAGCACCTAATACTTACGACGAAAGATTTCATTTCAATTAAACCTTTTTTCAAAAATGTATGTGATGAAATAGATTAGATACATTTTTCATTAAGATGACATTTGTATGTCTCTTACTAACATCCCGTTGCTTTCCACTAGCATAAGTGGGAACTACGATTGCTCTGACTTTCTCAACATCCTTTTGAGAATACGTAGGCACAAGGTCTCATCCTTGCCGAGCAAATTTCTTTCTCTCTCAGACCAAACAAACCCTAGATCCTGAGATCCGAGCTACAAATGCTCTGATTCCCACTAGGGGATATGTATGCAGAAGATCCACAGATCTTTGCGAGCACAATAATAACAAACACTAGGATCCCACATAATCTATCATTCTTAAAATCCCAAAGGAGAAACTTTCCCAACAATTAAAACACACAAACATATCAAACATATTCATATATAAAGCTATAGATAACTATATATATTTAGGGTGCTCCATCTATTCCCTTTATATAACAATCCCCCTCACTCAGAATCTCCCCAATGCGTTGCGTCTAGTTTGCGCTAGTCGTTACGCATATCAATATCAATTGAGGGTATTAACAGCTTTCCCCTTTTTCATAATCATTAAATCATCTTTCTTGTGTTGAAAATAATAAAGCTTGATGCTCGCGGCATCTTTATAAACAAATCAAAAGAGTAAATCGTTTCGAGCCAAAAGACCTGAATTCATATTCGAATCCTCTAGCGCGTCACCTTTTAACGCGAATAGTATGGAAAGATAAAATTGGACATAGATCACTCATAATTTTCAAAGATAACATATCTGAATTGACACACTCTTTTCACACATGCATCCCTTAGGGTAATTCTCTCTCATTGCCTTACGAATTCAAATGGTCAAGTCCCTCGAACGTAGAGGTACCCTAGCACCGTTGCCTTCAAAACAAATCATCATAGTCCCTTCGATACAAAGATCATAAACCCACGATGTCGCCTACGAATACATGATCTTGACCCTCGATTGTCGCCTACGAAAAATGATGATAGTCCCTTCGAATGTGCTAGGATACTTCCTACAAGTTGCCTTCTATGACCATCCGATGTCCCTTCGAATGTCCCGCTTACATCCAACGAATAGGGTTACCTACCAACTAATGGTATGGATAGCGCTATTCTAAAGGAATGTAAATAATACAAAAATGACCAATTCTGAGTAGGTAATAAGACTTTTAGTTGCTTGCTCTATCAAAATACTTTTCACACCTCACACTTTTATCAAAGTTCAAACTCTTTTCAAAAACAAAACATTTCCGAACACTTTGTATACATTCCTACATGAATCATTACAAAGTCAAAGTGAAATGCCTTTTCAAAACATTTTTGTTAAACACACAGAAAGCACAGTTTTTTAAAGTGATCTAAGAGAAACTAAGAGCCCGTAGATAACTACGGATGAAAAGGGGTGCTAATACCTTCCCTTTTCATAACCTTCTCCCTTACTCAGAATCTAACGAAGGTCTTTTTCTGTACTTTTTACCTTCCCTTGATTGGATAAAAGAAAAGTCGGTGGCGACTCTTGGTATCTGCACATTTGCGATACAAAAATCTCAAAGTCAGTTCACCGTATTACAGAACTGGCGACTCTGCTGGGGACACCTCTAAAGAGAGAATACCTTAGGGATTTTTTAGAACAACTTTATTACTTTCTGTTTGACTCGCTTGCTTTATCTTTAAGGGTTGTTTGGGTATTATATTTGTTGGGGGATCCTACACCCGGATCCGGGTTTCCTTTTAGGTAAGTAGCAATAAATCGTCGCGACCGTTAGGCCTATACCGAAACGGTCAACATGATGGCTACGTTAGTGTGACACTTTGGATGTCTTGATACTCTTCATTTCCAAGTTGAGGATAGTATTTGGCTTCTGCGTGGTGTCATCAGCACTAACTAAACTTTTAGAACCTTAATTGACCCATCTTGGCCATTAGAAGGTAGTGAGATGGTCGGCTTTGGTGCAGACTAAGGTTGGCTGATACTCGATGCTACGCTCATTGAGATCTGACTTTTGGGATATTTTTGGTCGACCACTTGGTAGTCGTATTAAAATAAATGCCTACGAGAAAGATCAATGATGTGAGATTCCTAGAACCCGTTTACTATTATAGGACAGGATGAACCAACTCAAACTTTTGGTGGGGTAAGCACCTATACCTCATGCAAGCCTTAAACCTAGGCTCATTGTGTGAATTGTTTGTGTGTGCTAAACATGACATCATGACATCATCGCATTGCATATCATTTCTAACTATTTCAAGGACCTAGGGATTTATCTTTGCTCTGTTTTGTAGGGAATTATGGCTTCTAGAAAGACTATCCGAATCAACTTCATGGGTATACCTTCTCAGCTCAAAGAATTGGTTTCAAAAATTCCCGACCATGCTCAGTTCATCAAAAGACATGGTTATCTACTTGACTTGGTTATCTCCGGTTATGAAGAAGATATGATGCATGTCCTATTCCAGTTCTTTGATCCGAAACACCATTGCTTTACATTCCCAGATTATCAGTTGGTTCCTACCTTGGAAGAGTTCTCTAAGCTACTTGGGATACCTATTCTTGACCAAATGCCATTTACCGGTTTAGAAAAGGTTCCTAGATATGAAGACATCGCATCAGCATTACACCTAAAACGCTCAGACATTGAAGCCAATTGGGAAACTAGAAGCGGAGTTAAGGGTTTACTTGTTAAGTTCCTGATAAAGAAAGCCCGAGAGTTCCTCAAAGTTATGAGTTTCCATGCATTCGAAGATATTGTGGCCTTACTAATCTATGGCTTGGTTCTATTTCCTAACTCGGACCAATTCATAGATGTCAACGCCATCAAGTTGTTTCTTACCCATAATCTTGTGCCTACTTTACTTGGAGATATCCTACATTCTCTCCACACTCGTACTATCAAAAGACAAGGAACTCTCATGTGTTGCATACCGTTACTTTCCAGGTGGTTTATTTCGCACCTTCCTCCATCAGTTTTGAAGAACGAGCAAAGATTGAAGTGGTCTCAAAAACTAATGTCACTCTCTCATTCAGATATCCATTGGAATCTTTTCTCTCAAAAGGACTTCACATTCATTGAGCGTTGTGGAGAATTCCCTAATGTACCACTACTTGGTATAAGGGGAGGTATTACTTACAACCCTTCTCTAGCTCTACGTTAGTTTGGTTTTGCTCGAAGAGATGGTCCGCATGATATGCTTCTCCAAGATATTGTGTTCGATTACAATCAAGATCTCCAGGATTACCGACGAAGGTTCATACACGCTTGGGGCATGGTAAAGAAGACTGATACCAAGACTTTGGGGCACCAGAACTCCATTCCTTGGGAACCTTACCTCAAATGGATGCGAGCTCGAGCTCAAAACCTCATGATGCAATTCACGCCTGTTATACCAGTAATTATGGAACCTGTTGCTATAGGTGATGTACCCTATACTGTTCTCCATCCTGACATGCCTACTAATTTTGAAGACTTGAAGAGATCCTGGATTCAACTAAAGGAAGAAAGGGATACCTTTGAAGCTCAGTGCTATGCAAGTGAGAAGAAAGTGCTAGAGTTGACCAAGCTGCTTCACGAGGAGCGAAACATCAACGCCTACCTTGGCACCAAGAGGAAGCGCCCATGGGAGACTTAGAGCTTTAGGATTTATATGCTTTTCTTTTATTGTTTTGAACTATCTTTTGTACTTAAAAAGAAAAAGAATAAAAAGAGAACTAATAAATGTTTATTCGTGTTTGTTTAACAAATTTAAATCTCTAAGGTCCTTGAAAACATTGCATTGCATTTGCATAAACATCGCATATCATATCATAACATCTCATAACAGGTACATTGAAGATTGGTTTTCTCATTCTCTCGCTATTTATTTTAGCAGAAATGGCTCTTGAACAGACTGTCAAAGATCTCCAGGCTCAGAATGCTCAGTTCCAGGAATGTTCACTAGCTTGGTCCAAGGCCAAGAGCATCTGAAGAAGCTCATCAACAAAAAGAAGAGGGTCGTTGGTGTTCTCAACATGGGCAGACGTTACAAAGGTGGTCCTAAAGTGGTCAGCCGAATAGAGCCCTCAGAAGGAAGTGTCAAGAATGAGGGGAGCGTCAAGGGCAATGAAGAAAGCAGTCAGCGTGAGCCTGAGAAAGAGAGAGAAGATCAATATGATAATAGCCAGTACTCTGATGAAGATGACAAGTACAAGCAACTTGAAGACCGTCTGAATGCTGTAGAAAACCTGCAAATGTCCGGGCTGAATTTTGATGATTTGAGCCTTATCCCTGGTGTGGTGATTCCTCCCAAGTTCAAAGTTCCAACTTTTGCCAAATATGATGGCATTTATTGCCCGAAGCTGCATCTGAAGTCCTATGTTCAGAAGATCAACCCCCACACTGATGACAGAAAATTGTGGATGCATTATTTCCAAGAGAGTTTGTCCGGAACTCAATTGGAGTGGTATTATCAGCTAGAGAATGATCGTATTCGCACTTGGAGTGACTTGGCAGATGCTTTCTACAGACAGTATGAGTACAATGCTGAATTGACACCCAATCACATGCAACTACAGAGCATGTCTATGGGTCGTGACGAGAAGTTCAAATTGTATGCTCAGAAATGGAGAGATCTAGCAGGCAGAGTTCAACCACCCTTGTCCAATAGGGAGTTGGTTGATATGTTTATGGGAACATTGACAGGCCCATTCTTCAATCATCTAATTGGAAACTCTTCAGCCGGATTCACCGAGTTGATATTGATAGGAGAGCGCATCGAAGCTGGCATCAAGAGTGGGAAGATTCAGACAGAGTCATCATCAAATGCTGTGAAAAGATCTTTTGGTGGCAAGAAAGAAGCCAATGCTGTGTATGGTCAGAAAAGCCGAGCCAAGACCGACCGTGCTCAATCTGTAGGGGCAGTTGTGATCTCCAATCCTACATCAGCACAACCTCAGTGAGACAACGCGAGCGCGCCACGAGACGCACGAAGATCAACATGCCATTGTCGCAGGCCTTGCAACACATGTTGAAAGCAGAACTGATTACTTTGAAGGATCCTCCTCAAAGTGTCAACACTTCCTCTCCGAGATACAATCCTAATGCTAAGTGTGCTTACCACTCCAATAGCCCAGGGCACGACACTGACAACTGTTGGGCTCTGAAGAACAAGATTCAAGATATGATTGAAGCTAAGCAGATTTAGTTTGTTCCTCCTGTGGAGACCTCGAATGTGATCAACGCGCCTATGCCTAACCATGACAAAAGTTCCAATGCTGTTGGTGAGGATACTTACGTTTTCAACATAGATGACTTGACCATTCCTCTGATGACTGTTAAGAATTTGCTGCAAGCCGGCGTCAATCCAGGATGCCCAGAGAATTGTCGTTGGTGCCCATCTGCACCTGATGGTTGTGCTTGGTTGAGAAGACGTGTTCAGTGCATGATGGATAACCGTGAAATACTATTCCTGAAACCACCTGTGGAGAGTCTGTGTGAAGACATGTCTAAGAAACTGAAGATCGAAGATGTGAGTGAAACTGTACCTTCTGCATGGGATATTGTTCGCGTTAAAAAGTGACGCGCGTGGGAATCGAATCTGAATTCGGATTCTCTGGCTTGAAACGATTTACTCTTTTGATTTGTTTATAAAGATGCCGCGAGCATCAAGCTTTATTATTTTCAACACAAGAAATGATGATTATGAAAAAGGGGAAAGCTGCAATACCCTCAATTGATATGATATGCATTACGACTAGCGCAAACTAGACGCAACGCGTTGGGGAGATTCCTGGTAAGGGGGTTTGTTATATAAAGGGAATAGATGGAGCACCCTAAATATATATAGTTATCTATAGCTTTATATATGAATATGTTTGATATGTTTGTGTGTTTTAATTGCTATTTCTATGATTGGGAAAGTTTCTCCTTTGGGATTTTAAGAAGGATAGATTATGTGGGATCCTAGTGTTTGTTATTATTGTGCTCGCAAAGATCATTGGATCTTCTGCATACACATCCCCTAATGGGAATCAGAGCATTTGTAGCTCGGATCTAAAGGGATCTATGGTTTGTTTGGTCTGAGGGAGAAAGAAATTTGCTCGGCTAGGATGAGACCTTGTGCCTACGTATTCTCAAAGGGATGATGAGAAAGTCAGAGCAATCGTAGTTCCCACTTATGCTAGTGGAAGCAACGGGATGTTAGTAAGAGACAAAGACAAATGTCATCTTAATGAAAAATGTATCTAATCTATTTCGTCACATACATTTTGAAAAGTTTGAATCTTTCATCGTAAGTTATAGGTGTTTTGCTTGAGTGTACAAGCGTTACCACTTACATGTTTAAGAAAGATGTTTGAAAAATGATTGAATCTTTTAATTGTAAGCATTGGGTGTTTTGCTTGAGTGTACAAGCGTTACCACTTACGATTAAGAGATGTTTTTGTTTGAAAAGAGTTTGAAAAGTTTTTTTTGATTGTATGTGATGTGATAGATGAGATACTTCTTCCATAGAGATGATAAACGTCTGAATCTCGAGGAGAAATTGATTGGATTGGGGATGCTTTTAAGAAGCCCGTGGGTCCTTGTATTGTAAGCCCAAGAGGAGGAATTCCGAGGGTCATTGAGGGTCATCGTGGGTCATCGAGGGTCCTTGTATAAAGCTCAAGAGGAAGCTAAGGGTATGGCTGGCTTTAGATTTAAAAGGGATTTCACCGGGAAACCATCCTTTTAGGATCAAGAGCAATTTCACCGGGAAATTATACTCTCTGGGTTCTATCCTAGCGCGGGTGATTCTTTGTATTGGAAGCCCAATAGGAGGCTGTTAAGAGATTTCCTGGTCTCTTTCTTTGTATGATGCCCAAGAGAAGGCTAAACTCAATGAGGAGTTCTTTTGAACGAAGCCCAAGAGGAGGCTGACTCAGCAGGGGAGTGTTGTCTTATATGAAGCCTAAGCGGAGGCTAAACTCAGATGAATGAGTTTTCTTATACAAAGCCCAAGAGGAGGCTAAACTCAAATGAAATGAGTTATCTTGTACAAAGCCCAAGAGGAGGCTAACTTTGTGGGGAACCTACTTGTTAGACTAGTTGTTATGTTATAACTAGACAGTTGTATAAACAAGTGTGTGTGTGTGTGTGTGTGATATGTATTCATAGGTGTTTATGAAGGAAATATAAACAAATGCATGATGTTTATTTACAAGAGTTTATGAAGGAAATATAAATAAGTGTCTGTAAAATGAACGTTTGAAACGAGCGCAACTTGATTATTTACAAGCTTGAATTGTGTACAAGGAAGTAAGTATGTACACGAACAAGTATTTATGTACGAGAGGATGTGGATGTACATAGGAGGGTTGGGACTTACACCATAAGGGTGGCCCATTGGTTTAAAAGCAGTTTCACCAAGAATAATGCTCCTTTCAATACCAATGGTATTCAGTGTATATACAAACGAAAACAAACGATCGAAGTTTGTCTGTACTTTACAAAAGACGTATGTATTATGTACAGGTAAAAATTGGTATGTTCATAAAAAGAATGGGATATGTACAAAGAAAATATGTATGTACATAAAAGAATTTTGGGATTTACACTGTAAGGGAGGCCCATGATCGGTTAAGAAGTTCGAGAGAAAACGGATTCAGTTTTACCGTTTAAATCGGATCGATCATGGAAAAAAAAGAGTGTAAGTTTGATGAAAAGTTTTGAAAAATGGTTTTGAAAGTGTCTTTGAAAGATGAAATATACTTGTGAGAAGTTTGGAAAAGAATCGGGCTTCGAAAGTTTGAAAAAATAACCTTTTTAAGTGTTTTGAAAAGTGTTCAAATGTATCGTTTTCGGCTCGATAAAAATATAATCGGATGAAAGTTTTTTCTGAAAATTTTTGCACTATCATAAAATAGGCATATTAATTGACAAGTGTACAAAAAATCACCTCAAAATGAGGAGTTTTGATTGGGTTTTGAAAAAGTCAAAGTTTGTAAAAAATATGAAAAAAATTACAAAGTTTGGTAAAAAATGGTCCCAAGGCTACTCGAACCCGGGACCTCAAGGGAAGGCAAGGTATAAATGACTTAAGAGTGAGCTGGCAACCGCTGGGGCGGCAATACATCCGTGTATTGAAGTCAAACTAACTAATTATATTTTAAAACAGATATTTGAATTTGAAAAAACGCGCGCAGTGTTCATCTTCTTCCTCCAATCTTCAATCAATCCTAAATCCTTCGTTTCTTGATGAAATCAAGAGATGTAAACATCAAACTTGATCGTTTCAAGCCCAGGAACATGATGATGTCATTTAATTTCATTTATTTTAAGCCTAACATGATTGAATTTCTCAAGAACACGAAGAACCCTAAAACTGAAAATCCTAATTGAAATCGTGTATGGTGAATGAATCAAGCAATTGATTGAGGGTTATTGATTGTTGATGGTGCAAAAACAAAATGGCCAAGAGTTTTTTTGAATTGAAGCAAAGAATCACAGAGTTTGAAGTTCATGTTCTTACTTGTTCAAGATGAGATCGAAAACTGCTTTAGAGTGTTTCCAGTTGTGATTTGATGATCCCTATAGCACCAACGGCTCTTATGGAAGGTGTGAGGATGGTCTGCACATCATGAATTTGCCTGGATCATTCTACCCAAGTCGACCTGCAGCTTGCTCAAATTGAAACTTGAATTCGTGGTTAATGGAGTTACAGATCAAATATGATGGTTTGGATCATTCATATGAAGTATATTGATGATGTTTGGATGATCAAAACATAACTAGCTCGAGCCAAACTATAAGTTTGAAGTTTAAGGCAGTTTTGGCAATTTTGAAACATGAAATGCAAAATCTGATTTTTAGCTTTGCTTGTGTTGATTTTAAGTTTCAAACAAGTTCTATATTGATATTAAAACATGTTAGACACCAAATTACTCATGGTTTTTCACTAGTTTTCAAAAATGCAAAATCTCTCAATTTGAACTATGTTTCTTGAATTTTAAGAAAGAAGAAAGAAAGCATGATCTTGCATAGCTTTGGTGTGGTTTGAATTGGCCAACATGACCTCTATTTATAGGTCACAAGTTCTGAAAGATAAGGGAAAGAAAATGGCTTTGGTATTTACAAGTTGCCTTAGAGGGCAAGAAAGTCATTTTTTGTAATAAATGCAAAAGGAAGCTTCCTTTTAACCATGGTTAATTTTTTCAACTTGATCTTATCCCATCATAATTACTCTCCATCTGATTTTTTATCAGCTCTAACTCACTTTGCAAGGTGGCATGGCTTCTAGAAGAAGAAACTCAAAAATGACCTATAATCTTGAACTTTGTACTTGAAAATCAAGGATTTTGGAGCTCTATGTTTCAAAATCAAAAGTATAGCTAGGCTCCATGGATTTGAGAGTTCTTGGACATTTTGGAAAGCTTGTTTCAAGGGCTACAACTTTCATGTTTTGAGTTTTTTCCAATTCAAAGTGGAACTATGTGCAAAAATGCCATGAAATTTGGAAAAAGTGTGAAATTTTAACACTTGAAAATTTTTCTAAGTGTTGAAAATTTTGACTTTTTGTTGACTTTTCCAAATTTCTTGATTTTTTTATGATCATGATGGATCATTTGAAGTATTTTGATGATGTAAAAGGTTTTATCTTGAAAAAGTTGACCAAAAGTCAAAGTTTGACTTTTCAGTGCAGATGAAATTTCATCAGATGATTCAGAAATTGACTGATGAATTCTATGAACTTCTGTGATGTTTTGAATCCAGAAATTAGGTCAAAATGTTGTATCTAAGATATGAAGATCAATCTCCAATCAAAAAAGTCATTCATTGATCAGAAAATCAGAGATTACTCATCCTCGACAAAAATCCTAATTGGTCGATCCTCGATAGATCATGAGGAAAATTTTGATATCTGAAGATCAGAGGTTGATGGTTAGATCAAGATAGATCAAATGAAGTGAATGAAACTCAAACCCTAATTGGTTGCCTCTTGAATCAGATGAAAAATTGATGAAACCCTAATTTTGACCTGTAGAAGCTACACCCGATTAATTCGCTCGAATCGTTAGTGATGCAATGATGCAAATGTAAGGTGGTATATTAGGTCAAAAATTGGGTATGACAGATGCCCCTATTTAAGTTTCTTTAACCTGAGATATGAAGATGAATATCTTCGCTTTGATAGGTGTAAAGAGACTAAATATCGTATCGCAAATTTTGGACCTAAGATACCAAAAGATGCGAGTGATGCAAAATGATTGTAAAAAGTTTCACCCAGATATGTCAAAGATGGATATGATGGGGAAAAATTGTGAGGATGACTCAATCTGTCTAGGAAGAAAGGATCCTGTTTGTTGGGAAACAAGCAATATATCTTGCTGGGGAAAATGAGATTCACAAAACATGTGAATACCTGTTTCGCTTTGGGAAACGAAGAGATTACCTTCTGTCAGCCTTGTGACAATGTTTAAGGTAAATGAAAATGATATTACCAATTATCAGCCTTGTGATAGTTTATGGTAATGAGTTCTGAAAATATTACCAATTATCAGCGAAGTGATAACTATAACAAGGTAATTCTTGAGAATTTTACTGAGTATTCAGCTGTGTGAATAACAGACAATGAGAAAAACAGATCTCGAATGAGTTTCTATTTTCACAGCTATAATCTTGCCGGGGATCTCTCCTTTGAGAAGATGCGGGCATTTTGATTGAAAAGACAAAGGTTTTCATTCAGATAGAAAGACAACTATGGAGATTTTTTGAACTTTCATGATTTGCACTTGCTGAGAAGAACAATCTTGTCATGATAAGTTTCGAGATGAAAAGGAGATAAGCGGCTCAGATGACGAGGCTATTGCTTATTGTTTTATTGGTTAGAGACGAGGTTCTATCCAGGAACGAACTGGAAAGCAAAGGTCAGTCAAGACTTCGTTCCCAATGAGGGATGATCTCAGCTGGGGAATAGGAGAGAAAAATGTATTTTTCTGTTTGGGGACATTTTGCTGGAGAGATGACACACTCACACTTGTTTCTAGGTATAAATGCAATCTAAACAAGTGATATTGAAACAAACATTGAGGAATGCAGAAATGCATTATTGATGCCATTATGTAAGAATGATGAATGTCGTATGCATGCTGATGATACTTGACAAGACAATAAAGAGGTATTTGGGAAAAGGACTACGTCACAGTTCGAACAAATACTCAACAAAATCTATAGCAATGGCGTAGACGTTACTGATGATAAACATGAGTTGCATGCTTTAAACTTTCCGAAAAAAGCATTTCATTGGCAATCTTGTTGGGAATTCTTTTTGGATAAGAACACCGTCCCTTGATGATCTCTGCTGAGGAGAAGAAGACTTTTGTAGCAGTTGTTCTATCTTTCGGAGATCGAAACACTCATGGAGAAAACTGTTGAAATTCCTTCTGTGTTCATAGTTCAAAGGAACATTTTGCTTTTATCTCAAAATTTTTGAAGTAAAAATTCATTTAAAACCTTTTTAGTTTCAAAAAGTGATTTTCACAATAAAAGCGTTATTTAGCAAAATAGAATAAAGTAAGAATCGCAAATAAATGGGCATAAGGCTCAAATTTTATTGATAGAATGGTAATCAGCCAAAAGCGTGATTCCATGAGCTATTTACATGAGTTGGAAATGATAATTTATTGGGAAAAGCCTACATTGAAAGCAATAACCACTATCATCCCTAACAACTTTGAATTCCAACCGTGCTTGTGGCTTCAGAAGAGTTGATTGAAGATCCGTTGATGGAAGATTCTTCAGATTGACGAAGTACGGACTGATGCAGTTACTTTGTCATTTTTGTATCCTTAGTTTTGCCTACATTGCCTTTTCAGGTTTTCAATCTATCAGGATAATTTCTGTTTATTGTCTCTAATTTTTGCCTGGACCACCTTTTCAGGTTTTCAATCCACCGAGACGCTATTTTGCCTAAGCCGCCTTTTCGGTTTTCGACTTACCGAAATGTTTTGGTTTTAGACAAAGTATTTCTTGATCGCATCAAGATTCACAGATGCGGAGTTCATCACCGCAATGGTTGTGAGATTCATAGCACCGCTGAAAAGCTTTTTTTGACGATGTATGGACCTTCGTAATTAGGAGTCCATTTCCCTAGAATCGTTGAAAAGATGTAATCTTTTTAAGCACGAGGTCGCTTTCCGTAATTCACGAGGTCGGACCTTTTGTCGAAAGCTTTCTTCATCCTTCTTTGATATAGTTGTCCATGACACGAGCGACACTTTTCTTCGATTAAGTTCAGCTTGTTCGACCGCTTTGACACCATTCGCCTCGATAACTTAGTTTCCATGAGAACTCTCATTGACGGAATCTCAACTTCTACGAGGAGCACCGCCCATTCCGTATACTAGAGAAAAGGAGTTGCCCTGTTGAAGTGCGATCAAGCACGATACCTATGAGAGCAAATGGCGATTCGTGCCGCTTTGTAGGTGATGACCATTTTTGACGATCTTTTGATATTCTTGTTGGCGCTTCAACGCTGCTCATCTTTGGCGGTAAGGAGATGAGTTATGATGCTCGATCTTGAATTCCTCACACAGTTCTTTCATCATTTTGTTGTTCAAGTTCGATCCATTGTCTGTAATGATCTTTCTTGGAACTCCATATCGGCAAATGAGGTTGTTCTTGATGAACCTCACAACCACCTGTCTTGTGACGTTGGCGTAAGATGTTGCTTCGACCCATTTGGTGAAGTAATCAATAGCCACTAGAATGAAACGATGTCCGTTGGACGCTTTTGGTTCGATCATCCCAATCATGTCGATGCCCCACATGGAGAAAGGCCATGGAGAAGAGAGAACGTTGAGTAGAGTCGGAGGCACATGGATCTTATCTACGTAGATCTGGCACTTGTGACATCTCTTGACGTGTTTACAGCGATCAGATTCCATTGTTATCCAATAGTATCCTGCTCTTAAGATCTTTCTGGACATTGCATGTCCATTTGAATGGGTTCCAAAGGATCCTTCATGCACCTCATGGATGATCGTGTCTGCTTCTTGTCTGTCGACGCATCTGAGCAGGACCATGTCGAAGTTTCTTTTATACAGCACATCTTCATTTAGGAAAAAATTCCTAGAAAGCCTTCTTAGAGTTTTCCTATCTTTGTACGATGCACCGGGTGGGTACTCCCGAGTTTGAAGGAAACGCTTGATGTCGTGAAACCACGGTTTATCATCGAAGACTGCTTCAGTTGCGAATATATATGCAGGTCTTTCAAGGCGTCTGATAGGGATCTTAGGCATATCATTCCAATTGTTGACTTTGAACATGGAAGATAGAGTGGCAAAGGCGTCTGCCATTCGATTCTGATCTCGAGGGATATGATGCAGTTCTACTTTGTTGAAGAAAGTCAATAAACGTCTTGCATAATCTCTGTAAGGAATCAGACCAAGATGATGAGTTTCATACTTATCTTTGATTTGGTTGATCACAAGGGCTGAATCTCCATATATATCAAGGGTCTTAATCCTCAAGTCGATGGCCTCTTCAATACCCATGATACATGCTTCATATTCTGCGATGTTGTTGGTGCAATCAAATAGTAATCTGGCGGAAAACGGGATGTGAGAACCCTCGGGAGTGATGATGACCGCCCCAATCCCATTGCCAAAGACGTTAACTGCTCCATCAAAAATTAAGCCCTATCTGGATTCCGGATCAGGACCTTCTTCAGGTAGCGGTTCGTCACAATGTTTCATCTTCAAGTACATCACATCCTCGTCGGGGAAGTCGAACTTGAGATATTGGTATTCGTTGATCGGTTGATAAGCCAAGTGATCGACAAGAATGCTTCCTTTGACTGCTTTTTGAGCACGGTACTGGATGTCATACTCAGATAACAGCATCTACCATCGAGCAATTCTCCCTGTTAAGGCAGGCTTTTCAAAGACGTACTTGATTGGATCCATTTTGGAGATTAACCAAGTCGTGTGATTGATCATGTATCATGGAGACGCTTGAAGCCCACACCAAAGCACAACATGTTTTCTCGAGCATGGAGTAACGAGTTTCACAGTCTGTGAATTTTTTACTCAGGTAGTAAATGGCATGCTCCTTCTTACCGATTTCATCTTGCTGTCCAAGCACGCAGCCCATGGAATCTTCTAGCACGGTAAGGTACATGATTAATGGTCTTCCTTCGATGAGGAATCGATTGGAGGTTCGGCGGTATTCCTTAATATCAAACGCTTTTGGCAATCTTTCGTCCACACAACCTCTTGATTTTTGGAGAAGCTTGAATATCGCCACGTGTAGCGATATTTGAGAGATAACTGGAGATGTAATTCAACCGTCCAAGAAATCCTCCTACTTGCTTTTCTCAGATATGGCGAGGCATTTCTTGAATAGCCTTGACTTTGTCGTGGTCAACTTCAATACCTCTTTGACCGACGATGAAACATAGGAGTTTTCCGATCTTACCCCAAAGGTGCATTTGTTAGATTCAGCGTTGAAATTTCCTTAGTTGAAACAACTTTAAGAGATATTCTACATGCTCTTCTTCAGTGTCAGACTTTGCTATCATGTCGTCCACGTAGACTTTGATCTCTTTGTGCATCATGTCATGAAAGAGAGTAGTCATCGCCCTTTGGTAAGTTGCGCCGGCATTCTTTAATCCAAACGGCATTACTTTGTAGCAAAAAGTGCCCCATGGCGTGATGAAGGATGTCTTCTCCATGTCTTCGGAGCCATTCTCCGATTGTAACCGAGAAACTGTCCATGAAGGAAAAGACGTTGAATTTTGCAGTATTATCCCCTAGCATGTCGATATGCGGTAGTGGGAAATCCTCTTTTGGACTTGCTTTGTTCAAGTCCCGGTAGTCAACACACATTCTGACATTTCCGTCTTTCTTGGAGACAGGCACTATGTTGGCTAGCCATTGAGGATATTCAGAGGTGACGAGGAAATCTGCGTCGAGCTGCTTTTGAACTTCCTTTTTGATTTTGTCGGCCATTTCAGGG
Source organism: Vicia sativa (assembly GCA_021764765.1). Classification (NCBI taxonomy): domain Eukaryota; kingdom Viridiplantae; phylum Streptophyta; class Magnoliopsida; order Fabales; family Fabaceae; genus Vicia; species Vicia sativa. Next base: position 103,954,887 of record CM038796.1, on the reverse strand, counting down.
TGAATTCTTCTCAGTTTCTGTTTGACTGGTGGATACTCCGGTCTTAATGGCAAGTGATGCTCCACGATGCTGGTATCTAAACCTGGCATGTCCTGGTAGGACCAAGCGAACACATCAACATATTCTTTGAGAAGATCTATCAGTTTGCTCTTGACGTTGTCGCCGAGCTTAAGCTCCGATGTTTACTTCTTTTTTGTCTTCCTCAAAACCCAAGTTAACTGCTTCCAAAGGCTCTTTGTGAGGTTGAATGATTCTTTCCTCGTGCTTAAGTAGTCGAGAAATCTCATCTGAGATCTCTTATTCAACTTCTTCCTCGGCGACTTCACTGGGGATTTCAAAGTTGGGAGAGAGCATAGAGTTATTGCTTTCAATGGATTTGTCCATCTGTTAATCTGCATATTTGATTTATGTTTGATTAATTAACTTTTTTTTCATTTTTTTTGTTGAAAAAGTTAATGTGAAAGTGTATGCAGATTATATTTTTTTTTGAAGATTTTTATTGTGTTTTTTAGGATTATCATTTCCAAGAAAGGGTAAAAATAAAAACAAACACAAAGTGTGGAATCAAAACAACGCTTTATTTATGATTCACAATATGAAACAGGGCCCTAAAATACAAACTCATTCGTCTTGGGCAAGACAAAGAGAAATTACTTCAAAGCTAAACCCTATAAAACATCTCTTCGCTTTGGGCGAAGCGAGAGTTTAAAACAAAAGCAAAGATAAACTACTTAGAACTATGAACATTAGTCCGAACTTCAACAGGTTTCCAGAGTGGCGGACTCTTGGAAGTCGAGGTACCTGTAACTTTCCACTTGGCTTAATCCTTGAGTAGACTTTGGTCGTTGGTCAGCAGTTTGAAGACTCGACGACGGACCTTCCTTTGTGCCGCTAAAGCGATCTTCTTCGCTTGATGAATGATCGGGAAGCATGGGATACAAGATATGTACTTTCTATCGACATTTGCGTTGAATTCGGGATGTACCTCCAATCTTCCGAGTGAAGAGACTCATTGTCCGACACTTTCCAATTCGTATCCCGAATCGTATCCCTGATCTTCGGTAATTACGTTGATGTAGTGATAGTCAAAATCTGGTTTAACAACTTCCACGGGCGCGTTAAAACATAGATCTTCATTTGGAACCTCAATCGGTTGATGGGATCGGGAAGGTGTGTACACCTCTTCTGGTTGACTAGGATACTCAAAAGAATCACCCCATCCAGTGGGCTGGATCTCTTCAATTCTGATTTTTGAGCTTTCTGGCGCAGTGTATTTCACCATGTAGTCAAACTTTCCACTTGGTTCTCCCAAGGTATCCCAAACTTCAGAAGGGATAGGCGGATTTTTATTCTTTTGTAGGGACATGTCTTTGAATTGATCAGTCGGAGGATAGTACGGCGCGTACGATTCTTCCTGAGACACATATTCAGAGCTGTTTAGATAAGTGCTCCACTCTTCAAATCCATAGAGATCGTCTTCATCACCTCCATTGGTAAGAACATTAACTTCTTGGAGAATAGGGTTTAAGAAACCCCCACTGTGGAATACTTCTCTGATTGGGAGAAGTACTTCATCCCTTTGCTTGTCCTTAGGAAATACTGGAGCAAACCCGAGTCCGGCTTTTGTCTCGTTGTTGACAGGTTTTATTACTTGTCCCCAACCCGCAGCATTACCATCTTTCACTATCTGTGCTGCTTCTTTGTAAGAAGAAATAGATGATCTGTTTTTGCTAGTAGATCCATCTTCTAACGGATGCTCGTGGGACTGTGTCCCTTCAACGTCATTAGCTGTGATGAAAGACAAACTGGATAAATGGCTTATTAGTAACGCTTGTTCATCGATGATGGTCACTAGCTTCCCATTTACTGTAAACTTTAGCTTCTGGTGGAGAGTGGAAGTCACTGCTACTGCTTCGTGGATCCATGGTCTTCCTAGAAAACAACTGTAAGCAGCCGGCACATCCATGACCTGGAAAGTGATTTGGAAGGTATGCGGACCAATTGTCATAGGGAGATCAACTTCCCCAATGACTGACTTCCTTGACCCGTCAAAGGCTCTTACCACTATGTCATTGAACTTCATCGGTGTTCCTTTGTAAGCTAAACGAGCGAGAGTCGTTTTTGGCATTACGTTTAAGGATGAACCGGTATCTACTAGTACATTGGACAGGGAATCTGATTGACAAATCATTGAGATATGCAGAGCCAGATTGTGATCTTTCCCTTCTTCTAGAAGTTCTTCATCACTGAAGCTTAGATTGTTGCAAGCTGTTATGTTGCCCACAATACCTCCAAATTGTTCTGTAGTCACATCATGATCTACATAAGCTTGATCTAGTACTTTCATCAAAGCTTCTCGGTGAGCTTCGGAGTTCAAGAGTAAAGATAGTATCGAAATCTTGGAGGGAGTCTGCATCAGCTGATCCACGACTCTGTACTCGCTTTTCTTGATTAGTTTCAAAATCTCATCAAAATCTGAGTTAACGTTGGTTCTATCAGGCGGACCAACATTTGTGCTTGGATTAACAACGGGAATCCTCGTGGGATTCTCGGGAGATACGTTAACCGGATTTTGTCTAACAACAGGAACAACAGGCGGTTTTGGTAGCAGTCGAGTATGTATTCGTCCACTTCGCGTTACTCGTCTGATCTCAGTTATGTTAACATTAGCTGGAAGAGTTGGCATGGGTTTCTCCTTCCCATCCTTTATCACAGTTGCATTGTATTGGTAGGGAATTGCTTTGTTAGAACTGTACGGAACAGGACCGGGTAGGCAAATCACCAAAGGAGACCCTGGAACGTTTGAACCGTTATATTCAACCTCCACATGCTTGGGCATATTGAAACAAGGGACAATAACGTTTACTTCGGGAATTTCCGAGTTGATATCTGAGACTAAAAGCTCATGCGGAAAATGCCCTACTGTATTCACGTCATAGTCATTTCTGTTTCTGTAGATCTGTATGTCACCGATGTCTAGTAATCGTTGAATGTCTGCTCTTATTGTTGAACATCCTCGAAGATCCTCGAAGCAAATGCTGCAAGCTGCGTAATCGTGTTTAGTGAAAATGCCCATTGTACAATATCTATCATGGAGCTGTACCAAGTTTCCTCTGATCAGATTCACGTCTGTGACAAGATACCGATCTGTATTTCTTAGTATCAAATTCACGGTATGTCCACTATGACTGGGAAGTGGATTTGCTTGCATGTTTGGATTTGTATTTCTAAAGGAAAGAAAGTTAGACCTTACTAACCTTTGCACTTCGGCTTTTAGGGCGATGCAATGCTCAAGATCATGACCCGGTGCCCCTTGATGAAAAGGGCAAGATACATCCGCTTTGTACCACCATGGCAATTTGTCTGGTACCGGAGGTGGTGACCTTGTCTGCACTAGATTCCTCTCTATTATTGCGGGATATAGTTCTGTGTACGTCATTGGAATTGGATCAAATTGCGAGACCCTGGGCGCACGGTTCTGATTGTTAAACTGCTGAGCCTGCTGTCGAGGCTGTTGAGTTTGTTGGAACTGCGGAGCAATTTCTGTATTTGAATTTGTATTACCAACGGGTACTATGGCAGCTACCTGTCGTTGTTGACTAACATTCTTTCGCGGTTTCCCTCGGGATACCATCCCTATGTCATGTTCCTTTTTCTTTGGAAAATTGGTTCCAACCTTCTTAGTTCCACTAGAAATCCCTATCTCTCTGGTCAGGCGTCCGGTTCGAACTCCTTCCTCTAGCCGCATTCCCATGCTTACCATCTCGGTGAAATCTCCAGGAGCGCTGGCGATCATTCGTTCGTAGTAAAATGGGCCAAGAGTGTTTAAGAATACCTTGGTCATTTCCTTCTCTTCTAACGGTGGGTTGACTTGGGCAGCAATTTCCCTCCATTGTTGAGCATATTCTTTGAATGTCTCTCTTTCTTTCTGGGACATTGAGCGGAGTTGATCCCGATCTGGAGCCATGTCCAAGTTGAATTTATATTATTGTACGAAGGCTTCACCTAAGTCATTGAATGTCTGGATATTCGCGCTGTCTAGTCCCATGTACCACTTCAGTGCAGCGCCTATGAGACTGTCTTGGAAGTAGTGGATTAACAACTGGTGATTGTCGTTGTACGTAGACATTTTCCTAGCATACATCGTAAGATGACTTTGTGGACATGAATTTCCTTTATACTTTTCAAAATCAGGGACTTTGAATTTTGCAGGTATCCTTACGCGAGGAACTAAGCACAGATCATGGGCGTTCTTCCCAAACAATTCCTTCCCTCGAATCGTTTTAATCTCAAGATGCATTTTGAGGAGCTGTTCTTGGAGAGTCTCCATCGGGCCACGAGGATTCGGGTTATCGCTTGGACTATGGTGAACTTCTTCGTCTGCGGTAGTGTGAACTACGGAAGCTGAGTTTGTCATGCTCGATTGAGAAACCATCATAGTGACTTTATAAAAAGTTACTCCATGCCGTGGAGTAAGTGTTGAAGTTCGCAGCAGGTACTTCAAGCGTGGTTGTTTGTACCGAGAAGTCGGTTGACGAACCGATGCCGAAATTGAAAGGCATGCCCCATGGATAACCTTTCCGCATATCAAGGGTGAACCATCGCTGCAACAGCTGAAACCGAGTAGTAGTTGTTCTTGCAGAAAAACCTTATTAAAGTGATTTTAGGATTGGAAGCTCAAGTGTCGTGAACTCAAGTTCCAAGCTTGTCATTGTCTTGCTTATCCAACAAGGGAGCCCTATTTATACCATTCCTTCCTTGAAGCTAAATCTTTCCTTCCGTAACGGCCACAACCCATTAATCATGGCCTTGAAGGCAAGGAGTTAGCTGTTACAGCTTGTAATCATTCACTAGTAACGTCTCATAAAGACTCTAGGAACTCTTCATCTTCAAAACGCCTATTCACTGCTCATACCGAGTACCGCCAAGCTACACCTCGGACCTAGGCCGTCCTCGTGTCTTTCCCCGAGATCCAAGTCGGACATAGATCTCCTCTTTGATGGTCGAGACCTATCTCGGATCCTTCCATCCAGGCATCCATCTCGGCTGAGGATTATGTGCATGATCATAAGCCCCCTTGGTCGCTCGGTTTTAAGCTTGAATCCGTGTTTCACCAAACAGCTTGAACCTTAATCCCTTAGCGAGATGTGTTATATTTTCAAACTTTTCCAAAAAGTGTGACACGTGACCCACGTGACACCAGTCCAACGGTCACTTGTATATATTTTGCATGATTGCCCTCTAGGAAATCTTTCTCTACAAATCTCCAAATCCTACTACGCTCTTTTGCCGTCAGTTACTTTAAAACACATCCTTTCACTCGATCGATCATCAAACTCGTATCCTCTTTTCCCTACATTTCTTTTTTGTTTCATTCTAAACATGGTCATCATTAGGGGAATGCGATGATTTTGGTCGCAAAATCCACTTAGGAAACGTAAGAACTAAAAACCCCTGTTGAGGAATGCATGCGCTAGATGAGCAATGCTCAAAAATAATCGACCTAAAGAGAGTCACGATAGGGTTTGCAATCAAGTCTTTACTCGATAGTGATTATGACCCGACTCTTCGTGTTCGTGGAGCTTATAATGGAAACCAAACCGTCGATCAAAGGAGAAGTCAGAGGCTTTAAACGGAGCTAATACAAGATGAAGAAATCGCTGCCCACGCCTTTAAGGAATGTCTCGCTCACGGAGACTAAGATGACGTGATTCCGAGTCTTGTGAGTCCGGGAAAGTGTCTCGCATGATCCGCCCTCGTGAGGTCAAACCAGTGGTTTTACTTTTATACCGGGTGATCGAGGAGTTTGACATTCAATTCCCCTCTCCGACTTCGAGACCGATATCCTTCACTCATTAACCTTGCTCCCTCCCAACTTCGTCCCAATAGTTGGGGCTTCATCCGCCTTCAAATAATATGCGAGCCCATCTATAACCCCACCATTGGTCTCGTTCTTTTCCTTCTTCGAAATAAAAAGCACGGAGCCTGGAAACTGGGTTGCCATCAGCGGCATCCCAAAAAGAAGTTTCCTCCAAGCCTACACCTCCAATTTCATGGGCTACAAAGAACGTTTCCTCCGAGTTAGATGTGGATCCCGGTGCCCTTATATTATTTATGGCACGATGGGCATCATAAGTTCCTCTTTATTGACTTGTGATCCGCTTCCTATTTCTGGTTTTGACTATGATAGCCTGAGCGATTCCGAGATCCTTTCCCTAGAAATTCTGGACTCCTTCAGACCGATCCGAGTCAAGGATCTACTTGCCTTACCTCCTGAGGAAGTCCTCGACTTCCTAGGTAAGCTTTTTCATTTAGCTTTATTCCATTTTCCTTTATTTGTATGTTTACTCCTTGTTTCATTTTCCATGCATAAAATGACCGATATGTCAATGAAAGAATGTAAGAAGTCGATGGTCGCTGTCGCGCCGCCGGATGGATGCTTGGCCCTCCAGTCCAAATCCAATTGGCCGGACCGAAGTGCGTAATCAAGAAAAGAAAACGCCACGACCCGTGACCTCGCCTCCGTAAACAATCATTCTCTCTCGCTTCCCATCAAGCGCTCAGAGAACCGTAACCAGCCCCAGCCTATCCCAAAAAGTCAAGACCATTATGGGGAATGAGACCAACTCGGCAGACTGGGCCATCTCCAATTTGCTAAAGGACACCGGAGGTAGCCATGATCATGCCCCTTCAGAAAATCGGTTATGGGCTACTGATTTTGACGGCCTCAAGTTTCTGTATGATCATCTGAATGCCACAACCGATGTGAACAAACTGACTAGTCTAGGCTCGCAGCAGATCACTAAACAGCTGAGCTCATACCTGATGAGGTGTGCTGTACTCACCCGAAGTTTGTTCGAGTCTGGTGACCTTGTGGAGAAGAAAAAGACCGATCTGGAGGTAGAGGTCAAAAGGTTAGCTGACAACGAGCAGTTCCTTCTCAATGCCAACAATGCATTCAAGAACAAACTCTCGGAGGTCGCCGATGACATCACAAACCTTGAAGAGAAGAATTCGTAGCCAAGAACGGATAAAGACCTTGGAAGATGAGCTCGCCCAGATGTCCATCAAGTTCCAGGATTCTGAAAAATCATGCTCCGAATGAAGGAAGCATCAAGAAATCCTGTACGGGTATGTTGATGCCGGGACTTAGCTTTGATCGTGCCAAAGCTCAAGTCAATCGCTATACCCCGACATAGATATCCTGAGGTTGATTACTTCAAGACCATTGTAGATGGGAAGTCGGTGGAGGTTGATTAAGATGATAGCGAGACCACTATTAGCTTAAGAAAACGCTGTGGATGCCGATCCGCCGACCCCAATCCCCACTTCTTCTTTGTTTCAATAGTTAGTCATCCCTTTGGCGGATGCATTTTGTATTTTGAATATTCGCTCGGGCTTATGCAATTTGTACTTTGAATATTCGCCCCACGGGCTACTTTAATTGCTTTCTCAATTCACATTAATCTCCCAGTTTTTTGCCTAGTTGCGAACTTTTATGTGGTATTTACAGTGCCCCCAAGCCACGTGATGCAACAAGTAATCCTAGTGGTTTTGAGAAAACACATAACATTTGTTCGTAACCCCACATGCATCTCTTGTCAATCCCGATTTGCCGAGACCGAGAAAGTGTTAAGGAACGCTAGATGCAACTTCAATAAAAATGTTTTATTCCATACGCTTGAAGATTGCTCCGCTAACGGTTCGTGAGCCTCATGCCGAGGTTCGTAGCTCTATAGGGATGATCCGAGACGGATTCAGAGTCCAACCGAAGCTTGACTGGAAGGCTGTTCCGCGTAGGAATGAGCCTTCCGTGACTAAAAGATTTATCATAGACCGAGCTTAGCAAAGACGCCGCCATAGGTTCGTGAGCCTCAAGCGAGGTTGACCAAGGAGTATTCCGTAGGAACAGAGCCTTCCGTGATCGAAGACGATCATAGACCGAGCTTAGCAAAGACGTCGCCATAGGGTTCGAGCCTCAAGCGAGGTTGACCAAGGAGTATTCCCAGGAATGAGCCTTCCGTGATCGAAAGATTTATCATAGACCGAGCTTAGCAAAGACGTCGCCATAGGGTTCGCGAATGTAGCCTTTCCGTGACCGAAGATTTATCAGACCGAGCTTAAAGACGCCGCCATAGGGTTCGTGAGCCTCAAGCGAGGTTGACCAAGGAGTATTCCAGAATGAGCCTTTCCGGATCGAAGATTTATCATAGACCGAGCTTAGCAAAGACGCCGCCATAGGGTTCGTGAGCTCAAGCGAGGTTGACCAAGGAGTATTCCGCGAGGAACAGCCCTTTCCGTGATCGAAGACGATCATAGACCGAGCTTAGCAAAGACGTCGCCATTTGCCGCCATGCATCGATGTCGCAATATAATTTCATTAGATAGATGCCTCATTAAAACCCCGCCCTTGCCTAGGGAAAAGAGTACACCAATTATTTTTACATAAATATATTTAACTAAATAAAACTTAAGACTTGCAACATTCCAAGTCCTTGTACTCGATCCGTCCAACGCTCCAATTTATAGGTCTGCTTTGTAATTCTTCCGAGACCTCGAATGGTCCTCCCGCTGGGATCTAGCTTACCCTTCTTGGTAGGATCGGTTATCTTCTTAAGTACCAAATCTCCAACCTTGAACCTCGCGCTTCACCCGCAAGTTGAAACGTCTGTCATTCTCTCTGCTTGGCGCCACTTCCGACATGGGCCGTGTCCCTTATCTCGCCCAAGAAACCGCCTTCATTCAAAGCTTGGTTGTTGGCCTCCTCTTCAAAATTTTCTCGACGCCAAGAGGGTAAAACCACTTCTACCTAATCATGGCATCACCCAAAACCATCCTAAAGGAGTCTCTTGCATTGTGGAATGGATTGTATGGTATGCCCATAAGACTTCGGCAGGCATTGCCCACAACCCTTTGGCCGAATCCAATTTCTTCTTTATTGCATTGGTATGACCTTGTTGGCCGACTCACCGCCCATTTGCCCGTGGATGCTCTACGGATATAAACTTGTTTTGAATTCGAGCCCTGCGTAACTCCACTACCGAGGTACTTGCAACAGCCCCGTTGTCCGAGACAATGACCCGAGGTAGTCCAAATCGACAAATGATACTTCTCCAATAAAAACGCCAACCCGTCCGCCGAGATCCGGACACGCTCGCTTCCACCCACTTAGTAAAATAATCCACCGCTACGATCAGAACTTCAATCGTCCCGAGCCACCGGAACGGCCCTGTGATGTCGCCCCCATCGACAAAAGGCCACGGCACCAACGCGTGCAAGAACTCGGATGGTGTGTGAATGGTTGAGCGAACGCTTGGCATTTTGAGCATTGTGCCACATATTCTCGGCAATCTTTGTTAACGAGGCCCTGCCCTTAAGATCCGACCAGCCAAAGCCCTTCCTCCTCCATGATTTCCACAAGTCCCCTCATGAACCTTTTCATCATCGCTGACATATCCTCCTACGCAGAATATGGAGTCGCACGCCCCAACCTAGATAGTTTTCCTGACTCCATTACAAACCGATGAAATCTTCTTGATTCGCTTGGCCTCTCTATCTTCGTGTAACCTCTTGTTGTAGATAACGGACGATCGGCTCATCCACCGCCGCCTCCTCACGAATTGCCGGATTCTCCTTTTTCAACACTGGGCACTAGAAGTACCTCACGGATGACCGATTTGTTCATCCCTAATCCTTAGAACTAGCCAACCGCGATAGTACATCACCGAGTATTTTCTTCCGGCCACATGACATATTTCAAAAACCTCAAACCGCCGACTCAATGAAACGGTTTGTGCAAATATTTCTCAAAATGTCCTTACCTGAACGACCATTCCACTTGTCCGCCACCAATTGTGAATCCACGAACCAAAGCAAGGCCACCCCTACTTCCAAAGCTAACCTCAGACCGCCAAGAAGCTTCAGATTCTCGCTCGGTTGTTACTCGAGAAAATCCAAACGCAAAGAGTATTCACACCATCTCTCCCGACCTCCAACTACCCCGCGCCACTACCTTTGAGATTGAGGAGCCATCGATGATAGAATCCACCTCGAGTAAAGTCCTCCCTAATAGACAAGTTCCACCATGAAATCGCCTAGAGATTGGGATTTGATACCGTAACGAGGACTAAAACCGATCTCATACTCCGATAGTTCCACGCCCAGACACCATTCTTCCGGCCAGTCCGCTTCTAAACACCGCCTAAAGGAAAATTAGTCTTCACCGGACGGGTGTCCGAGGAAGTAATGTCTCGAAGCCGCAAAGGGTCACAAGCGCCAAGGCCAACTTCTATCTTCCGTATCTCGGGTCTCGCCTTTTAATACCTTACTCACAAAGTATACCGGACGCCTCCTTCATCCGTGTCTTGTACCAACATGTAGCTGATTGCCCCTTCGCCATCGCTGTAAAGTGTCAATTGAGAACCTTCGGTCCCGACTAGCACCGGAGGCGCCGACAGTAATTGCTTTACCCAATTGAATGCTTCTTCACATGCTTCCGTCCATTCAAACTGAGCTCTCTTCTTAATTGCCGAGAAGAAATGAATGGACTTGTCACCTGCACAAGACAAGAAACGAGACAACGCGCCAAACGCCGCTTAGTCAGATTTCAGACGAGGTCGGACTGGCGTCAATGATCGCCGGCACTTATCCGATTGGCTTCGATACCCGATTTGTGAGCATGAAACCCAGAACTTGCCGCTTGAACCCGAATGTACACTTGTCCGGGTTCAAGCGCATATTGAATTTCCGCACTGCCGCGAAGGTCTCCCTAATGTCTATCACATGGTCCTCCCCTGACGTGGTTTTTATCACCATGTCGTCTACATACACTTCAATATTCCGACCAATCTGAGGGCAAACACCATATCCATCACTCGGTAGTCGCTACATGCTCTTCAAACCAAACGGCATAACTCAGAATAGAAATTCTTTCATTATGAAGGTCGTTTTGACGCATCACCGGGTTCATCCGGATTTGATTGTACCCGAGTACGCATCCAAAAACTTAGGAGGCTAAACCCTAAGAACCGCCGATCAACCGGCCAATGTGAGGTAGAGGATATGGATCCTTCTGCATGCTTTGTTCAGTCGGTGAAGTCTACACACATCCTCCATTTGCCATTCTTCTTCTTCACCATAACAACGCTTGATAGCCAAGTTGGGTATTGTACTCTTTCACGAAACCGGCTTTCAACAACTTTCCTACTTCCTCCGAAACGGCTTGTCCCTCTTCTTCCCCATCTTCCGCTTTTAGACACCGGCATGACTCGGATCAATTGACAAATGATGACACATGATCTCGGGTCTATGCCCGGATATTCGACGGCTCCTGCAAAAAGGTCTAGATTTTGCCTTAACACCGGACTATCTCGGCCTCCTCCTTTGTCAATCAAGGCCCGAGGTGGGTAATTTGCAGGGCAACGGGCCGATCTCGAACGCCTTTGACCTCCTCCCGAGGAGTAAGTCCATCCTCGCCTGTCCTTTCTCTTGGATGAATGTCGACCATGCCGACTCGGCTTCGAAAAGCTCGATGGACCCGACCTTTCTTAGCTTTCGATCGCCCTTATAACACTTCCGGCCAACCCCTGGTCTCCACGGACAACCCGACACGCTATCGAGAGGATACTCATAGTCAAGAACAGGTTGACAATACCGCTTCAAGTGCATTAAACGAAGGTCGCCTCGACGATAATGTTGTAGTGACGACGTTAACCACCAAATACCTAACTGAACGGCTTTGGCATTTTCTCCTTCTCCGAAAGTAGTTGATACGGGAGATATCCTAACCCGCACTGCTCACGGAGAACCCTACAAGAGTCCCACCAAAGGTAACAACTCATTTGGCTCAAACCCATACCTTGAAGGCCTCCCAGAGAGGACGCCCGCTGAACTTCCCGTGATCAACACACGCTTAACGACCCAATCCCGGACCGCACCTCAATCACCATAGGATCGCTTTCCGTGGTAGAACTTTGGCATCTTCCCCGAGAAGGTTACCACCCCGGATCAAACCTCGAGGTTCCAATGGCACCTGTCCGAACCCCGAGCATATCTTTTTCTGGCTGAACTAGTGGAGCCGCCTCCTGCAAAGCCCCCTGAGATGGTGTTTAGAGTATGCCGGGTTGATCTCGCTTCTTTCACCTCTTCCACCGCTTTGCCCTTTTCTTGACCAGAGTCGGCCGAGTCTCGCTGGGGATGAATCCCGCTTGCTGGTCCGCCCAGGATCCTCCTTCACATATGTTGATAGTTTTCCTCTTTGAATTAATTTTTCAATCTCCCTCCGCAATTGTACGCAGGACTCTGTGGTGTGTCCCTTCAGACGATGAAACTCACACCATGCTCCCCGGATCATTCCCTAGAACAGTAACACATTCCACTTATCACTGTAAGGTGGAGTGAGCACCAAATGACCGACGCCCCTGAGGATATCTTCCTTCTCGTGTCGAGGGGTGTAAACGCCTCCTTGAGCCGAAAGCCGATCGTGGACGCGAGGTCGCCTGCCCCGAGCTCGCTCACGGGTGATGGCAGATCCCGTGATCGGATTCGCTCGTCACGCCCCGCCCCTCGCCTTTAGAATCTCGAGCTCGCTTCCATGTTACTTTCTTCTCCTTCACGTAGCACTCACCGAGTAATGATCTCGCCCATGCTCTTGGTGGGCTTTGGGCCAAGGACTCATTGAACCGTCCGCCTTAAGGCTACGCCGAACGCAGCTACAAATATCTCCTCGATTAGGATGTGAGACCTGATAGTCTCCTCGTTGAATCTAGCCATGAAGTCCCGGAGATCTCGAAGCGTCGCTGCTTCACGCTGAAGAGGAGGTATGGCCACCTATGGCGACGATTAGCTGAAACCGCCAATGATTTTCCCGTTGAAACTCGAGCAGCTCACTATGCACAACCGGGAAGCCCCATATACCAACAAGAAGGCCGATTCTCCAAGGTACCACCGCCTTGCACTTGAGGGAGTCGGTTGCTAATAAGTGCCATCGTGTTGTTAACGATGATGTGCCTGGGTCCGCCCCGCCATCATATGATGCCAAAGACAGGGGTTTGAAATTATCCGAACGCATCCTCCTGCATTGCTCGAGACAAAGGTCGGCTCCGTGAGGTTCTACTTTTCATCCTCCTCGTCATTCCAAACTCTTCTGAAGGGCTCGAACGTTATCCTGAAGTGTTTCATACGGCGCAGTCATCGATCATGGCCAAGAATCGAGTGAGATCCGTGGATCTCATGGTGATGTTTGAGACATTGTCGTCAGATGTTTTTTTTTTTTGTCGGCTCGGGAATGATTTCACCGAGGCCCCACGGTGGACGCCAAATGTTCTTGCAGAAAACCTTATTAAAGTGATTTTAGGGATTTGGAAGCTCAAGTGTCGTGAACTCAAGTTCCAAGCTTGTCATTGTCTTGCTTATTGCCCTATTTATACTATTCCTTCCTTGAAGCTAAATCTTCCTTCCAGAACGGTCACACACCATTAATCATGGCCTTGAAGGCAAGGAGTTAGTGTTACAGCTTGTAATCATTCACTAGTAACGCCTCATAAAGACTCTAGGAACTTTTCATCTTCAAACGCCTATTCAACCGCTCATACCGAGTACCGCCGAGCTACACCCGGACCTAGGCCGCCCTCGTGTCTTTCCCGAGATCCAAGTCGGACATAGATCTCCTCTTTGATGGTCGAGACCTATCTCGGATCCTTCCATCCAGGCATCCATCTCGGCTGAGGATTTTGTGCATGATCAGTAGTGACCTCTGAAATCGTCGCTTGACTTTGACTGCTCGATGTTGCTTGCTGACTTTGCGCTGCTGCCAATGAATTAACCAAAGAAGTGAGTCTATCCACCTCTTCTTGCAGTGTTGTCACTGTACTACGAAGCTCAACATTTTCTTGCTCAAATCCTTCCATTACTTTCCTTCTTTTTGAACGTGTATTGTATGTTCGAGTTGGTTGTGGACGCGGTCGAGAAACTCTAAGACGCGACAGCTTGGCGATCTTTTCCTTTCTGGAAAGAATTCCAAAGGATCAGACTCTAAACAATAGACTCAATATGAAAATGATGCATGGTTATAAATGCAAAGAGAAAGGAATTTCCAAAGAATTTACGCTAAAGAGAAATTTCTAGCAAATATTTGGATGGAAAACACATATTTTATTAATTATTGAAAGAAGATTACAACAATTATGGTTTTGAGCATTGCTCACACAAATGATAAAATAAATGATAAAAATTACAATCTAAATTAATTAATCATCCTCGTCGGATGAAGATCCAAAGGCTTGATGTAGCTTCAACTTCAGGATTTCCTTCCCATAGTGAGCTCAGCTCATTTTCTCGCCACTTGCTAATGACTTTCTTCCACTCGCCGGGAGCAAGATCGCGGTTGTCATTTCCTCAAGCTTTCTTTTCCTTTCTTTGATGTATCTTTTGATCGCTATCCTTCTCGACGAATCTTCTCATCTTTCTCCATGAGCCATTCATCCCGAAGTAAAGCGCCTTTTCATGATCTTTGACCTACTTGAGCTTCTCATTCTCGAGATCACTTAAGGAACTTGTCTTCCAAAGCTTCTTTCTCAAGCCTCATCTTGGCCAAAGCTTCTTGGTATTCTCCCATAGTCTCGACGGAAAATTGTTGATTTGGAAGTGTTGAGAACATAGGTTCTTCATAAGCATAAGGCATTCGAATTCCTTTGCTCTTTTCTTTACCCAAGAAGTGTAGATTTCCATGGCTACACAATTCCTTTCTTTGCCTTTTTCCTTCCTTCGGATGTGATGCCAAGCTCTGATCATTCTGGCTTTCAAACCTTGGTAATCCTCCCCTTCATGATAGAAGTAGCTCTCTACTGTAAAACCAAGAGGTTTACTAGAGTTTGCATACCCGAGTTGACGTCTCGCCAAGAATGGGTTGTAATTAATTCCTCCTTTTGTACTAATGAGAGGTATGTTGGCAAATTCTTCGCAGCTCTCAATGATTTCCATCTCATTGTCTGCCAAGGTATACCAATGGATATCGTCGTTTGTAAGAGACATGAGTCTTCGAGACCAATGCCAATCGTCTTTGTTTTCGCGGAAGATAGGAGATTTAGGCAGGTGTGAGACAATCCATTTGAAAAACAGAGGTACACAACACACGATAGTTCCATCTCCTTGACGATTCCTATGATGAATGGAGAAATATGTGTCACCGAGCAAAGTGGGAACGGGATTTCCAATCAGAAAGATCCTTATGGCGTTGATATCAACGAAACTTGGGACGTTGGGAAACAACACCAATCCATAGATGAGTAAAGCTAAAATAGCTTCAAAGGCTACCATACTACCGCTTTAGAGAATTTAAGAGCCTTCCATTAGGAACTTTGAAGTCAGTCCTAAGAGTTTTCCTTGGTAGTTAGGTTTTGTCTATCTCGATTTCTTTAAGTGAGTCATCGTTGCAATGATCGGTGACTTAGGAATGGCTTCCAAACCATTGAAAGTCACTTTGTCCGATATCGAGATACCTAGTATGTGTGCGCATTTTCCAAAGTAGGCATCAACCGATAGTCGTGAAAGTGAAACAATGATAAACGGATCGTGAAATCGAACGAAAGTTTTGAGAAGTCCTTCATCAACGTTAGTGTTCGTAATAGTTAAAAGAGTTCCATAGCTTCAAACCGAGGGATCTTCTACCAAGGATGCTAACTCTTTCAATTTTCCTACATCAGAATTCTAAACTCAGTATCTCTTGGTGAATCTTCCTCCGCATCCATCACTCTAACCTAAAATATTTACAAAGAAAATCTCTAAATTCTTTGGAAATTGGAAAGAAATGAAGTTTTTGAATGAATGCATGAATGCTACAAACATGGTTAGTATTATATACACACGGTCAAGCTGCTCAAGTCACGAGCATGAGGCCAACGATAAGAATCAAACGTGGGTAAGTTCTAAGGGCTTATTCATCTGTGAAACGGGTTCTACTAATAATACAGGCTCAACGCTTCTCTTTGAAATATTATCGGATTTGTTGAATACTCGAAGTCCAATAATATTTTTCAAGAAAAACTCGCCGGATCGTAGTCTCGCATGACACTATTCTAGGCTTACGCCCGAATACTCGCACTACATCCTAAATGGCTGTGATGGGTTATGTGTTCTCCCATCGCCTGCAAGTTCTCTTGAAAGCAAAATGTCTTCGCAAATACTTGCTAAACACAAATACTCCCAAGACAACCTCCATTGAGAGAGGGATCTCAAATTAACTCCGTAAGTACTGAGACTTCTCACAAGTTAATAGGACTATACCCCCACCTAGATCTTAAAATGTTTCTTAAACCGGTTAGATTTCTTTCCATCAGATGAAATCGCGAAAACACACAATAAAATAAAAACAAACATATGCACATATGAAAGCTTAACCCCTTTTTTCTTTTTGAAAACAAAAAAAGCTTGGTGCTCCCCAGCAGAGTCGCCATTTTCCCGCTCGCTCTAAAAGTGACGTAGGGAATCGAATCAATTGGATTCTCCGCTCAAACGATTTATTCTTTTGATTTGTTTATAAAGATGCCACAAGCATCAAGATTTATTATTTTCAACACAAGAAATGATGATTATGAAAAAGGGGAAAGCTGCAATACCCTCAATTGATATGATATGCATTACGACTAGCGCAAACTAGACGCAACGCATTGGGGAGATTCCGGGTAAGGGGGTTTGTTATATAAAGGGAATAGATGGAGCACCCGAAATATATATATATATATATATATATATTTATCTATAGCTTTATATATGAATATGTTTGATATGTTTGTGTGTTTTAATTGCTATTTCTATGATTGGGAAAGTTTCTCCTTTGGGATTTTAAGAAGGATAGATTATGTGGGATCCTAGTGTTTGTTATTATTGTGCTCGCAAAGATCATTGATCTTCTCGCATACATATCCCCTATTGGGAATCAGAGCATTTGTAGCTCAGATCTAAAGGGATCTATGGTTTGTTTGGTCGGAGGGAGAAAGAAATTTGCTCGACAAGGATGAGACCTTGTGCCTACGTATTCTCAAAGGGATGTTGAGAAAGTCGAGCAATCGTAGTTCCCACTTATGCTAGTGGAAGCAACGGATGTTAGTAAGAGACAAAGAAAATGTCATCTTAATGAAAATGTATCTAATCTATTTCATCACATACATTTTGAAAAGTTTGAATCTTTCGAAGTTATAGGTGTTTTGCTTGAGTGTACAAGCGCTGCCACTTACATGTTTAAGAAAGATGTTTGAAAAATGATTGAATCTTTTAATTGTAAGCATTGGGTGTTTTGCTTGAGTGTACAAGCGTTACCACTTACGATTAAGAGATGTTTTTGTTTGAAAAGAGTTTGAAAAGTTTTTTTTGATTGTATGTGATGTGATAGATGAGATACTTCTTCCATAGAGATGATAAATGTCTGAATCTCGAGGAGAAATTGATTGGATTGGGGATACTTTTAAGAAGCCCGTGGGGCCTTGTATTGTAAGCCCAAGAGGAGGCATTCCGAGGGTCATCGAGGGTCATCGAGGGTCCTTGTATAAAGCTCAAGAGGAAGCTATATGGTATGGCTGGCTTTAGCTTTAAAAGGGATTTCACCGGGAAACCATCCTTTTAGGATCAAGAGCAATTTCACCGGGAAATTATACTCTCTGGGTTCTATCCTAGCGCGGGTGATTCTTTGTATTGGAAGCCCAATAGGAGGCTGTTAAGAGATTTCCTGGTCTCTTTCTTTGTATGATGCCCAAGAGAAGGCTAAACTCGATGAAGAGTTCTTTTGAACGAAGCCCAAGAGGAGGCTGACTCAGCAGGGGAGTGTTGTCTTATATAAAGCCTAAGTGGAGGCTAAACTCAGATGAACGAGTTGTCTTATTCAAAGCCCAAGAGGAGGCTAAACTCAAATGAAATGAGTTATCTTGTACAAAGCCCAAGAGGAGGCTAACTTTGTGGGGAACCTACTTGTTAGACTAGTTGTTATGTTATAACTAGACACTTGTATAAACAAGTGTGTGTGTGTGTGATATGTATTCACAGGAGTTGATGAAGGAAATATTTACAAGCGCAACTAGTCTAACGAGCGCAACTTGATTATTTACAAGCTTGAATTGTGTACAAGGAAGTAAGTATGTACACGAACAAGTATTTATGTATGAGAGGATGTGGATGTACATAGGAGGGTTGGGACTTACACCATAAGGGTGGCCCATTGGTTTAAAAGCAGTTTCACCAAGAATAATGCTCCTTTCAATACCAATGGTATTCAGTGTATATACAAACGAAAACAAACGATCGAAGTTTGTCTGTACTTTACAAAAGACGTATGTATTATGTACAGGTAAAAATTGGTATGTTCATAAAAAGAATGGGATATGTACAAAGAAAATATGTATGTACATAAAAGAATTTTGGGATTTACACTGTAAGGGAGGCCCATGATCGGTTAAGAAGTTCGAGAGAAAACGGATTCAGTTTTACCGTTTAAATCGGATCGATCATGGAAAAAAAAGAGTGTAAGTTTGATGAAAAGTTTTGAAAAATGGTTTTGAAAGTGTCTTTGAAAGATGAAATATACTTGTGAGAAGTTTGGAAAAGAATCGGGCTTCGAAAGTTTGAAAAAATAACCTTTTTAAGTGTTTTGAAAAGTGTTCAAATGTATCGTTTTCGGCTCGATAAAAATATAATCGGATGAAAGTTTTTTCTGAAAATTTTTGCACTATCATAAAATAGGCATATTAATTGACAAGTGTACAAAAAATCACCTCAAAATGAGGAGTTTTGATTGGGTTTTGAAAAAGTCAAAGTTTGTAAAAAATATGAAAAAAATTACAAAGTTTGGTAAAAAATGGTCCCAAGGCTACTCGAACCCGGGACCTCAAGGGAAGGCAAGGTATAAATGACTTAAGAGTGAGCTGGCAACCGCTGGGGCGGCAATACATCCGTGTATTGAAGTCAAACTAACTAATTATATTTTAAAACAGATATTTGAATTTGAAAAAACGCGCGCAGTGCTCATCTTCTTCCTCCAATCTTCAATCAATCCTAAATCCTTCGTTTCTTGATGAAATCAAGAGATGTAAACATCAAACTTGATCGTTTCAAGCCCAGGAACATGATGATGTCATTTAATTTAATTTATTTTAAGCCTAACATGATTGAATTTCTCAAGAACACGAAGAACCCTAAAACTGAAAATCCTAATTGAAATCGTGTATGGTGAATGAATCAAGCAATTGATTGAGGGTTATTGATTGTTGATGGTGCAAAAACAAAATGGCCAAGAGTTTTTTTGAATTGAAGCAAAGAATCACAGAGTTTGAAGTTCATGTTCTTACTTGTTCAAGATGAGATCGAAAACTGCTTTAGAGTGTTTCCAGTTGTGATTTGATGATCCCTATAGCACCAACAGCTCTTATGGAAGGTGTGAGGATGGTCTGCACATCATGAATTTGCCTGGATCATTCTACCCAAGTCGACCTGCAACTTGCTCAAAGTGAAACTTGAATTCGTGGTTAATGGAGTTGCAGATCAAAGATGATGGTTTGGATCATTCATATGAAGTATATTGATGATGTTTGGATGATCAAAACATAACTAGCTCAAGCCAAACTATAAGTTTGAAGTTTAAGGCAGTTTTGGCAATTTTGAAACATGAAATGCAAAATCTGATTTTTAGCTTTGCTTGTGTTGATTTTAAGTTTCAAACAAGTTCTATATTGATATTAAAAAATGTTAGACACCAAATTACTCATGGTTTTTCACTAGTTTTCAAAAATGCAAAATCTCTCAATTTGAACTATGTTTCTTGAATTTTAAGAAAGAAGAAAGAAAGCATGATCTTGCATAGCTTTGGTGTGGTTTGAATTGGCCAACATGACCTCTATTTATAGGTCACAAGTTCTGAAAGATAAGGGAAAGAAAATGGCTCTGGTATTTACAAGTTGCCTTAGAGGGCAAGAAAGTCATTTTTTGTAATAAATGCAAAAGGAAGCTTCCTTTTAACCATGGTTAATTTTTTCAACTTGATCTTATCCCATCATAATTACTCTCCATCTGATTTTTTATCAGCTCTAACTCACTTTGCAAGGTGGCATGGCTTCTAGAAGAAGAAACTCAAAAATGACCTATAATCTTGAACTTTGTACTTGAAAATCAAGGATTTTGGAGCTCTATGTTTCAAAATCAAAAGTATAGCTAGGCTCCATGGATTTGAGAGTTCTTGGACATTTTGGAAAGCTTGTTTCAAGGGCTACAACTTTCATGTTTTGAGTTTTTTCCAATTCAAAGTGGAACTATGTGCAAAAATGCCATGAAATTTGGAAAAAGTGTGAAATTTTAACACTTGAAAATTTTTCTAAGTGTTGAAAATTTTGACTTTTTGTTGACTTTTCCAAATTTCTTGATTTTTTTATGATCATGATGGATCATTTGAAGTATTTTGATGATGTAAAAGGTTTTATCTTGAAAAAGTTGACCAAAAGTCAAAGTTTGACTTTTCAGTGCAGATGAAATTTCATCAGATGATTCAGAAATTGACTGATGAATTCTATGAACTTCTGTGATGTTTTGAATCCAGAAATTAGGTCAAAATGTTGTATCTAAGATATGAAGATCAATCTCCAATCAAAAAAGTCATTCATTGATCAGAAAATCAGAGATTACTCATCCTCGACAAAAATCCTAATTGGTCGATCCTCGATAGATCATGAGGAAAATTTTGATATCTGAAGATCAGAGGTTGATGGTTTGATCAAGATAGATCAAATTAAGTGAATGAAACTCAAACCCTAATTGGTTGCCTCTTGAATCAGATGAAAAATTGATGAAACCCTAATTTTGACCTGTAGAAGCTACACCCGATTAATTCTGTTCTGAACTGTTAGTGATGCAATGATGCAAATGTAAGGTGGTATATTTGGTCAAAAATTGGGGTATGACAGATACCTTGGGGAATACAAGTGGAAAGTTTGATTACATGGTGAAGTACACTGTTCCTGAAAGCTACAAAATTCCTATTGAAGATGTTAAGGCAACCGGATGGGGTGACGATTTCCCGGAAGACTATGCTGATGTTAACACAATAAGGATTTCCTCTGCCGACCCTGTGCCTAGAGTGGGACCTCTCATCATTACTTCTCCCAGACCAGTTCCATATTCCTCTGACAAAGCTTTTCCTTGGAATTATGGATCTGAGGTTTACTATCATGGCGTCAAGCAAGACCCTCTGACCGTTGAAGCTACCATTCCTGACATTGACAACATCACCGGATCAAGTAAGGTGACCAGAACCGGAAGAGTATTCTCTCTAGATATCTCTCCTCCAAAAGACACTGCGACTCCAGCTCACATTCCTTCCATCCAACCAGTTTCCGAGACTAGAGGGAAAGAACCAGTGACTCATCCTGCTCCTACAGAAGTACCAAAGGAAGTTGCTGAAGACACCTCCAAACGAGAAATGGAGGAAATTCTGAAGATCATCAAGAAGAGTGACTACAATGTTGTGGAACAATTGGGACAGACTCCATCCAAGATCTTCATGCTTGCTCTGCTCTTGTGCTCCGAGGCTCACGCTAACGCCTTGGTGAAGTTTCTGAAGAATGCTCACGTATCGCAAGATACTACTACTGATCAATTTGAAGTTTGTATTGCTAGCCTGGTTGCCAACAATGGCCTAGGTTTCTCTGATGCTGATCTGACTCCTGCCGGAAAGAAACACAACAAAGCCTTGCACATCTCTGTTGAATGCAAGGGCACTACGTTGTCTCATGTTTTGGTGGATACCGGTTCTGCTCTGAATATCCTTCCAAAGACTGCTTTTGATCAACTTGATTTTGAAGGATTGGTTCTGAAGCCCAGTGACATAATTGTGAGAGCTTTTGATGGTTCTAAGCGAATAGTGCTTGGAGAGCTCACTCTGCCTATTAAAGTCGGTTCCCAGACTTTTGACTCCACTTTCTTTGTCATGGACATCTGTCCAGCTTACTCTTGCCTACTTGGACGCCCTTGGATACATGGAGCGGCCTTACCTCTACCTTACATCGTGTCAAATACCGGTGAAAGGGAAGGTTGTTACAGTATGCGGTGAAGAAGAATATATGGTCAGTCATCTACAGTCATTCCGATACCTCGAGGTAGAGGGTGAATTCTTTGAGACTCCCTGCCAAGCTTTTGAAACAATCCCCAGAGTCATGCCTGTTGACTCTCCTGTTACTCCTGAAGTTGCTTAAGCTCCGCCTAGGATGGCCTCGTTGAGTGATGCTCGAGCTGCAGTTGAAGAAGGAGGTAGTACTATTTGGGGACAGCTCCCTGATCTTCCTTTCAAATCTGACAAGATTGGTTTAGGCTTCACCATCAAAGGTCAAAAGATGATACGTCGCGAACGTGCCGGCCAACTTCCTTTCCGCATCAGCCAGAGTGGAATCCATGCTATAGAAGACGACTACAACGACTTCGACATCAGCAAGTGGATCTTCCCAACTCCCGACAACGGACTCAGCAATTGGAAGACTGAAGACGTCATACCAATCTCCTTTAGACAGGAGTAATTGCTCTTGTTTTTCTTTTGCTTATCGTATTTTCTATGTTTTGAACAAAAAAACTCTAAAGCCTAGTGCCTTACCCAAGGCATCATGGCTCGTTTGTGAGGGTTATTATCTGTCATTTGCATATTTTCATTCAATAAAATCGTTGGACTTTTGCATTTAATTGTTGCTTTTCTTTACTTTATCACCCTTCAAAAGCTATGTGTTCTTACACACACCCACGTGATAATCACTCGAATCTCGTTGATAATAAACTATGCTATTGCTAAATATGACTTCGATAATCCGATCTACCAAGTCAAAGACGAAGGTGAGGAAGATTGTGAAGTGCCGGAGAACTTGTCGATCGCTAAGAAGAAGAACGAGTTATACACCACAAGAGCAGTGTTAAGGTTGTGAATTGGGCGATGAAGACGAAAAGAGATCAAGATAGAGCGGGTCTTGAGAACAAGATCAAAGAGAGGTTGGTTCATGCTACGAGACTATATTGAGGTTTTCGCTTGGTCATACAAAGACATGCCTGTTAGACATTGATATTGTGGTACACCGACACGATAAAGAAGGTTTTCTCCCTGAAATGAAGGTTTGTCGATGCGCCCCGAAATGTCGAGAAAATTAAAGCCAAGTTATGAAGTTCAATGGTGTTCCTTAGTTACTTCCTATCCACGGGTTGCTAATGTGGTGCCTGTGCTCAAGAAGGATGGCAAGGTACGAATGTGTGTGGATTACGAGATCGAACAAAGCGAGTCCGAAAGACGATTTTCCACTCCCTCATATTGATGTTCGTTGACAACACCGTCAAAGATAAGGTTTTCCTTCATGGATGGTTTCTCCCATAATCGGTCAAATGGCTCAAGACATGGAGAAGACATCTTTCGTTACACAGTGGGGCACATTCTTCTACAAGGTTATGTCGTTCGGACTGAAGAACGCAGACGCCACTTATCAGCGTGCCATGGTGACATTATTTCATGACATGATTCATCACGAGATAGAGGTCTACGTCGACGACATGATAGCTCGATCATAGACTGAAGAAGAACATCTTGATCATCTATGGAAACTGTTTGACAGGTTGAAGAAGTACAGGTTGAGACTTAACCCCAACAAGTGCACCTTTGGAGTCAGATCCGGTAAACTCCTAGGGTTTGTTCTTAGTGGTAAAGGTATTGAAGTTGACCCAGCTAAGGTTAAAGCCATTCAAGAGATGCCAGCGCCCCGCATCGAGAAGGAAGTCAGAGGTTTCTTGGGCCGATTGAACTACATTGCCAGATTCATTGCACATCTAACTGCTACTTGTGAACCAATCTTCAAGTTACTAAAGAAAGATCAAGTGGTAGAATGGAACCACGATCACGATCGCTTTTGACAAAATCAAGGAGTACCTAAAGAATCCTCCTATCCCGATGTCGCCAAGGAAGACCTCTTATCATGTACTTGATAAAGATTAGAGAACTCAATGGGTGTGTGTTGGGGCAACATGACGAGTCAGTTGAAAAGAGTATGCAATATATTACCTTAGCAAAAGTTTACCAACTGTGAAACAAGATACTCACAACTCAAGAAAACTTGCGCGCTTTGTCTGCTCGCCAACTAAGATGATATGTTGACCCACACTACCTTGTTGATTTCAAGATGGATCCGATAAAATACATATTTGAGAAACCACTCTCTCCGAAGGATAGCAAGATGGCAAATGATCCCGACCGAATACGACATCCAAGATACTTCTCGTAAAGCGATCAAAGGAAGTGTAGTAGCCGATCATTTGGCTCATCAAGTCCGTAGATGACTATCACCATGCGCTCAATTTCCAGATGAAGATGTTTTACTAGTCACCGATTAGAAGAACTGTGCCCATTTAAGGACTCGAACAAGGATCCCGATGGACTATGGTCTTTGATGGAGCCTCAACCGCACTTGGCAATGGCATTGGTGCCATCATTACATCCCCTACAGGCGGACATACGCCATTCACCGCCAGATTATGTTTCAGTTGTACCAACAACATGGCTGAATACGAAGCGTGCATCATGGGTATTAAAGCTGCTATTGACTTAAGAATCAAGTTCTTACAAGTGTATGGAGACTCAACTTTAGTGATCAGTCAGATTAAGGGCAAGTGGGATACGAAGCATCCAAATCTCATTCCGTATCGAGAGCATGTTTTGATTTTGATCCCCTACTTCGAAGAGATTACTTTTGATCACATTCCACGAGAAGAGAATCAGTTGGCAGACGCATTAGCTACTATGTCATCTATGTTCAAGGTCAGATGGGACAACGAGGCTCCCCAGATTATCATTGAGAAGTTTGACGAACCAGCGTATTGTTACGAGCTTGATACAGAAGAGAAACCTTGGTAATATGACATGAAGAGGTATCTTGAGACTCAGGAATATCCCGCAGGGCATCTGTCAACGATAAGAAGTTTTTGAGAAGATTCGCATCCAAATCCTTCCTCAGCAACGGCATCTTATACAAACGCAATCACAACTTGTGTTTACTCCGCTGTGTGGACCAGAAAACAGCAGCACGTATCATGGAAGAGTTACACGAAGGCGCATTTGGTACCCATTCAAGTGGTCATACGATGGCTAAGAAGATTCTGAGAACAGGTTACTATTGGTCCACCATGGAAGCTGATTGTCATCGCTACGCTCGATCTTGTCACAAATGCCAGATTTATGCACAAAGTGCACGCCTCCAAGACCTCCGAATGTTCTAACAGCTCCTTGGTCTTTTGCAATGTGGGGCATTGACATGATCGGAGAAATCAAGCCCACAGCTTCCAACGGACATCGTTTCATCCTTGTGGCAATTGACTATTTCACCAAATGGGTAGAAGCAGCCTCGTTCGCATCTGTTACCAAGAATGTTGTGGCTCGATTCATCAAGCATAATCTTATCGCCGATATGGCACTCCGAAAGGATTATCACGTATAACGGCTCTAATCTCAACAATAAGATGATCACCGAACTCGCAAGCAGTTCAAGATCAAGCATCATAATTCTTCTCCTTATCGGCCTAAGATGAATGGCGCAGTGGAAGCCGCCAATACGAATATTAAGAAGATCATATAGAAGATGACAGTGACTTACAAAGATTGGCATGAGATGTTACCATTTGCTCTTCATGGTTATCGACCACAAGATTAACATCAACAGGGCAACCCCTTCTCTTATATACGGTATGGAAGCGCTACCAATCGAGGTTCGATACCCTCAACCAGAGTCCTCCAGGACGCAGAGTTAGGCGAAGATGATTGGATCCAGACTCACCTTGACCAGATTAATTTGATTGATGAGAAACGACTCGCATCCATTTGCCATGGACAGATCTATCAGAAGCGAATGATCAGAGCGTTTAACAAGAAGGTCAAGCGCATCATTCTTCCACAAGGTGATCCCAGGGGAAAATGGACTCCCACCTATGAGGGACCATTTGTAGTCAACACAGTATTTTCCGACGGAGCTATGATACTTAGCACCATGGATGGTGAAGACTTCCCACACCCTATGAACGCAGACATAGTCAAAAAATACTACGCGTAAAAGAGACCCGCTAGGTCGACTGGCCTAGGCAAAAATAAGGGCGTCCTGGCGAACCAAAAAGGTTTGGGCAAAAGTTAAGGATATATACAAAACATGTACACCCGACAAGTCAAAAACCTGAAAAGACGGCTTGGGCAAAAAAGGGTATCCCGATAGACTGAAAACCCGAAAGGGCGGTCTAGGCAAAAGTTAGGGATTTAAGCGTACGACTGTGTCTCGTTCAGATCACCTTCTTCCAGAATACTACTATCAGCATTCAAGATTCAAATGGCGAAGATCATTCTACTCACTTTCTACTGACAGCAAGGAGATGAGATAGTTGAAATATATGAGTACTAGCATAGTTGAAACTTAACGAGATTGTTTCCGCATAGCTTTTTACTTCTCTTGTATACAAACTACTTGGCCATACGCCTCCTTTCAAATTAATACAAGTTCTTTCTCTTTAGAATTTTCACTGTTGTGGTTTACATAAAGTCCAACGTTTGCTTTGAATGATTATATGCATCTGACAATAAAAATCTATTCACGAACATGCGAATAGTGAACATACAAAAGTAATTACTATAGTCTCCAGGAATTGAGATGACGGCGAAAGTCACCAAAACATTTTCCCCGCAGAGCATGATCCCCACAGAGGTGCCGCTCACAACAAACCTTCCCCCAGTGGAGTATACGTTAGTCCCCGAGCAGTGATTCCACTCGACTTAACCCGATTATACCAGTTTTCAAGCATGAAGTTTCATCACCAGCAGAGGTATTTATCCCTAGCAGAATATCTCTCAACGATCGTCGTTCCCCCGGCAGCAGTAGTATCCATACTTGAAACTTGGTCAGATAGGGCATCGAAGGAAACCTGCATCTTTTATTCCCCAGCTAGAGATTCCGACGGGCTCCAGATCCTTCTAACCCGGTCTCTCAGCAATTATCAAATGCTCTCCAGCAAGATCTGCACGCAAGATCCCCAGTAGAGTACCTCCAAATTTTCCCCCAGCAGGGTCTATGCACAAAATCCTCAACAGCATGTCTCTCGACCTCTATCAGCCTCCGCAATGTCTAGGCTCGAGACTTGGTCAGATAGTGCATCGGAGGAATCAAAGTTATCTTTCTTCCTAGGGTCTCCAATCCGTTTCATCCCCAAACGGAAGTCAGAAATCTCCAAGCAGAGCATCCACCTCTTCTTCAAGATGGATATGTTTTGAAATACCACGACATCTATCATTCATACATTATTCATAAAAGTCATAATTTGTGCATATGTCATTCATACACATCGTCATGCATCATACTTTGCATAAGACTAACGATATTCTATCAAAGTTTCTTTTGTTTTTTCCCAGAACAGGTGAAAATCATTTCTAAAAACAAACAGGTCCAGGATTAATGCCCGAAGCCAGACGGGAAAACTATCTGAACGACCGCCCTAGTTGTCCTCTGACAACTGGTCCAGGATTAATGCCCAAAGTCAGACGGGAAAACTATCTGAACGACCGCCCTAGTTGTCCTCCGACAACCGTCCAGATTAATGCCCGCCGACGGAAAACTATCTCGAACGACCGCCCACGTTGTCCTCTCGACAACAGATCCGGATTAATACCGCCGACGGAAAACTATCTCGAACGATCACAAGTTATCCTCCGATACAGCATTGATCGACCAAGCACAACAGGAAGCTATCCACATTTTGCCAACTATTATCCCTCGTAGTAATCAAGACTAAGATGTATTCGACTTTCTCTTATTATCAATAAAGAACTACAGAGTCTCGGTGACCGCTTGCCTCGGATGGCATCTTAAGCCCATCTCCGACTACTTGTCAATATTTCTCCACTTTCAGAGTGCTGCATATTTGGTTAAAAAACCAATACAAACCAATGAATTCATTCAAAGATGAGCACGAATTCTAACGTACGAATCCCTCCGGATGGCATCTTAAGCCCATCTCCATGCTCCTTTCATCTCCAGAAACGTCTACAGAGCCTAGCGTACGGCTCACTCCCTAGCGTCGATCTTTCCAGATGGCATCTTAAGCCCATCTCCGACATCTCTCCTATTCAGGCGACATTCTCGAGTCTAGCATACGACTCATTCCCCAACGAAGTCTCCACCTTCTCCAAATGGCATCTGTAAGCCCATTCCCGCATCAATCAAACAGCGAGTGCAAATTTTCAGGTGTACTCGAGTGTTCAATCATCTTCTACCTCCAGGTCACGAAAGGCAAGCACGCCAATCTAACCCTTCCAATACAAGAAGATTGAACAGGGGCAGCTGTCATACCCCAAAATTTGCCCTCCTACTTCTCAAGACATTTCATACATCCATGCTCAAGAATTCCTCAAGGGTTGATCATACAAACCCTCTCCTAGACAATCAACCCAAATTAGGGTTTGGCAATTCTCAGATCCAGATGGACTTCCAACATCTCCAATGGTCATCATGCCTCCTCATATGCTTCAAATATTCTCCATGTCAAGATTCAAGCCTCACAAGTCAAGTTTCCTCAGACAATTGCTCAGATGGTTGAAAATCAATTGTATTGGACAAAAAGTTAACTGTGGTCAACATACAGTCAAACTTCATGATTTTTGGTCAACATCCTCATTTTGAAGTTACATCCATCATTTGATCAAGGGTTGATCATGATTCATCAAGAAAACTCAAGTTTTGCCCAAAAGTCAAACTTTTCAAATTAGGGTTTTTTAGTGAAAACTCAACTGAACTTTGACTGAGCATAACTTCTTCATACTTTCTCAGAAATTTTTCCACCACCTCTCATTTTGAAGGAAAATCAATTCTCTACAACTTCATGTCTCACAAGAATGTTCAAAAAATGCTTCATTTGGAAGGTATGGATCAAAACATTACAGGTCCTTTTCAAAGTCAACAAAAAGTCAACTTTTTGTTTTGAAGATTTATTGAGCATGGAAACTCCAATTGAGATGAAACCAAAGAGGTTGGTTAGAGGACACCTAGAGCTTTCTAAAAAGTCCAAGAACACTCAAAAATGTGGAAAATTGAGCAAAATACACCTTGCACAAGTTGGGCATTTTTGAAGAAGTGCACAAAGAGAGATACTTGTTAAAATCCAAAATTTTGCAAATGGGCCTAGTTTTTCTTCATTCAAACTTGTTCCTTAGACAATTTGGAACATCCAAGCCCAATGCCACGAATTTTAGCTTTATTTTTCTATTTAATTTGGATTTTATACATTTAAATATAAATTAAATTAAAAAATAAGGTATAAAATCAAAATTAAATGCAAGATTGACTTTTCTCTCATGCTTGAGGTCCAAGTAACTCACACAAGCTGGAAAATTTCGAAATTTGCATAGATTTGGCAAGAATTTGATTGAAATTTGATCAAAAAAGGAAGATTTGATTTCATACAAAATCAAATATTTTTCACATTGATTGATCATTATTTGCTCTTGAATTCAGACCTAAATCCATCCACTATAAATATATAATGCCTACACAACAAGAAAGAACAGAAAAATTGCCTCAAAGAACCCTAACCTAAAGTCAAAAAACCGTGTTCTTGAAGCATCTTGCATCCTTGGTTTTAGCTCGTTTCAATTGATTCTAAGCCTTCCATTGCATTCCTTGGTGTCTTTAGAATCGATCCAGACCTTTACATCATTCAAAAACATCAAGAATCAAGCAATCCCGATTTCGGTTTGTCTTACTTTTTTCAAAATTGAATTCTATTTATCGTGCATTTTTAACACGTTTTGATGTTTGTTTTGTATTTAGTTTGAAGTTTGCAAGCTATCTGGACAATCCAATTGCATTTTCATGGCCTAAATCGAAATATACCATTGCTAGGGTTTTCTGAACCAAATTAGGGCTTCCTTAAAACGGAAAAATTGGACAAAAAGAACACCACCATCGTGTTTAGAATGTTATTTGCAATTGATTCATGTATTCATAACTTATTTATATTGCTTGTACGAAGTTTTGGAAATTGCAGGGGCCATAGCGTCGAATGAAGCCGACGCTAACTTTTCAAAATTTCAAATGAAGAAGATGAAGATCTTCGCACGTGTTCTGGGTTTCCAGAAATCAAATTCGTATAAAAACGCTCCGTTTCATTTATTTGACCCCAAAAGCGCTTTGGTCCAATGGTTAAGGCAGAGGGCGCGTGTTTTCATCCAAGAGGTCACCAGTTCGATCCCTGGCAAGACCATATATTTTTGCTTCTTTACAAACTAACTTCTATATTTTCATATTTTTATATTTTCTTTAATATTTTCATGTTAATTTATTTTATCTTCAAATATTTTTATCATGCATCTAAAAAACACCAAAAATATTTATTTTTTGCATAATTATCAAAAAAAAACTTTATTATTTTTGCATGCATACTTTATTTAATTGCTAATTAATCATTTAAATAGCTTTTAATTGTTTTTAAATTATCAAATCAATTCCAAAAATTACCAAAAATTTATCTTGTCATATTTATGTCAGTATTAACACAAAAACTTTTTCTCATTCAAAAATACTTATTTTTACTAACATTTTCCTCTTATACAATTTTCTCGTATTTTCCGATTTTTGCATCTGTTCACAGGTTATACCGTTTCAGACGATTTTTGTTGCTTTTTCTTTTCCAATTATGTAATTGCCTATGGGATGTAATAGTTTAATTAGGGCTTTTATTTTCCGCACTTTCAATTATGTATCTGCCCCAAAGCCATGTAATAGCGTAGGACCTTTACTTTCCTCAATTTACTTTCTGCACTCTATAAACTGCTAGTAATTAGGCGTGTATGGCAAGATAAAATTGGACATAGATCACTCATAATTTTCAAAGATAACATATCTGAATTGACACACTCTTTTCACATATGCACCCCTTAGGGTAATTCTCTCTCGTTGCCTTACGAATTCAAATGGTCAAGTCCCTCGAACGTAGACGTACCCTAGCACCGTTGCCTTCAAAACAAATCATCATAGTCCCTTCGATACAAAGATCATAGACCCACGATGTCGCCTACGAATACATGATCTTGACCCTCGATTGTCGCCTACTAAAAATGATGATAGTCCCTTCGAATGTGCTAGGATACTTCCTACAAGTTGCCTTCTATGACCATCCGATGTCCCTTCGAATGTCCCGCTTACATCCAATGAATAGGGTTACCTACCAACTAATGGTATGGATAGCGCTATTCTAAAGAAACGTAAATAATACGAAAACGACCAATTCTGAGTAGGTAATAAGTCTTTTAGTTGTTTGCTCTATCAAAATACTTTTCACACCTCACACTTTTATCAAAGTTCAAACTCTTTTCAAAAACAAAACATTTCCGAACACTTGGTATACATTCCTACATGAATCATTACAAAGTCAAAGCGAAATGCCTTTTCAAAACATTTTTGTTAAACACACAGAAAGCACATTTTTTAAAGTGATCTAAGAGCAACTAAGAGCCCGTAGATAACTACGGATGAAAAGGGGTGCTAATACCTTCCGTTTTCATAACCTTCTCCCCTTACTCAGAATCTAACGAAGGTCTTTTTCTGTACTTTTTACCTTCCCTTAATTGGATAAAAGAAAAGTCAGTGGCGACTCTTGCTATCCGCACATTTGCGATACAAAAATCTCAAAGTCAGTTCACCGTATTACACCTTCACGGTAATGGAATGAAACATTTTGCTTGTACCATGTACTGTTGTACCACGTTAACGTTATCTTCTTTCCTTCTGCACTTCAGAGGCTTCTATAAGCATGAGTTTGGAAGTGGAGAATCTAAATTCTGGTTGATCAAAACTTCAAGTCTTAAGAGTCTTCAAATCTTCCTTTTTAGAAACTTTAGCACTTGGTTTTGAGTAACCTTGTATCTTAGCCAAAGGTAGAAGGAACTTCAAGTCTTGGAATCTTCAGAATCACATTCTTCAGAGTCTTCAACACTTGGTCTTACAACCTTGTATCGTAACCTAAGTTCAAAAGAACTTCAAGTCTTAGAATCTTCATAATCACATTCTTTAGAGTCTTCAGCACTTGGTATTCAATACCCTTTTTCATTTGAAACATGAGACTTCAGCATCAAAACCCTTTGTCTTCTGAAGAATCAAAGATAGCATGTTCTGAACATTATCATTAACAATCTTTTGTTCAGCTAGACTTTGTTGCACATCCTTTTGCTCAACTTTTATCTCTTTCGGAGTGGATTTGATGTCATTGATCTCCTATTGGGTTGAGGACTCTACCAAAGCAACTTGAGAGGCTTTACTCGCCTTTTCTGCCTCAATAGCCAATCTGTCTTTTTCAGCTTGTACTCTAGCGTCTTCTTCGGCTTTCATCCTTGCCTCTTCTTCATATTTCCTCTTTGCAGCCTCAGCGGCATCTTGAAGAGCCTTTTCTTCTGTTTCCCTCTACCTCTTAGCAATAAGTTAGAAGAAACTAATTCTTTCAATTTTGTGTTCCCTTTCCTTAATAAGATCCACAGCATAAACTCTAGAATTAGCAAAGATTTGAAGATTCTTTCAACTTCATTCTTCATCCACAGCTCACAAGTTTCCCAAGAGACATTCATATCCTTATGTGAAGAGCTAGTTCTAGCCTCTTCATTGAGCTTGGAAAACTTCTTCTTTGCTTTTTCCTTGAATGTATCAAGGCATTCATCCATAGTTTTGGGGCAGGGTTTCTCATAGATAACCAGTGAACAAAAAAACGATAGTGGTTCAGATGGATGAATAGCCTCAATCATTAATGGATATTTCAATTTCAGACATCAAATCATGATCGTCGATTATTATGATTTATATTTCAGCAGGATTGATGGGTGAGCTCGGATCAATACAAAAGGTGTTTTGGACAAAATTGGAGGATTGTTCATTTGAGAGAACAAGACTAACATCAAATTATACGATTCGAGATGAAGGATTTTGAAATTCAAAAAATTAAGTAACAATGGGAGGAGTGAAAGTAATAATGGGTGTTGATGCTATGGGAGATGTGATAGATTGGGTTATTGAAAATATGGCTATAATATCATATGAGGTTAGGTTTGTAACCGAGGTTGGAGTTAGGATGGTAGTGATGATATCAGAGAATAATATTTTGGAGTTGTTTGAGAGATAGTGATGAGAGGAGGTTGTGATACAGATGGGGTGAGATATTTTGTGGTTTAAGAACAGATGTTGAGATTGAGGGTGTAAATGAGGACTTACTTGGACATTTTTCAGCTAAGATAACATCATTAAGAAGTTTCGTTCTCTTCTTCTTCTTTGAATCTGAACCGTCTGTCCTTTGTTTACAATTTCGTTTAGGATGATCCTTTTCTTCTTCATCATCAAACAAGATGCTCACATCATGTTCATCTTGGTAACAGATGCCAACGATGTTGCTTCTATCCACTTGGTAAAGTAATCAATAGTGATAAGGATGAAATGGTGTCCATTGGAAGCGGTCAGTTTGATTTCTCCAATAATATCAATTCCCCACATAGCGAAAGGCGAAGGAGTGGTTAGAACATTCAACGGAACCAGAGGCACATGTACTTTATCGGCGTATATCTGGCATTTGTGACAAGATCGGGAATAGCGATGACAGTCAGTTTCTATGGTGGACCAGTAGTAACCTCCTCTCAGAATATTCTTAGCCATTATATGTCCGCTGGAATGAGTACCAAAAGCGCCTTCATGCAACTCTTCCATAATTTGTTCAGTTGTCTTCTAATCTACACACCGGAGTAAGGCAAAGTCTTGGTTGCGTTTGTATAGATGTCGTTACATAGAAAGAACTTGGCAGAAAATATTGTTAGGAACTTCTTATCATTGACAGATGCCCCTTTAGGGTATTCTTGAGTCTCGAGATACCTCTTTACTTCGTAGAACCAAGGTTTCTCTTCTACTCCTTCAGTATCAAGTTCGCAACAGTATGCTGGTTCGTCTAGTCTTTCAATAGTAATTTGAGGATCCTCGTTGTTCTATCTGACATTGAACATAGATGACATGGTATCTAACGCGTCTGCTAACTAATTCTCTTCTCGTGGAATGTGCTTGAAAGTGATTTCTTCAAAGTAGGGATCAAATTCAACATATTTTCTTGATTTGGAATGAGATTTGATGTTTCGTGTCCTATTCGCCCTTATTATCACTAATCACCAAAGTTGAGTCTTCGTGATACTTGCAAGAATTTGATCCTCATGTCAATAGCACTTGAATGCCTATGATGCACGCTTCATATTCCGTCCATATTATTGGTGCAATAAACATAACTTGAAGTGAAAGGTGTATGGGCCTTTGGGAGATATGATCACACAATACCATTCCGAGTGCGTAAGAAACTCCATCAAAGACCATGGTCCATCGGGATCATGGTTCAAGTCCTTCATCCAGTCCAGGATCTTCGTAATTGGTGACCAACATGATATCCTCGTCTGGGAACTCGAAATGCATAGACTAGTAATCATCTACGACTCATGATCCAAATGATCAACTACTACACGTCCTTTGATCGCTTTCTAGGTAGTGTATTGAATTTCGTATTTGGTCAAGATCATTTACCATCTTGCTATTCTACCAAAAAGTGCAGGCTTTTCGAATATGTATTTTATCGAATCCATCTTAGAGATCAATAAGGTAGTGTGAGTCAACATATACTGTCTTAGTCGACGAGCAGCTCAAGCCAAAGCATAGCAAGTTTTCTCGAGCAGTGAGTATATTGTTTGACAGTCAGTAAACTTTTTGCTAAGGTAGTATATTACATGATCTTTTCAACCAGACTCGTCATGTTGCCCCAACACACACCCCATTGAATTCTCTAACATTGTTAGATACATGATTAGAGGTTTTTTCTCAACTGGTGGCATCAGGACAGGAGGGTTTTGTAGGTACTCCTTGATTTTATCAAAAGCTGTCTAGCAATCGTCATTCCATTCCACTGCTTGATCTTTCTTCGGTAACTTGAAGATTTTCTCACAAGTAGCAATTAGATGTGCAATGAATCTGGCAGTGTAATTCAGCCGTCCTAGGAAACCTCTGACTTCTTTCTCGGTGCGGGGAGCTGGCATTTCCTGAATAGCTTTAACCTTAGCGGGGTCAACTTCGATACCTTTACCACTGACAACGAACCCTGAGAGCTTGCCGGATATGACTCCAAAGGTACATTTGTTCGAATTCAGTCTCAATCTATATTTCTTCAATCTATCAAACAACTTACGCAAATGATCAAGATGTTCTTCTTCAGTTTGTGATCGAGCTATCATGTTCTCGACGTAGACCTCTATCTCGTGATGGATCTTATCATGGAATAAAGCTACCATGGCATGCTGATATCTTTCGCCGACATTCTTCAACCTAAACGGCGTGAACTTGTAACAAAAAGTGCCCCACTATGTAACGAAAGTGGTTTTCTCCTTATCTTCGGGAGCCATTTTGATTTGGTTATAACGGGAGAAACCATCCATGAAAGAGAAAACTTTGTGCTGAGCGGTATTTTCAACCAGGACATCGATATGTGGAAGAGGAAAGTCATCTTTCAGGCTCTCCTTATTCAGATCTCAGTAGTCTACACACATACGTACTTTGCCATCTTTCTTAGGTACAGGCATGGCATTTGCAACCCATTGTGGGTAAGAAGTAACAGCTAAGAAACAAGCATTGAACTGCTTCATAACTTCAGCATTGATTTTCTCAAGCATCTCAGGACGCATACGGCGAACCTTCTACTTGACAAGGAGAAAACATTGTTTCGTTGGAAGTCGGTGTACCACAATGTCGATGTATAAACCTGGGATGTCTTCATAGGACCAAGAAAAATATCAATGTAATCTTGCAGCATTTGGAGCAATCTTTCCTTAACACTATTCTCAAGACCCGCTCCTATCTTGATTTCTTTTATGTTTTCGTCAGTACCTAGATTCACAACCTCGATCAACTCTTCGTGTGGCTGTATAGCCATTTCCTCTTGCTGTAGTAGTTTGGCAAGTTCTCCTGGCACTTCACAATCTTCCTCACCTCCATCTTCGGCTTGGTAAATCGGATTATAAAAGTCATATTTAGAAATAGCAGAGTCGTTATCGATGAGATCCAGAGTGAATATGGATCTGCAGTTTATTATGTGGGTCAGTGTAAGAACACATAGTTTTTGAAAATGTGATAAAGTAAAATGAAAGATAGAGAGCAAAATATTTGAATGCAAAAGTCCAATGATTTATTGAATGAAAATATGCGAATGACAAATAATAACCTCACAAATGAGCCATTGTGCCCCGGGCAAGGCACTAGGCTTAAAGTCTCATTGTTCGAAACTATAAAGCATAATAGCATAAAACAAAAAAATCAATTACTCCTGTCTAAAGGAGATTGGCATAACATCCTTAGTCGTCCAATTGTTCACCCATCGTCGGAGTTAGAAGATCTAGTTGTTGATGTCGAAGTCACCATCCTCATCTTCTATAGAATGAAATCCAGTGTTGTTGATGCAGAACAAAGGTCCACCAGACGTTCGAGACGTATCCTTTTATGGCCTTTGGAAGTGAATCCTAAACCGGTCTTATCATATTTGAATGCAAATTTGGATAACTAACCCCAAACGGTACAATCTCCTTCTTCAACTACAGCTCTGGCGTCCTTTAGTGAGTCCATCTTCGGTGGAACTCTATTAATCTTAGGAGTGACAGGGGAGTCGGCAGGCATGACTCGTGGAACTACTTCGAAAGCTTTACAAGGAGTCTCGATAAATTCGCCTTCTATTTCAAAGTATTGGAATGATTGCAGATGGCATACCATATATTCTTCTTCTCCGCATACTGTAACGATTTCCCCTTCACTGGGTACTTCAACTTCTGATGCAAGGTAGAGGTAACAACACCTTCCCCATGTATCCAAGGGCATCCAAGCAGGCAAGAATAAGTTGGATAAATACCCATCACAAAGAAAGTAGAATCAAAAGTCTGGGAACCCACTTTGATCGGCAGGCTGAGCTTTCCAAGTACTGTTCTTTTCGAACCATCAAAAGCTCTTATGGTTATGTCATTGGGTTTTGTGACCACTTCTTTAACATCAAGTCTATCGAGAGCACTCTTCGGTAGGACATTCAGAGCAGATCCAGTATCCACCAATACATGAGACAATGTAGTGCCCTTACACTCTATAGAGATGTGCAAGGCTATGTTATGTTTCCTTCCGGCAGGAGTTAGGTCAGCATCAGAAAATCCTAAACAATTGTTTGCGGTCAGGCTAGCAATACAACTTTCGAATTGGTCGGCAGAAGTGTCTTTCGGTATATGAGCATTCTTTAGAAACATCACCAAGGCTTTAGCATGAGCCTTAGAGCACAGCAACAGAGCTAGCATGGAAATATTGGATGGGGTTTGTCCCAACTTCTCCACAACATTGTAATCACTTTTCTTAATAATCTTCAGGATTTCCTCGAACTCTTGCTTGGAGGTATTTTCAACAACTTTCTTTGGTACTTCTGTCTAAGCAGGTTGAGTCACTTTCTCTTTTCCCTGAGTCTCGGGAGTTGGTTCAATAGCATAAATGCAGACTGGTGTAGTAGTGTCTTTTGGAGGAGAGATATATGGAGAAAACAACCTTCTGGTTCTGGTTACCTTGCTTGATCCATTAATATTGTCGATATCAGGATTAGAAGCTTCAAATATACCATCTTTAATGGCTAATGGCTCTTGCTTGACGCCATATTAGTAAACTTCGGCTCCATAATTCGAAGGTATAGCTTTGTTAGAGGAATAAGGAACTGGTTTGGTTGATGTAATAATCAGAGGTGCCACTCTAGGTGCAGGGTCGGCAGAGGTGATCTCGGCAGATGTAATAATCAGAGGTGTTCACATCGGCATATTATTCGGGATAGTCATCATCTCCCCATCTGGTTTCCTTGATGTCTTCTATTGCAATCTTGTAGCTTTTAGGGGCGGTATATATCACCATGAAATAAAATTTACCACTTGGCTGCCCCAAGGTATCCCAAACATCTGGTATGGCATCGCTACGTCTTCGATTTTCAAACTCTTGGAAACATCTTCACACAAACTCTCTACGGACTAAGTTTTCATGAAAAACACTTCTCGGTTGTCTATCAGGCGTTGAACACCTCTCTTCAACCAGGCACATCCATTAGGTTCGAATGCATAGTAACAGTGGCAGTTGTCAAAACATCCTGGGAATAAATTGGCTTGTAGAAGATTCTTCTTAACAGTCATCAAGGGAGTGGTTAACTCATTCATAAGAAAGACATATGAGTCGTTATCAATGGAGTTGGTACTCTTGCCATGATTGGGCATTGGTGCGTTGATCACATTCGAGGTTTTGACAGGAGGTTCAAATTGAATTTCTTGAGCTTCAATCATGTCTTGAATCTTGTTCTTCAGGGCCCAATAGTTGTTGGTGTTGTGCCCTGGGCTATTGGAGTTGTATGCATACCTCGCATTAGGGTTGTACTTTGGAGAGGATATGTTGACATGCTGAGGAGGATCTCTCAAAGTAATCAGCTCTACTTTCAACATGTGTTGTAATTCTTGCTAAAATGGCATGTTGATCTTTGTAAACTGTCTTCTTGGCGCGTTCTACCTATACGTGTTACCTTGGAGATCAAGACTTCCCTTACAGAATGATGGCAATCACCTTTGTCACGGTTCTTCTAGACATACACAACATTGGTTTCTTTCTTCCCACCAAAAGACCTCTTCGCAACATTTGAAGATGTCTCGACTTGAATCTTTCCACTCTTGATTCCAGCTTCAATACGTTCACCTATCAATACCAGCTCAGTGAATCCGGCTAAAGAGTTTCTAATCAGATGATTGAAGATTGGGCGCATCATAGTTCCCATGAACATGTCAACCAATTCCCTATTAAACAAGGGTGGCTAGACTCTACCTTCTAGATCTCTCCATTTTTGGGCGTACTCTTTGAACTTCTCATCATGGCCCATAGACATATTCTGTAGTTGCGTGCGGGTTGGTGCCAATTTAGCATTGTACTGGTACTGTTTGTAAAAATCATCTGCCAAATCATTCTAGGTATGAATGTGAGTATTCTCTAGCTGACAATATCATTATACTTATGCTCCTGACAGACTCTCTTGAAATAAATGCATCCATAATTTCTTGTCAGTAGTGTGTGGTTGAATCATTTGAACATAGGACTTCAGATGATGCTTCGGGAAAGAAATGTCATCGTACTTAGCAAAAGTAGGAACTTTGAATTTGCGGGGAATAACCACTCCAGTAACCAAAGTTAAGTCATCAAAGTTCAATCCTAACATTTTCATATTTTCCACAGCATTTAGACGGTCCTCAAGTTTCTTATACATCTCGTTGTCAGGAGGATACTACTCGCTCATATATTCTTCTTATTCTTGAGACCCATGATGGCTTCTCTCATTGTCCTTGACACTTCCTACAGTTTCGCTTCTCTTTTCTGAGAATTCAAGCTGTCTGACTACCTTGACTGGACCTCAAAACCTTTTCCCCAAGTTGAGAATGCCAACGATCTTCTTCTTTTTCTTCTTGGTGATGAGGTCTTTCAGGTCTTTCTAACATTGGGCCAAGTTCGTGAAAATATCTTGGAACTGAGCGTTCTGAGCCTAGAGATCTTTGACAATTTGTTCAAGAGCCATTTTCTACTGAAATAAACAGCGAGAAAATGAGAAAATGAGAAAATCGGTCTTTGGAGTACCTATTATGAAATGATATGCTATGATAAGTGATGTTATGAAATGTTATGCAATGTTTTCAAAGACCTTGGGAATTTAAATTTGGTAAACAAGAACAAACTTTTTATTAATTTGATTAGTAAACACGAAAGAAAGT
This sequence comes from Vicia sativa, assembly GCA_021764765.1. Classification (NCBI taxonomy): domain Eukaryota; kingdom Viridiplantae; phylum Streptophyta; class Magnoliopsida; order Fabales; family Fabaceae; genus Vicia; species Vicia sativa. Next base: position 103,915,007 of record CM038796.1, on the reverse strand, counting down.
TCAAGTACAAAAGTAAAATTTCTAGTCTTTAGGCCTCCCATGGACGCTTCCTCTTTGTGTTGACATAGGTGTTAATGCTCTGTTCTTAATGAAGTAGCTTCGTCAGCTCCAATAGTCTTTTCTTGATTGTATAGCACTGAGCTTCGAATGTATCTCTTTCTTCTTTACGTTGAATCCAGAATCTCTTCAATTCTTCAAAATTAGTAGGCATGTCTGGATGGAGAATGGTATAAGACTTACCGCCTTCGACAACAGGTTCTGTAATTATTGGTAGAATGGTAGCATATGGCATCATGAGCTTTTGAGCGCGAGCCCGCACCCATTTGAGGTAAGGTTCCCAAGGAATGGAATTTTTGTGCCCCAAGGTCTTGGTATCAGTTTTCTTCACCATGCCCTAAGTGTCCACAAATATTCGGTGATAACCTTGAAGATTATTGTCGTAGTCAAATACAATTCCTTGAATAAGTATATCATGAGGACCATCCCTTCGAGCATAACCAAATTGTCGTAACGCTAGAGAAGGGTTGTAAGTGATACCTCCCCTTATGCCTCCGAGTAGTACATTAGGGAATTCTCCATAACGTTCAATGAAACTGAAGTCCTTTTGAGAGTAGATACACCAATGGATATGTGAATGAGAGAGTGACATCAACCTTTGAGACCACTTCAGACCTTGTTCGTTCTTCATCACTAATCGAGGAAGGTGCAGAATAAACCACTTGGATAATAATGGTATGCAACACATGAGAGTCCTTGTCTTTTCATAGTACGAGTGTGGAGAGAATGCAGAATATCTTCGAGAAAAGTAGGCATAGGATTATGAGTGAGGAATATCTTGATGGCATTCACATCAATGAATTGATCCGAATTAGGAAATAGCACCAAACCATATATTATCAAGGCCAAAATGTCTTCGAAGGAGTGGAAACTCATAGTCTTTAAGAATTCTTGAGCCTTCTTTATTAGAGAAATTGAAAGCAAATTCTTAACTCCACTTCTTGTTTCCCAATTAGCTTCAATGTTTGACCGCTTTAGATGTAAAGCTGATGCGATGTCTTCAAACCTCAAAACTTTTTCAAGACCGGTGAAAGGTATCCGATCAAGGATGGGTATCCTAAGCAGCTTGGAGAATTCTTCCATTGTAGGTACCAAATGATAATCTGGGAAAGTAAAGGAATGACGCTTCGAATCAAAGAACTGGAATGTGACGCTCATCATATCTTCTTAAAAACTGGAGGTAACCAAGTCAAGTAGATAACCGTGCCTTTTGATGAATTGAGCGTGATAGGGAAATTTTGAGACTAACTCCTTGAGTTGAGAAGGTATACCCGCGAAGTTGATTCAGATAGTGATCGAAAAAATAACAAGTGTACTATTTTTACTAATGTAGTAATAATAGGATTTACCCCAAGTATCGATCTCGAGGATTGCGTAAGAAATACTGAGTTAGATTATTTATCCAATTGAACAAAAACAATAGTTTTGAGTTTGGTGGGAATAAATCCTTGAAAAAAGTAAATTAACACAAGATAAAAATTGACTTTTTGTTTGATTTATGCTAGGGTGAGTGTATAATTTTTCGTGGAATAACCTTCACTCTTTGATCTACTCAACAAATTCATCAGCCTCAATTATCGATTCTCAATATTTTCTTTTCCTAATTCCTTAGTGAAAAAACCTTTAACCTTCTTTCCTAATTTCAATTTCCATTTAAATTAGTAGAGAGGTTAAGCATGCAATTATCAAGAACTATTCTGGTTATCATAGGATTACCGTAGTCCTAGGTGAAATCCTATGGTCCCATTGGGTCAAACTACGAATTAATCTAAATAAAAATTGATGCATCACGAACTAAAATGTTGACAAAAACAAAGAGATCAATATTCTTAACATAACAAATTAGGGACACCCCTAGCATTGGAAGTTTAGCCACTTATAATATCCACAAAGAAAACAACAATAATTAATAAGATAGACATTACAAATAAACTTGGATTGGTAGATTCTTCAATTGCTTCCGCTCATGAAAGAGTCTTCATCTCTAATTCTTCTCGAATGCCCCACTGTCATCTATCGTGTAATCTCCAATTGTGCCAAAAGTTCTTTCTCAATTATAAAAATAAATTAAATAGTCTCAATACAAATCCCAACCTAGCAGAATGTCCAAAGTGCCCTCCAAAGTCACGATTCTCTTAAAAACCTTAAAATATAAAACATTTTCCATGCTACCAACACGGGCCGTGATGGGAAACACTGGCCGTGTTGGTCTCTAATTTTTCAGATTTTCTTTATGCTTCAGACCTCCTGACACGGGCCGTGCCAAGCCACATGGGAGCCCGTGTCATCCCTCTAGTGTTACTATGGGTGAAAGTCCAACTCCTGACACAGGCCGTGTTGTGACACACGGGCCGTGTTTCTTCCAATTCCTTTTACTCTTCTTTCTTTGGATCTTGGACTCTTCGTCCCTCTCCTTACTATGCCTTTTTCTGTCCCGATTTGTCATGTTTTATTCATGCGAACCTAAAAATACTAAAACAAGAAACCAAAGCATATAATGCGATAAAATGAAATAAAAACTCGATAAGTAAAAGAAACAATAACTAAAATAATTGTTAAATATCTGTGTGAAAACCATTGGTGAAACTCCTCCAAACTTAAATCGTTGCTTGACCTCAAGCGAAGATTAAAGAACTGATGAAAATCAAAGCATCTCGGTACTCATATGCAAGATTTTAGTTCACATTACTCAGAAAGTAGTGCGCCCGACATTCACATGACACGAAGATACCTCTCCAACTATGCTTCGTACTTAAGTTTTTCTCTTTCCGACTTTCCTCCTTTTTCATTCGCACAATTAAATTAAGGAACTGACAATTATGATAATTATCACAAGTACATGACTAGCCAAGAACTTTCGAGCACCAAACGAGCAGCATTTACTACCTCTTATTACCGATGAAATTTTCAAACCTTGGGGTTATATATTGTCCTTTATTTGGACGATATTTGGGGATCAACCCCCTTTGGGCTGAATAACCTGGTGAGGGCTACCCAACTTAGCGGGCCGGTATCCTTTTACCTCCTTTTCATCATTTGGTGCCATTTTTATTTGCTTCTCAACCAATCATACATGCATGTGAATCTGAATTATGCCAGACTGTATATATAGACTACTCAAGGAGTACTTCGCAGACTTTAAGCACTACGGTACAAATCTACACGTTAGACTCATATCATTGTCACATTATTTCGAACTTCCTACCATCAAGAAATCTTCCCTTTATGTCAACATATTATTCCCGATCTCATTGAAATAGAAGCTCTTGCGCAACACAAAACAAAAATTTTGGCCAAAATTTGGAAAAATTCGGGAGAATTTCTACACGTGAACTTACACAACAGTTGACATCAACCTTACAGGTAAATAAACAAAAACAAAGTAGTAAAATCTCCCCCAAACTTGAACTAGACATTGGCCTCAATATTTTAGACCAAGCTCAAGAGAGGTGACTCATAGAGGGTACTGCAGCACCAGTTGCTGCCTCCTAGCTTTCGCAAGTAAGACTCCTTTTTTATTGTCTGCAAACTAAACAACACAAAATAGAAACTAAGTTATTCAAAGCATGGGTTGCCTCCCACGAAGCGCTTCGTTTAACGTCGCATGGCTCGACGGTTCATCCCCTTATGGAGGGTACTTTCTCCTCAACACCTTGTTGCTTGTACTTTCTGCGCCCCAAAACTCATCTAGATCAAAAGGACTAGCCACTGCGTGATTCCTATTATTTCCAACTTCCATCTTCTCACCTTTGCATATCGGCTTATTTCTCTTCTTTACAGCTTGGGTGAACTTGGGAGTTTTTATGGATGCAACTTGACAAATTATGCCTGAGACTTCTTCTGGGGGAGCTTTTCCTTTGTGTTCTCTCCTTCTACTTTGATCATACCAATAGAATATTTATTCTTTCCCCCTACACCGTTATTCTTGATTTCTAACACCTACAAGGTTATCTCTTCATCAAAAAAATTTAATGTTAGATTACCTGTCTCGATGTCAAAATTGCACCGACTAGTCAGTAATAATGGTCGACCAAGAATGATAGGAGTCTCTTCATATTCAGGGATATCCATGATCTGGAAGTCAACTGGAAAGGCAAAATTTTCAATTTCAACCAACACATCTTCAGCTATCCCATATGATTTCTTGATGGTGTGATCAGCAAATTTCAATTTTGTTCCTCCTCGCTTATCTTCTCAATATCGAGCTTCTTGAAGATTGATAATGGCATTAAAATCACACTAGAGCTATAATCAATTAGAACCCTTTTGAATTTCCTATCTTTTATTGTGAACGAGATTTCCACTGATCCCGAATCCTTCTGCTTTACAAGTATTCTTCTCTCAGGCGTAACTGCACACAACTTCTCATCAAAGGGTACTTGTTCATCATCTGTTGGCCTCTTTTTGGTCAGAACCTCCCTCATGAATTTTTGGTATAGAGGCATTTTCTCGAGTGGTTCAAAGAAAGGTATATTGATCTCCAACTTTTTGAACAATTTGAAAAATTTATCAAACTCTTTCTCTTTTGTGTCCTTCTTTTCCACTCTAGAGGGATATGGCAACCTGATCTTAGGTTTAATTTTTTCTTCAATTGGCTTCACAAGTATCACCAATTCTTCCTACTTTTTCTTTTTCTCTCTCACTTCTAAACACACTTCTATAAGATTATCATTAACTTGCACCTCTTCTCTTCCTTTAGCAACTTTTTCACTCCTTGTTGTGACAACATTCACATTCTCATTGTTCTTCTGATTTCCTTGTGCTTGCATCGCTGCTTGTTGTGCAATTTGCCCCATTTGTACGTCCAAATTTTTAATTATAGTTGTGGTGTTCTTGTGATTGCTTCGTGTTTCTTCTTGGAATTGGGAAGTGTGGGAAGCCATCTTTTTAATGGCCACCTCACATTCTGCCTAATGAGGAGCTTGTTGTTGCTGATCTTTCCAAGAAAAATTTGGATGATTCTTCCACCCATGATTATAGGTGTTAGAACACGGATTATTCTGCTTCAAGAATTTTATCTCCTCAATTTTTTTGTAGTTGCAAGACATTGCACAGTAATGTATGCTCCACTACAAATATCACACCCAACATTTTTAACCTGAGCTACCTATTAAGTCCCCATGTTAATAGCTTTGAGCTTTTTCTCCACCTCTGCAGCAATAGTTTCTTCAATTTTCAATTGTTTGTTAGGTTCCAACTTCAAATCAATAATTCCCTCTAGCTCATTGGCAATTCTGTCATATAACTCCAAATTCTCATTTACAGCAATTGCTTCAATTATCTTTTGCACATTAGTGGCAATTGCAAAATTTGTTGAGCCACCGACTGCTGTGTCAATCAACTACTTTATCTTGATTCAAAGCCCATTCACAAACATCTGCATCTACTCATTTTGATCCATATTATAAGTAGGACAAACCACTAGGAGTATTTTGAATCTTTTAAAGGAATCCCCTAGCGGCTCACCCTCTTTTTCCTTGAAGTTCAAGATCTCATACCTCTTTCGCATGAACATAGCTGCAGGAAAATACTCCTTTAAGAATGCAGTCTTCATCTCTTGCCAGAAGGGAAAAGAACCATTCTTCAGTGTCATCTGCCAAAGTGAAAGGGGATATTCTCAATTTCTTTTGTTCCTCAGTATGACCATCAATCTTCAAGGTGGTGCTCATGGTCAGAAATCTTTGTAAATGCTTGTTAGCATTTTCATTCAACCATTCTGAAAATGATCTTCTCACAAGTTGAGTGACAGTGCTGGGATGCAGCTAAAAATTTGGTACAATCGTCGGGTGGTTGACAATAGTGAGTCTACCAACCGGTTCATTCAGTCCACCATAGTCACCAATTAGTCTCTCAGGTGGGTTTTCGCCCATGGTTTCAGCGTCTGAATCTGACAATGTCTCTTGGTGCTCTGAGTGGTGTCCTAAATCTGACCCTTGATTCTCTGAATGAATTAAGGTAGTATCTCCCTTGGAATCTAGTCTATTTGTCCTAGCTTCGAATTGTGATTGTAGGCGCTTCGTTGGCCCGCTTGAATTTGAACATGGATGTCAGAGTATCCAAGTCATCTTCAAGATTGTTCTCTTATTGTGAAATATAATCGAAAGTAATCTCCTCAAAGTAAGGAACCAACTTCATGACATGCTCACGGTACATAATTAGATTTGGATGACGAGTCTCCCAATCTCTATTGATCTGGCGTATTGTCCTAGCTTCGAATTGTGATTGTGGGCGCTTCGTTGGCCCGCTTGAATTTGAACATGGATGTCAGAGTATCCAAGTCATCTTTAAGATTGTTCTCTTATTGTGAAATATAATCGAAAGTAATCTCCTCAAAGTAAGGAACCAACTTCATGACATGTTCACGATACATAATTAGATTTGGATGACGAGTCTCCCAATCTCTATTGATCTGGCGTATCACAAGAGCTGAATCACCATAAAGTTTCAAGTTCTTGATTTACAAATCAATCGTAGCTTCAATACCATATATGCAGGCTTCATACTCAGCCATGTTGTTTTTGCAGTTAAAATAGATTCTAGCTATGAGTGGAATATGGAAAACCTCTGGGGAAGTGATAATAGCTCTGACACCATTACCTAAGGAATTAGAGGCACCATCGAACACGAGCGTCCATCGCGATCCTGGTCCTCATCTAGAAAGTCAAATTTCATCGGTTGATAGTCATCCACGGGTTGATGAGAAAAATAGTCTGCCAACACACTACCCTTGATGGCTTCTGAGTAGTGTACTAGATATCATATTCTGTCAAGATCATCTGCCACCTAGCTATTCTTTCCCCATCAGAGTCGGCTTCTCAAATATAATACTTAATAGGATCCATCTTCAATATCAAGTAAGTTGTATGTGTCAACATATACTCCTCATCCGCTTAGCATCACATGCCAATGCACAAAACATTTTATCTAGCATAGAATATCTTGACTCACAATCATTTAATATCTTGCTCATGTAATAGATTGCTTGTTATTTCTTTCTCGTCTCGTCATGCTGACCGAGTATGCAACCCATGGAGTTTTCAAGTACTGTCAAATAGATGATCAAAGGCTCACCTCCAATAGAGGCATGAGAATCGGAGGTTCCTGCAAATATTCTTTTATTTTATTGAATACAATATGGCAATCGTCATTTTACCTGACCAGCTGATCTTTTCTCAATATCTTGAATATTGGTTCACATGTGGTTGTCATATGAGACATGAATCTAGAAATGTAGTTTAACCTTCCTAAAAAACCATATACTTCATTTCCTATTCTTGGTTCAGGAATCTCTTGTATTGCTTTGATTTTGGAAGGATCAACCTCAATACCTCTTTCACTTACAACAAAGCCTAATAGTTTTCTAGATTGCACCCCGAAGGTGCACTTGTTGGGATTCAACCTCAATCTGAACTCCGCAATATGTCAAACAACTTTTGCAAATGTACAAGATGATCTTCTTCATCCTGAGATTTTGCAATCATGTCATCAACATACACTTCAATATCTTTATGAATCATGTCGTGAAAAATAGTCACCATTAAATGCTGGTAAGTTTCCCCGACGTTCTTCAACCCAAAGGGCATCACCTTATAACAAAAGGTTCCCCATGGAGTAATGAAGGTTGCTTTTGCCCTATCTTCCGATACCATATTGATCTAATTATAACCAGAGAAACCATCCATGAATGAGAACACCTTGGCATAATCCATATTATTAACCAACACATCGACGTGAGGAAGCGGGAAATCGTCTTTTGGGATTGCTTTGTTTAAGTCCCTATAATCAACACACATTCTGACTATTCCGTCCTTTTTGGGTACGGGTACGATATTGGCAATCAATGGAGGATAATAAGTCATGTTCAAGAATCTCGCATCAAGCTATTTTTGCACTTCCTCCTTAATCTTATTAGATATCTCATGGTGAGTTCTTTGAAGTTTCTGTTTGACTGAAGGACAATCTTCTTTCAAAGGAAGTTTGTGCACTACTATATCGGTGTCCAACCCGGACATGTCTTCATACGACCATGAAAAGATATTTGAATCCTCTCAGAGAAAATTAATCAATCGTCTCTTTACACTATCTTGTAGAATAGTCCCTATTTTGACCTCTCTAACCACATCTGTGGTTCCCAGATTCCCCATTTCGACTGCCTCTTGGTGCAGCTGAATGACCCTTTCTTTCTGTCTCAATAACCTTTCCAAATCCTCAGGGAGTTCACAATATTCGTCACCTTCTTCTTCGTCTTGGTTGATCGGATTATCAAAGTCATAAGAAGTGATAGTAGAGTCGTTATCCAAAAAATCCATTAGAACAGTGGGATTAAATTTGCATGATCATTTTTATGCTTATTTTAGATGTTGAGTGATAAAAGAAAAATAATAGCATTGCCATTTTTATTGTGTAAAATTTTGTAACAATAGAAAGACAAGGATCAAAATATTTGAATTCTAAAGATGTTCTTTATTCAATGATTAAATTTTCAAATGAAAACATGGAGGTTGTACATGATCCACTGTGACTTGGGAAGAGCACAAGAATTATTGCATGCTTAAAGAAAACAAACAGAAAATTAATCTTCAACAATTGTGATCGGGATAGCATCCTCATAACTCCATTTATTTAGCTCAACACTTGGGACACTTGGATGGATCTAATCATTAATGTCATAATCAGTGTCGTAGTCACCAACAACATTCACTTGATTACTTCCACTGACACCAGAACTTGCAAACTTGACAGGGGTAGATAAATCCAGAGCCTTGAGAATCTGTCTTCGCAAAATAGGATAGAAACCCAATCCATACTTTTTGAATTACGGGGTAACCTCCACCACACTTCCCCGCCTTCAGGGAGACCGGCTTCAACTTCAGCTTTAGCATCTTTCAACGAATCTATAGACGTTCCAAGAATTTCTTTCCACTTTTCCTCGGGGTGAGGAGTCTTGATCGTATGCACGGATTCAAAAACTTGAAACGGAGTCTCATGAATCTCTCCATCTATCTCCACATACCGGAATGACGTGAGATGGCTCACCACATATTCCTTCTCTGCACATACGGTAATTTCTTTCCATTAAGCAAATATTTAAGCTTCTGATGGAGGGTCGAAGTCACCTACCCATCTTTGTGAATCTACAGGCGGTCGAGCAAACAACAATACGCAGGTTGAATATCCATCACAAAGAACGTGGCCGTGAAAATATGAGGTCCGATCTTGATTTGTAGATCTACCTCTCCAAATACAAAACGCCTAGATCCATCGAAGGTCTTTACCACAAAACCGCTCGCGCGCAACTCAAGATATGAGTAATCAATCTTCACCAGAGCAGTCTTTGAAATTAAAATTACTAACAAACTAGCATCTACTAGAACGCAGGATAGAGTGGTGCCTTTGCACTCCATTGAAATATGCAAAGATTTATTGTGATTTCATTCTTCTGGAGGAAGATCAAAATCAGCAAAGCCCAAACTGTTATTGGAAGTGATGCTAGAAAAAACATTTTCAAACTGGCTAACAGATATTTCCTTTGGAACAAAAGCGGTGCTCAACAATTTCATGAGGGAAATTCTTATGCGCCTCGGAATCATGCAACAGGTATAAAATAGAGATCTTTGCAGGAGTTGACCAAGCTGGTCGATGCCACGATAGTCACTCTTCCAGATATACCTCATAATCTCTTCTATGTCTGTCTAAATCTGGATTCAAAACTTTCAACTGAGAATCTTTTACGGGTTGCTTAACTTTAGCCTTTTCTAAAGCATCTTCACTACTCTGCACATCTGGTGCTGAGAAGATTCTACCGCTTCTTGTCATCCTTCCGCAACTTGTCGGAAATTTTCCCTTAAAGGATCCCTCCCCTTTCTTAACCTCGTAATAATATGCATATGATCCATAATTCCACGGAACATCCTTTTCATTGTTATAAGGAATGAGACCAGGCTTTGTAATCATCAAAGGAACGGGTTTAACTGGACCAGAGATAGTAGTTAGAGTATAAGGAATAAAGATCACATAGACATCATGCTCCCTACATTTCTTATCCTTCTTGATCCTATAAAATTGCAACTCACCACTAGTAATCAACCTCTGAATTCCGGGCTTTAGATTTTCACAACCATTTTATCAAACTTTACAATCAACATAATCTGATGCACAACCTGCAAAAACACCTATTTTAACCAGATAGTCCTTAACGTAAGGAAATGAAGTCTTGACCAAGTTCACATTGATGATCAGGTTTAACACTTCTCCATATTCCATGATAGCCTGAACGACTGCCCTAGCATGAGGCGACATCGAGTTTTAAATAACATTGGGTCTCGGCTTAGCTTCAACTGAATAGCATGTGTGTCAATCAAGTCTTACACTTTATACTTCAGTTCTAAGAAATTCTCTACATTGTGTTTGACACCACCGAAATGAAACTCACAACGATCATTAGCATCACAAATTGCTGGAAGTTTATCCAGAGGAGGTGGCATATTTCTCAAGGTCACCAACTTGAGATCAATTAGACATTACAAAACTTTTGCGTATGACATAGGTATTGTATCAAACTTCCTTGGTGCACATGCATTGTGTTGCCTCTGGTACTGGTGACGTGGTTGTTATTGAGGTTGTGGTTGAGCAACACATATAGTCACGGCATTCACATGATCTTTTCCCTGGCTTCCTTTGGCATAGATATCACTAGATTTCCCTTATTTATTTCTAGGGTATCCTCCAATTGCATTCTTCCTATTACCACTTACAGAGCTACTAACCTCAGTGAACTAAAACTTTCCTGACTTTAGACCACTTTCAATATGCTCTTCGTACATGACCATTTCAGCAAAACTGGTCGAAGTACTACATGCCACATAGTAATGCCCAGAAATAGTACTCTTGAACATTTTGATCATTTCTCTTTCCGCCATTGGTGGTTGAACTCGCGTAGAAAGCTCTCTCCACTTTTGAGCATGTTCTTTGAAAGTTTCACCAGACTTTTGAGTCAAGATTTGTAACTGAGTCTTCTTTAGAGCCATATCATTATTGAACTGATATTGCTTCAGAAAAGCATCAAGCAAGTCTCTCCAACTCCTGATATAAGTCCTTTCCAGCTGCATATACCATTCTAAAGATTCCCCAAATAGATTGTCTTCGAAAAAGTGTATCAACAACCTCTCATCTTCGGAGTAAACCGACATCTTTTGATAATAAGCTTTTACGTGAGTCTTTGGAAAAGTCATACATTCTGTTGTACCCCAAAATTTACCCTCTTCTTTTCTGTATTTCTGGCTTATATTTGATTGCATAAACATATATGTAGTTACATGTATAGCATTGATCATGTGGTTACCGGGTTCAAAATATCTCAAGTATGCAAGAAACAGCGCGTTTCGGCTATCTCAGAGCATTTTAAGCTAAGAATCGATGTTTCTCGGTTCGTACGGCTATTTGCAAGAATCTCTGGTTAGGAAGCTATTTTGATTTGATTCCATAAGCTCTTGGATCATATCAGTATGTCCTCCAATTTATCTATTCAGATCGGAGGTCGTTTTGTCAAGAAAAAGAATTTATTCACTTATTTCACAATAAAGTGGTTTTGGGTTTTCAGTGCGTTTTGGACACTCCATAAGGCACATTGTCATACCCCAAAATTTGCCCTCCATCTACTCAAAAGATTTCATACATTTATGCTCAAGGATTCCTCAAGAGTTGATCAGACAAACTCTCTCCTAGACAATCAACCCAAACTAGGGTTTGGTATCTCTCAAGTCAAGGTGGATTTCCAACATCTCCAAAGGCCTCCATGCCTCCTCATATGCTTCAAAGATTCTCCATGTCAAGTTTCAAGCTTCACAAGTCAAGTTTCCTCAGACAATTGTTCAGATGGTTGAAAATCGGGTGTATTGGACAAAAAGTCAACTGTGGTCAACATACAGTCAAAACTTCTGATTTTTGGTCAACATCCTCATTTTGAAGTTACATTCATCATTTGATCAAGGGTTGATCATGATTTATCAAGAAAACTCAAGATTTGCTCAAAAGTCAAACTTTCTAAATTAGGGTTTCTAGGTGAAAAGTCAACTAAACTTTGACTGATCATAACTTCCTCATACTTTCTCAGAAATTTTTCCACCACCTCTTGTTTTAAAGGAAATTCAATTCTCTACAACTTCATGTCTCACAAGAATGTCCAAAAAATGCTTCATTTGAGAGGTATAGCTCAAAACATTACAGGTCATTTTCAAAGTCAACAAAAAGTCAACTTTTTGTTTTGAAGATATATTGAGCATGGTAACTCCAATTGAGATGAAACCAAAGACATTGTTTAGAGGACTCCTAGAGCTTTCCAAAAAGTCTAAGAACACTCAAAAATGTGGAAGAATGAGCAAGATACACTATTCAGAAGTTGGGCAATTTTGGAATTGCACAAAAGGACATTTTGGTCAAAATGCAAAATTTTCCAAATGGGCCTATAATCTTTTGATCCAAAGTTGTTCATGATGTTATTTTTGACCCATAAAAGCTTGGCATTGGTGATTTTCTATTATCATGGTTTATATTTGAATTTTACAACATTTAATTCAAAAATAAATTATGTAAAATATAAAAACTAAGTTATTTTTTTCATTAAGTTGGATTTAAATCTCTCTTAATGTCCAAGAAAGCCCACACCATTTACCAAATTCGTGCAAGCCATGGCATTGATGAGAAAATCATATTTTCTTCAAAATTTGATTTGATTTTCAAAGAAAATATTTGCACATCAATGATCCAATCTTTTTTCACTCTTTTGCCATCCAAACCTCTTCTATAAATACTCAGCATTGCAGCCAGCACAGCACAAGACACGAAACCCTAATCCTAAAAAGAACCCAAACTCTTGCAAAAATTTTCTCAATTCTTGAAAATTCGAATTCTTGTTTCCAGCCCTCTTCAGTCCAAATAAACCATCCCATTGTCTTCAGGAGGTAAGTTTGAGTAAGTATACACTCATGCCATGGTTTAAAACAAGCTAAATCGTGTCATATACATACATACATATTCAACTTTTCTTGATTTTTTTGCATTTGATTATCCTGCTTGTGTTAATTGTTTCTAATGCCTTTAATGTGTTCATGAGGTCCATTATGCATGATCTGGGCAATCGTTAGCCAGCTGGAACGTCAAAAACGCATGATGCCATGTTTAGGGTTTTCGGACTGTGAAGCTTCAAACCAGTAGCTAGAGGCATTTTCAATCGAAACTAACCTCACCATTGGATTCAGGAGGGTCGATTTAGGGGGGTAGGGTACCTTTTGTTCATTTATTTCACGTATTTTGCAGGTTTCGAATTTTGGCAAATCGGAGAAGACGACCGGAGCTAGGGCTCCGGCGTCGTTGACCGATATTGAATCCGGCGAAGCATGCGTGGCGAAGGCAAGCGATCTGATTCGTCCATGCAGTCCAACTGGGGTCCACGCGTGCTGACTTGATTTTCAAACATATCCTTGACGCGTCATCATTCAAAAGCCTCTGATTTTCACTTTCCCAACACCAAGTGTCAAGTGGTCTGATGGTTAAGGCGCTCACTGTGTGTAGATACCCCTCAGGGTCACGAGTTCGATCCACTCCAAGGCTGGTTTTGCTATTTTCTTTCACAAACTTACATTTTCTAACATATTTTCTATTTTCTTATTATTTCAATATTTTCATATCATTTTAATTATTTTCATCATTTTATTCTGCATCTAAAAATTACCAAAAACATTTTTTCTTTTTTACATTATTTTTCTAAAAACCTTTATTTAATTTAATAAATTAAAAACTATAATTTTTGCATGCATATTTATTTTATTTTTATTTTAGCATTTAAATCATTATAAATTGCATTTTAATTATTAAATCTTTTCCAAAAAATCCCAAAAAATTATTTTAGCTTATTTATCTTATTTCCAGCATATATTAATTTTCTCATATTAAAATTTGCATTTTTTCTAACATCTTCTCTTATTTCGATTTTATCATATTTCCCGATTTTCTTATTCTTTCACGTGTTGTCCGATTCGGACGTTTTCTTTTATCGTTTTATTTTTCCAATAATGTAATTGCTCATGGGTTGTAATAGTTTAAATTAGGTTTTATTTTCCGAAGTTTAAATTATGCCCAAAGCCATGTAATAGCGTAGGATTTACCTTTCCGCACCTTTACATTCCGCATTTTTACTTTCCGCACCCTTATCAATTGCTAGTAATTAGGCGTGTATGGCAAGACTAATAATCAACATAGCTCACACTAATCTTCAAGATAATATATTCTGAAATCAACACACTTCTTTCACACACGCACCCCTTAGGGTAATTCTCTCTCGATGCCTTTCGATTTCAAATGGTCATGTCCCTCGAACGTAGAGGTATTCTAGCACCGTTGCCTTCCAAACAAATCATCATAGTCCCTTCGATACAAAGATCATAAGACCCACGATGTCGCTTCCGAATACATGATCTTGACCCTCGATTGTCGCCTACGAAAAATGATGATAGTCCCTTCGATATGTGCTAGGATACTTCCTACAAGTTGCCTTCTATGACCATCCGATGTCCCTTCGAATGTCCCGCTTACATCCAACAAATGGAGCTACCTACTAACTAATGGTATGGCTAGCGCTATTCTAAAAGAACGTAAAAGTACAACAAACGACCAATTCTGAGTGGGTAAATAAGTCTCTTAGTTGCTTGCTCTATCAAATGCTTTTCACACCACACACTCTTTTTTCAAAGTTCAAACTTTCTTTTCAAAACAAACAAACATTTCCGAACACTTTGTATACACTCCTACATGAGTCATTACAAAGTCAAAGCGAAATGCCTTTTTTTCAAAACATCTTTGTCAAACACACAGAAAGCAATTTTAAAAAGTGATCTAGAGCAACTAAGAGCCCGTAGATAACTACGGATGGAAAGGGGTGCTAATACCTTCCTTTTCATAACCATTCTCCCGAACTCGTAATCTAACGAAGGTCTTTTTCTGTTACTTTTACCTTCCCTTAATTGGATAAAAATAAAAGTCGGTGGCGACTCTTGCTATCCGCACATTTGGATACAAAAATCCTACAAAGTCAGTTCACCGTATCACAGAACTGGCGACTCTGCTGGGGAAATTGCCCTAAAAGAGAGAATTGCCTTAGGGATTTCTAGATAACATTTATTGCTTTTTGTTTGACTTGTATGCTTTATCTTTAAGGGTTGCTTGGGTATTATATTGTTGGGGGATCCTACACCCGGATCCGGGTTTCCTTTTAGGTACGTTAGCGTGACACTTTGGTTGTCCCGATACTCTTCATTCCCAAGTTGAAGATAGTATTTGGCTTCTGCGTGGTGTCATCAAGCGCTAACTAAACTTTTAGAACCTTAATTGACCCATCTTGGCCATTAGAAGGTAGTGAGATGGTCGGCTTTGGTGTACACCGAGGTTGGTTGATACTCGATGCTACGCTCATTGAGATTAGACTTTTGGGACATCGATCGACCACTTGGCCGTCGTATTGAAATAAGCGCCTACGAGAAAGATCTGTGATGTGAGATTCCTAGAACCCGGTTACTATTATAGGACAGGATGAACCAACTCAAACTTTTGGTAGGGTAATCACCTATACCTCATGCAAGCCTTACACCTAGGCTCATTGTGTGAATTGTTTGTGTGTGCTAAACATGACATCATGACATCATTCGCATTGCATATCATTTCTAACTATTTCAAGGACCTAGGGATTTATCTTTGCTCTGTTTTGTAGGAGGATTATGGCTTCTAGAAAGACTATCCGAATCAACTTCATGGGTATCCCTTCTCAGCTCAAAGATTTGGTTTCAGAAATTCCCGACCATGCTCAGTTCATCAAAAGACATGGTTATCTGCTTGATTTGGTTATCTCCGGTTTTGAAGAAGATATGATGCATGTCCTATTCCAGTTCTTTGATCCGAAACACCATTGCTTTACATTTCCAGATTATCAGTTGGTTCCTACCTTAGAAGAGTTCTCTAAGCTACTTGGGGTACCTATTCTTGATCAAATGCCATTCACCGGTTTGGAAAAGGTTCCTAAGTTCGAAGACATTGCATCCGCCTTACATCTTAAGCGCTCAGACATTGAAGCCAATTGGGAAACTAGATGTGGAGTTAAGGGTTTACTTTCCAAGTTCTTAATCAAGAAAGCCCGAGAATTCCTCAAAGTTATGAGTTTCCATGCATTTGAAAACATTGTGGCCTTGCTAATTTATGGTTTGGTTCTATTTCCTAACTCGGATCAATTCATAGATGTCAACGCCATCAAGCTGTTTCTTACCCGCAATCCAGTGCCTACTTTACTTGGAGACATTCTGCATTCTCTCCACTCGTACTACTAAGCGACAAGGAACTCTCATGTGTTGCATACCGTTACTTTCAAGGTGGTTTATTTCGCACCTTCCTCCATCAGTTTTGAAGAATGAACAAAGGTTGAGATGGTCTCAAAGGTTAATGTCACTCTCTCATTCAGATATCCGTTGGAATCTTTTCTCTCAAAAGGACTTCACATTCATCGGCGTTGTGGAGAATTCCCTAATGTACCACTCCTTGGTATAAGGGAGGTATTACTTACAACCCTTCTTTAGCTCTCGTCAGTTTGGTTTTGCTCAAGAGATGGTCCACATGTGCTTCTCCAAGATGTTGTGTTCGACTACAACCACGATCTCGAATACCGACGAAGGTTTATACACGCTTGGGGCATGGTAAAGAAGACTGATACCAAGACTTTGGGGCACCAAAATCCCATTCCTTGGGAACCTTACCTCAAATGGGTGCGAGCTCGAGCTCAAAACCTCATGATGCCATTCACGCTGTTTACCGGTAATTATGGAACTTTGCTATAGGTGACGTACCTATCTTGTTCTCCATCCCGACATGCCTACTGATTTTGAAGACTTGAAGAGATCCTGGATTCAGATTAAAGAAGAAAGGGATACCTTTGAAGCTCAGTGCTACGCAAGCGAGAAGAAAGTTCTAGAGTTGACCAAGCTACTTCATGAGGAGCGAAGCATCAATGCCTACATCGGCACCAAGAGGAAGCGCCCATGGGAGACTTAGAGCTTTAGGATGTTTATGTTTTCTTTTATTGCTTTGAACTATCTCTTGTACTTAAAAAGAAAAAGAATAATGAGAAGTACTAATAAATGTTTGTTCATTGCTTGTTTAACAAATTTAAATCTCTTAGGTCCTTGAAAACATTGCATTGCATTCGCATAAACATTGCATAGCATATCATAACATTGCATCACAGGTACATTGGAGATTGGTTTTCTCATTTGCTCGCTATTTATTTTAGCAGAAATGGCTCTTGAACAGTCTGTCAAAGATCTCCAAGCTCAGAATGTTCAGTTTCAGCAAATGTTCACCAACTTGGTCCAAGGCCAAGAAGATTTGAAGAAGCTCATCAACAAGAAGAAGAAGGTTGTTGGTCTCCTCAACATGGGTAGACGTTTCAAAGGGGGTCCTAAGGTGGTCATCCGTATTGAGCTCTCAAGGAAGTGTCCATACCGAGGGAGTACCAAGGGTGATGAAGGTGAGCGTGAGCCAAAGAAAGGAGGAGAGGATCATTCGATTATAGCCAACACTGATGAAGATGACAAGTACAAGCAACTAGAAGACCGTCGAATCTTGTGGAAAACTTGAAAATGTCCGGCTGAACTTTGATGATCGAGTCTTGTTCACGGTGTTGTGATTCCTCCCAAGTTCAAAGTTCCTACTTTTGCTAAGTATGATGGCATGTCTTGCCCTAAGTTGCATTTGAAGTCCTATGTTGGAAGATCAATCCCCTGATGAGAAAGTTGTGGATGCACTATTTTCAAGAGAGTTTGTCCGAACCCAGTTGGAATGGTACTATCGGCTAGAGAATGACCGTATCCGTACTTGGGTGACTTAGTGATGCTTTCTCACAATATGAGTACAATCTTGAATTGACACCCACGCATGCAACTACAAAGCATGTCTATGGGTCGTGACGAGAAGTTCAAGGAGTATGCTCGAGTGGAGATCTCTAGCGAGTTCAACCACCCTTGTCCAATAGGGAGTTGGTTGATATGTTCATGGGAACACCGACAGCCCGTTCTTCAATCATCGATTGGAAATTCTTCATCCGGATTCACCGGTGATATTGACGGCGCATTGAAGTCGGTATCAAGAGTGGGAAGATTCATGCAGAGACATCTTCGAATGCTGCAAAGAGATCTTTTGGTAGTAAGAAAGAAGCTAATGTTGTGTATGGTCAAAAAAGCCGAGCCAAGACCGACCGCGCTCAATCTGTGGGGGCAGTTGTGATCTCCAATCCTACATCGGCAACCTCGGTGAGACAGCGTAGCGAATCGCCACGAAGCGGTTACGAAGATCAACATGCCATTGTCGCAAGCCTTGAAACACATGTTGAAAGCAGAGCTGATTACCTTGAGGGGTCCTCCTCAGAATGTCAACACTTCCTCTCCGAAGTACAATCCTAATGCAAAGTGTGCTTACCATTCCAACAGCCTAGGGCACGACACTGACAATTGTTGGGCTCTGAAGAACAAGATTCAAGATATGATTGAATCTAAACAAATTGAGTTTGATCCTCCTGTTGAGACTCCAAATGTGATCAACGCGCCTATGCCTAACCATGACAAGAGTTCCAATCTTTGTTGGTGGCGATACTTATGTTTTCAACATAGATGACTTGACCATTCCTCGATGATGTTAAGAAGAATTTGTTGCAGGCGGTGTCAATCCAGATGCCGAGAATCGTTGGTGCCCATCGCTTTGATGGTTTGCTTGGTTGAGAAATGTTCGATGCATGATGGATAACCGTGGTACTATTTCGAAACCACTGCAAGTGTGAAGAAATGTCTAAGTTGAAGATTGACAATGCGAAGCTACCATCTATGTGGGACACCTTGGGGCAGCCAAGTGGAAAATGATTACATGGTGAAGTACCATCACGATAGTTACAAGATTCCTATTGAAGATGTTAAGGCGACCGGATGGGGTGACGATTTCCCGAAGACTATCTGATGTTAACACAATAAGAATTTCCTCTGCGATCACGTGCCTAGGTGGCACCTCTCATTATCACTTCTCCAAGACCGCCATATTCCTCGACAAAGCTATCCCTTGGAATTATGGGTGATGTTTACTATCATGGCGTCAAGCAAGACCCTCGACTATTGAAGATCTTATGCGGAAGTTTCTATTCGACGTTGACAACATCACGGATCCGATGGTGACGAACGGAAGGGTATTCTCTCCGAGATCTCTCCTCCAAAGACTGCTGCGACATTTCGCATTCCGTACTCACCAATATCCCACTAGAGGAAAGAACGGTGACTCATCCTGCTCACCCAGAAGTACCAAAGGAAGTTGCTGAAGACACCTCCAAACAAGAAATGGAGGAAATTCTGAAGATAATCAAGAAGAGTGATTACAATGTTGTGGAACAGTTGGGACAGACTCCGTCCAAGATTTCCATGCTTGCTCTGCTCTTGTGCTCCGAGGCTCATGCTAATGCCTTGGTGAAGTTTCTGAAGAATGCTCATGTGCCACAAGACACTACCACTGACCAGTTCGAAGTTTGTATTGCTAGCCTGGCTGCCAACAACGGCCTAGGCTTCTCTGATGCTGATTTGACTCCTGCCGGAAAGAAACATAACAAAGCCTTGCACATCTCTGTTGAATGCAAGGGTACTACCTTATCTCATGTTTTGGTTGACACCGGTTCTGCTTTGAATATCCTTCCGAAGACTGCTTTTGATCGACTTGATGTCGAAGGGTTGGTTCTGAGACCCAGTGACATAATCGTGAGAGCTTTTGATGGTTCTAAGCGCTTGGAGAGCTCACTCACTGTTAAAGTCGGTTCCGGACTTTTGACTCTACTTTCTTTGTCATGGACATTCGTCCCTTACTCTTGTCTACTCGGACGCCCTTGGATACATGGGGCGTACCTCTACCTTGCATCGAAACTAAAGTACCGGTGAAAGGGAAGGTTGTTACGGTGTGTGGTGAAGAAGAGTATATGGTCGGTCATCTGATCATTCCGCTATCTCGAGATGGAGGGTGAATTCTTGAGACTCCTGTCAAGCTTTTGAAACAATACCGAGTCATGCTGTTGACTCTCCACCCCGAAGATGCTAAAGTTCGCCTAGGATGGCCTCATTGAAAGATGCTCAAGCTGCTGTTGAAGGAGGTAGTGCTATTTGGGACAACTCACGATCTTCCTTTCAAATCCGACAAAGGCGGTTTAGGCTTCACCATCAAGGGTCGAAGATGATACGCCCGACGTGCGGCCAACTTCCTTTCCGCATCGGCCAGTGGAATCCATGCTATAGAAGGCGGCGACAACGGCTTCGACATCGCAAGTGGATCTTCCAACTCGGATCATAGGCTCGGCAATTGGAAGACCGAAGGCGTCATACCAATCTCCTTTAGCCGGAGTAATTGCTCTTGTTTTGTTTTGCTTTTCGTATTTCTTTATGTTTTGAACAATAAACTTTGAAAGCCTAGTGCCTTGCCCGGGCATCATGGCTCGTTTCGAGGTTATTATCATCGTTTGCGTATTTTCATTCAATAAATCGTTGGACTTTTGCATTCAATTGTTTGTTTTCTTTATTTTACTTTATCACCCTTCAAAAGCTATGTGTTCTTACACACACCCGTGATACAACAGAATCACTCGAATCTAGTTAATAATGCTATGCTAGTGCTAAATATGACTTGATAATCCGATCTACCAAGCCGAAGGCGAAAGTGAGGAAGATTGTGAAGTGCCGGAGAACTTGCTACTGAAGAAGAGCGAGTTATCTGACCACACGAAGAGCAAGTTGAGGTTGTGAATTTGGAGTGAAAGAAAAGAGATCAAGATAGGAGCGGGTCTTGAGAAGTGTTAAGGAAAGGTTGGTTTAGATGCTACGAGACTATATTGAGGTTTTGCTTGGTCATACGAAGACATGCGGTTTGGACATTGATATTATGGTACATCGATTGCCGACAAAGAAGGTTTTCTCGGTGAAATGAAGGTTAAATCGCATGCGTCCCGAGATGTCGAGAAAATCAAAGCGAAGTCATGAAGCAATTCAATGGTTTCCTAGCCGTTACTTCCTATCCCCATGGGTTGCAAATGTGGTACCGTACCTAAGAAGGATGGCAAATACGAATGTGTGTGGATTACGAGATCGAACAAAGCGAGTCCGAAGACGATTTCCACTTCCTCATATTGATGTTACGGTTGACAATACCGCTCAGCATAAGGTTTTCTCCTTCATGGATGGTTTCTCCGGTTACAATCGATCAAAATGGCTCCAAGACATGGAGAAGACTACTTTTGTTACACGGTGGGGCACTTTACAAGGTTATGCCGTTCGGATTGAAGCGCGGCGCCACTTATCGGCGTGCTATGGTGACATTGTTTCATGACATGATTCATCACGAGATAGAGGTCTATGTTGACGACATGATAGCTCGAAGAAGAGCATCTTGATCATTTGCAGAAACTATTTGACAGATTGAAGAAGTACAGACTGAGACTTAATCCTAACAAGTGCACTTTTGGAGTTAGATCCGGAAAACTCCTAGGGTTTGTTGTCAGTGGAAGAGGTATTGAGGTTGACCCTGCGAAGGTCAGAGCCATTCAAGAGATGCCGCCCTTGAGAAGGAAGTCGAGAGGTTTCTTGGGCCGATTGAACTACATGCGATTCATTGCACACTAATCGCTACTTGTGAGCCAATCTTCAAGTTGCTAAAGAAAGATCAAGTAGTGGAATGGAACGGCGATTGCGGATCGCTTTGACAAAATCAAGGGTACCTACGAATCCTCCATTACGATGCCACCGAAGGAAGACCTCTTATCATGTACTTGGCGGTGTTAGAGAACTCAATGGGGTGTGTGTTGGGGCAACATGGCGAGTCAGTCGAAAAGAGCATGCAATATACTACCTTAGCAAAAGTTTACCATTGTGAAACAAGATACTGTGACTTGAGAAAACTTGCAACGCTTTGGCTTGGGCTTTCGCCGATTAAGGCAAGTATATGTTGACTCACACTACCTTGTTGATTTCCAAGATGGATCCGATAAAATACATCTTTGAGAAACCACTCTCTCGGAAGAATAGCAAGATGGCAAATGATCTTGACCGAGTATGACATCCGATACACTTCTCGAAAGCGATCAAAGGAAGTGTAGTAGCCGATCATTTGGCTCATCAAGCCGTAGATGACTACCGGTCTATGCGGTTCAATTTCGGATGAAGATGTTTTACTAGTTACTGATTGCGGAGAACGGGAGACGAAGGACACGAACAAGGATCCCGATGGACCATGGTCTTTGATGGAGCCTCAACGCCTTGGCAATGGCATTGGCGCCATCATTACATCCCTACAGCGGACACCGCCTTTCACCGCCAGATTATGTTTGATTGCACGAACAACATGGCGAGTCTGAGCGTGCATCATGGGTCTTAAAGTCGCTATTGACTTAAGAATCAAGTTCTTGCAAGTGTATGGAGACTCGACTTTGGTGATCGATCGATTAAAGGCGAGTGGGATACGAAACATCCGAATCTCATTCCGTCGAGAGCATGTTCTAAGTTTGATCCCTACTTGAAGAGATCACTTTCAATCACATTCCACGAGAAGAGTCGGTTGGCAGGCGCATGGCTCTATGTCATCTATGTTCAAGGTCGGATGGGACAACGAGGCTCCCGGATCATCATTGAGAGGTTCGACGAACCG
Source organism: Vicia sativa (assembly GCA_021764765.1). Classification (NCBI taxonomy): domain Eukaryota; kingdom Viridiplantae; phylum Streptophyta; class Magnoliopsida; order Fabales; family Fabaceae; genus Vicia; species Vicia sativa. The sequence goes on along the minus strand of CM038796.1, from coordinate 103,892,201 downwards.
GCATATTGTTATGAGCTTGGCGAAGAGAAACCTTGGTACTATGCGTGAAGAGGTATCTTGAGACTCGGGAATATCCAGGGCATCATAATGAAAAGAAGTTCATGAGGAGATTGCATCTAAATTCTTCCTCAACATCTTATACAAGACGACTTGTGCTTACTCATTGTAGACGGAAAACAATGCGTATCATGGAAGAGTTACGAGGCGAATTTGGTACCCACTCCGTGGACACACTATGGCTAAGAAGATTTTGAGAACAGGTTACTATTGGTCCACCATGGGCGATTGTCACCGCTATGCTCGATCTTGTCACAAGTGCGGTTATGCGGACAAAGTACCGTACCTCGGTACCTCTGAATTTTAACTTCTCCTTGGCCTTTTCAATGTGGGGCATTGACATGATTGGAGAGATTAAGCCCACGACTTCCAATGGACATCGTTTCATCCTTGTGGCAATCGATTACTTTACCAAGTGGGTAGAAGCGACCTCGTATGCATCTGTTACCAAGAATGTTGTGGCTCGATTCATCAAACATAATCTTATACATCGGTATGGCACTCCGAAAGGTTATCACGGATAACGGTTCCAATCTCAACAACAAGATGATCACCGAACTCGCGCAAGATCAAGCATCACAATTCTTCTCCATATCGGCCTAAGATGAATGGCGTGGAAGCCGCCAACAAGAACATTAAGAAGATTATAGAAGATGCGATGACGTACAAGGATTGGCATGAAATGTTACCATTCGCTCTTCATGGTTATCGCGCCCTCGAACATCGGGGCAACCTTCTCTCTTGTGTATGGTATGGGCGTCCCGCCAATCGAGGTTCAGATACCCTCAACCAGAGTCCTCCAGGAGGCAGAGTTAAGCGAAGTCGATTGGGTCCAGACATGGCTCGACCAGATTAACTTGATTGATGAGAAGCGACTCGCGTCCATACGCCATGGATGATTTATCGAAGCGAATGATCGAGCATTTAACAAGAAGGTCAAGCACCGAGTCTACCAAGTCGGTGATCTAGTAGTCAAGCGCATCATTCTTCCTCAAGGTGATCCCGGGGCAAATGGACTCCCACCCACGAGGGACCATTTGTAGTCAAGACAGATATTTTCGTGAGCTATGATACTTAGCACCATGGATGGTGAAGACTTCCACACCCGAGAACGAGACATAGTCAAAAATACTACGCATGAAAGAGACCCGCTAGGTCGGCGAACCTAGGCAAAAATAAGGGCATCTGGCGAACCAAGGGTTCGGGCAAAAATTAAGGATATATACAAAACATGTACACGGCAAGTCGAAAACACGAAAAGGCGGCTTGGACAAAAAGGTATCCGTGGTGAAAACCGAAAGGGCGGTCTAGGCAAAAGTTAGGGATTTAAGCGTACGACTATGTCTCTTCGGATCACACCTTCCAGACTACTATCAAGATTCAAGATTCAAATGGCAAAGATCGTCTACTCACTTTCTCGATAGCAAGGAGATGAGATAGTCGAAATATATGAGTACTAGCATAGTTGGAACTTAACGAGATTGTTTCCATAGCTTTTACCTTTCTTGTGTACAAACTACTTGGCCATCGCCACCTTTCAAATAAGCAAACTTCTTTCTCTTTACAATTTTTGTTGTTGTCGTTTGCAATAAGTCCAACGTTTGCTTTGAATGACTATACGCATTTGACAATAAGAATCTAATCACAAACATACGAAAAGTGAACATGCAAAAGTACTTACTACAGGCTCCAGGAATTGAGATGACGACGAAAGTCACCAAATGGTCCCCACAAAGCATGATCCCCACAAAGGTGTCACTCACCACAAACCTCCCCAGCGGAGTATGTATTAATCCAAGCGGTGATTCCACTCAACCGAGCAACATCGGTCTCAAGCAAGAACACTTCATCCCCCGCGGATATTTCTCAATCCTCTCCCTTCTCCCCGGCAGCAGTATCCAGACTCAAAACTTGGTCAGATATGCATCGGAGAAAACATACACCTTTTATTCCCCAGCCTGAGATTACAACGGACTCCAGACTCTTCTAGCCCGGTCTCTCAACAACTATCAAATACCCTCCAGCGAGATCTACACTCGGAATCCCCAGTAGAGCATCTCCTAAATTTCCTCAGCAGGATCTACATACAAGGTCCCCAACAGATCGCCTCCCAGATTCTCCTCAGCAGGGTCTATATGTGAGATCTCCAACAACGAGTTTCTCAATCTCTACCTTCCTCAACAATATCTAGGCCCAAGACTTGGTCAGATAGTGCATCAGAGGAATCCAGGATATCTTTCTTCTCCTTCCAAAGCAGGGTTCTCACTTACTCAATCCCCAAGCGGAAGTCAGAAATCTTCAAACAGAACATCCGCATCTTCTTCAAGATGGATATGTTTTGAAATATCACAACATTTATCATTCATACATTACTCATAAAGTCATAATTCATGCATATGTCATTCATATACACTGCCATGCATCATACTTTGCATAAAACTAACGAATGTTCTATCAAAGTTTCTCTTGTTTTTCAAAAGCAGTGTATCGCTTACGCGAACGGTCCAGATTAAGCCCGAATCGACGGAAAACTATCCGAAAGACCGCCTTTGGTTGTCCTCCGACGATCGGTCCAGATTAAGCCCCGAACCGACGGAAAACTATCGAAGACCACACTTGGTTGTCCTCCGACGACTAGTCCGTGATTAAGCCACGATCGGCGGAAAACTATCCGAAGACCACCTCGGTTATCCTCCGATAAGCAATGGATCAACACCGATGCACAGGGAAGCTATCCACATTTTCGCCAACTACTATTCCTCTCGAATAATCGACGAAGATTTATTCGACCCTTATTATCAGCAACTACAGTCGGCGTACGACTCAGTTGCCCTGGATGGCATCTTAAGCCCATCTCCGACTACTTATCAACATCTCTTCACTTTCAGAATGCTGCATATATGGTTAAAAATCAATACAAACCAACAACATTATTCAAAGTGAACACAAAGTCTAACATACGACTCGCTCCCCAGCATCGACCTTTCCAGATGGCATCTTAAGCCCATCTCCGTCAGCTCTCCTATTAACAACCTAGAGTCTAGCGTACGACTCGTTCCCCGGCAACGCCTCCAACTTCACCGAATGGCATCTGTAAGCCCATTCCCGCATCATCCACCAACAGTGAGTGCAAATTTTCAGGTGTACTCGGTGTTCAATCATCTTCTACCTCCAGGTCGCGAAGGACAAGCATGTCAATCTAACCCTCAGACAAGAAGATTGAGCAGGGGCATACCCCAAAATTTTCCCTCCATCTACTCAAAAGATTTCATACATCTATGCTCAAGGATTCCTCAAGAGTTGATCAGACAAACTCTCTCCTAGATAATCAACCCAAACTAGGGTTTGGTATCTCTCAAGTCAAGGTGGATTTCCAACATCTCCAAAGGCCTCCATGCCTCCTCATATGCTTCAAAGATTCTCCATGTCAAGTTTCAAGCCTTACAAGTCAAGATTGCTCAGACAATTGCTCAAATGGTTGAAAATCAGTTGTATTGGACAAAAAGTCAATTGTGGTCAACTTACAGTCAAACTTCATAATTTTTGGTCAACATCCTCATTTTGAAGTTACATTCATCATTTGATCAAGGGTTGATCATGATTTATCAAGAAAACTCAAGATTTGCTCAAAAGTCAAACTTTCTAAATTAGGGTTTCTAGGTGAAAAGTCAACTAAACTTTGACTGATCATAACTTCCTCATACTTTCTCAGAAATTTTTCCACCACCTCTTGTTTTAAAGGAAATTCAATTCTCTACAACTTCATGTCTCACAAGAATGTCCAAAAAATGCTTCATTTGAGAGGTATAGCTCAAAACATTACAGGTCATTTTCAAAGTCAACAAAAAGTCAACTTTTTGTTTTGAAGATATATTGAGCATGGTAACTCCAATTGAGATGAAACCAAAGACATTGTTTAGAGGACTCCTAGAGCTTTCCAAAAAGTCTAAGAACACTCAAAAATGTGGAAGAATGAGCAAGATACACTATTCAGAAGTTGGGCAATTTTGGACAATTGCACAAAAGGACATTTTGGTCAAAATGCAAAATTTTCCAAATGGGCCTATAATCTTTTGATCCAAACTTGTTCATGATGTTATTTTTGACCCATAAAAGCTTGGAATTGGTGATTTTCTATTTTCATGGTTTATATTTGAATTTTACAACATTTAATTCAAAAATAAATTATGTAAAATATAAAAACTAAGTTATTTTTTTCATTAAGTTGGATTTAAATCTCTCTTAATGTCCAAGAAAGCCCACACCATTTACCAAATTCGTGCAAGCCATGGCATTGATGAGAAAATCATATTTTCTTCAAAATTTGATTTGATTTTCAAAGAAAATATTTGCACATCAATGATCCAATCTTTTTTCACTCTTTTGCCATCCAAACCTCTTCTATAAATACTCAGCATTGCAGCCAGCACAAGACACGAAACCCTAATCCTAAAAAGAACCCAAACTCTTGCAAAAATTTTCTCAATTCTTGAAAATTCGAATTCTTGTTTCCAGCCCTCTTCAGTCCAAATAAACCATCCCATTGTCTTCAGGAGGTAAGTTTGAGTAAGTATACACTCATGCCATGGTTTAAAACAAGCTAAATCGTGTCATATACATACATACATATTCAACTTTTCTTGATTTTTGCATTTGATTATCCTGCTTGTGTTAATTGTTTCTAATGCCTTTAATGTGTTCATGAGGTCCATTATGCATGATCTGGGCAATCGTTAGCCAGCTGGAACGTCAAAAACGCATGATGCCATGTTTAGGGTTTTTGGACTGTGAAGCTTCGAACCGGTAGCTAGAGGCATTTTCAATCGAAACTAACCTCACCATTGGATTCAGGAGGGTCGATTTAGGGGGGTAGGGTACCTTTTGTTCATTTATTTCACGTATTTTGCAGGTTTCGAATTTTGGCAAATCGGAGAAGACGACCGGAGCTAGGGCTCCGGCGTCGTTGACCGATATTGAATCCGGCGAAGCATGCGTGGCGAAGGCAAGCGATCTGATTCGTCCATGTAGTCCAACTGGGGTCCACGCGTGCTGACTTGATTTTCAAACATATCCTTGACGCGTCATCATTCAAAAGCCTCTGATTTTCACTGTCCCAACACCAAGTGTCATAAGACAAATCATCATAGTCCCTTCGATACAAAGATCATAAGACCCACGATGTCGCTTCCGAATACATGATCTTGACCCTCGATTGTCGCCTACGAAAAATGATGATAGTCCCCCTTCGATATGTGCTAGGATACTTCCTACAAGTTGCCTTCTATGACCATCCGATGTCCCTTTGAATGTCCCGCTTACATCCAACGAATGGAGCTACCTACTAACTAATGGTATGGCTAGCGCTATTCTAAAAGAACGTAAAAGTACAACAAAACGACCAATTCTGAGTGGGTAAATAAGTCTCTTAGTTGCTTGCTCTATCAAATGCTTTTCACACCACACACTCTTTTTTCAAAGTTCAAACTTTCTTTTCAAAACAAACAAACATTTCCGAACACTTTGTATACACTCCTACATGAGTCATTACAAAGTCAAAGCGAAATGCCTTTTTTTCAAAACATCTTTGTCAAACACACAGAAAGCAATTTTAAAAAGTGATCTAGAGCAACTAAGAGCCCGTAGATAACTACGGATGGAAAGGGGTGCTAATACCTTCCCTTTTCATAACCATTCTCCCGAACTCAGAATCTAACGAAGGTCTTTTTCTGTTACTTTTACCTTCCCTTAATTGGATAAAAATAAAAGTCGGTGGCGACTCTTGCTATCCGCACATTTGGATACAAAAATCCTACAAAGTCAGTTCACCGTATCACACACATCTCTCAGCTCGTCGAGTATTTTATGATGATTTTCGACCGGTGAGTCCATCTCATAATTATCTACAACTTTTGTTTGAATGCCAAAGGCAAATTATGTGAGGAAAGTCTCCGAAAAATTGATTTCTCAAGTGGTTTAAACTGAATTTTTGTGTTGTACCGTGCGCTCAATGCACTGAAACGTTCGTAATTTCCAACTGGAAAATTGAAACTGAGGGAGCCAGTGACTAAAATTATCTATCGAAATTATCTTCGACTTTCATTTGCAACTCAAGAGCTGATTCCTTACCAATCAATACCAGAATTTTATTCTTTGGACTTGATTTTGAGTTGAACCGAGCAATTTTCATCTGATGCGCGAAGTTCGAAAAATCATATCTCGCTCGATTTTTATCGAAACACGGTAGGACCAGTGTCAAAAGTTCAAAAATTTCGTTAGCTTCAATTGCCTCAGAAATACTCATTTTCAAATTTTGATCAGAAGACCCTCGTTTGAAGCATTTTCTCTGGAGAGCGCATTAAAAATTCTGCATGTGTCAGTCGCCCAGAAACTGTGTTGAAACTTTTGAAATTCATATTGACTTAACCGTTCATCTGATCGCGTTCCGGACATTTTTTGTTTAGAGTCTGAATTCAAATTCTCGACAGATCGGGCTATTTTGGACTAATTACGAAAATTATTCGGATAATCACGATTTGGGCTTGATTATGGATCTAAGGCACTCTTAGGCCCAATTCCCAAGGCTATAAATATATTTTTGCCTTCACAACACAATCATTTTCTCAATTTTCACTCAAAAATCTCTCTTAATTCTCTCAATTCTCTATCAAAACTTGAAGAACAAAAGGATTCAAAACGAGAAACTTTCCCTCCTCCTTCAACCACTGCGCGCCACCTTCCTTCGGTGACAAACCACCACTAATTCGACGCGTTCGCGCCGCGAACTGTGCAAATTTACAACACCTTCTTTTAGTTGATCGGAACTCCTTCAGTCACCTCTTCTCTCGACTTTTCCGACGAGTTTTCATCTATTCCACTCGGTTCCAGCCACTGCATCTTCAATTTTCACAACAATTCAAGCTAGGTTTTGCTTCCTTTTCAAGAATCAAGATCTACTCTTCAACTTTCATCAATTCTCAAGAATTCAAATTTTCTCCTCCGATTTCTTCTCTGATTTCGATTATTATCATCAATTGGAGTTTAATTCGATTTTGACAAGGAATTCCTCTTCAATTTTGACAAGGCTTCAAGTACAAGTAAGTGCTTATTTACTTAAGTGCTTATTTTTAATCTATTTTTCAATTGTTGATTTTCTTGAATTTGAATATTGAAATTGCTTGCAAATTCTGTGTGGATTCCGATTATTGAATTTATTTTGTTGAATTTTTTGATTTGGTTGCGTTTTGGTGACGTTAATGTGTGTCGGTGTGAAGGAATTTTGTACAAATCACACACATACACTTGTGTGATCATATTCCCTTGCATTTAGGCCATTAGTTAGTGCATCTTTGCATCATCTAATACATGTTCATACGTTAGAACATATAGATTGATTGATTTGCACTTGAAACACGAGAATTAAGGCTTGAGTCGCACCCGTACTTGTGTCGAAATGTTGAACTAGGTGCATATTGGTTCTTAGGTACATTTGCATTGTACATAATACATATGCAGGCATCTAATTCACGTTTTAGGACATAGTTTACATCATTACATATCCACATGTATGCAAATAAGTTTATCAATTCAAGTTCATGTGTTGTCTCTGATTTTCATGACATTAAAAGGTGTCGAAACCTCACTTTCACACACTTTTACACATGCATGATTTCACTACACCGACACACATTGCATGCTTAATTTTCATGAGCATTCATACGTGTTTGGAATAGAATTTAACTAGGATTTTCATTAGGTACATATCATTGGCATATGATATCACATACATTTGCATTTCATGCATTTAACTGTCATAAAAACATGCATAAACATGCATTTTTATACACTTTTCCAATTTAAATTTCAAGTATACTAGAACATAACTTGAGTTTCTTTTTGATTTGGTTGATTTATTACATGTTAGGAATTGAAATCCAATTCATCTCACATTCCAAAACCAAACAAAAACTTGAATCGGAATTTAATTCAAAACATGAATTTTACCATTCCATAAGCTTGTTTTTGCGTTTTCATGTGCCGAAACTCATTTTTCCATGAAAGTCTAAAGTAACGGTACATGTATCCTATGTTTTGGCACATTTCGGAACCGATTTTGGAGGTTTCAAAACCAAATTTTTCTCACAACATGCCTAAACGGGGTTGTTGCCCCGTCACTTTAATGCTCAAAAAGTACGACTTCCACCCAGAATTAATTAAAAACGCATACGTTTTTGAAACCGTTGACGTTCATGCAAGCAACCATGAGATTTTTAATCGATTCCGAGAAGTTGACTTTTTCGTCCCGATTTCGAAAAACCGACTTCCCATTCTGATTTTTCCAATTTTATTTCACTTCTTGCATGCTAATACTAGATTATAATTATATTTGTAATCGGTTTTGTATTCGGAGCATTACTTCTACTACTCGCTTTTTTAATTTTGACACTTTATTTCATGTGCGAGGTACTTGGACTACTTTCATGTGAGATTTAGACTTCTAGAACCGTTACTATGCGCTTGTATATATGCATGTACATTCTATCTGCTTGCTTCTTCAGTTTTACTCCATTTTTGCAGGTGTTTTGCATTTACACACATAAGTGTGCATGTTATTGTCTTGCTTCTTCGATTTTACTTCATTTTTCAGGTGTTTTGCATTTGTACACATACATGTGCATCTTATTGTCTTGCTTCTTCGATTTTGCTCCGCTTTTGTAGGAGTTTCGCATTTGTACACATACGTGTACATCATATTATCTGCATTTTAGGTCTAACTCCCTTCTTGCAGGCATTTCGCATTTGTACACATACATGTACATCTTACTATCTACTGTTTTGGGCTTACTCTTGTAACACGGTGAACTGACTTTGTGGATTTTGTATCGCAAATGTGCGGATAGCAAGAGTCGCCACCGACTTTTCTTTTATCCAATTAAGGGAAGGTAAAAAGTACAGAAAAAGACCTTCGTTAGATTCTGAGTAAGGGAGAAGGTTATGAAAAGGGAAGGTATTAGCACCCTTTCCATCCGTAGTTATCTACGGGCTCTTAGTTGCTCTTAGATCACTTTAAAATTTGCTTTCTGTGTGTTTGACAAAAATGTTTTGAAAAGGCATTTCGCTTTGACTTTGTAATGATTCATGTAGGAATGTATACAAAGTGTTTGGAAATGTTTCGTTTTGAAAAGAGTTTGAACTTTGACAAAAGTGTGTTTGTGTGAAAAGCATTTTGATAGAGCAAGCAACTAAAAGTCTTATTACCTACTCAGAATTGGTCGTTTTCGTATTGTTTTACTTTCCTTTAGAATAGCGTTATCCATACCATTAGTTGGTAGGTAACTCTATTTGTTGGATGTAAGCGGGACATTCGAAGGGACATCGGATGGTCATAGAAAGCAACTAGTAGGAAGTATCCTAGCACATTCGAAGGGACTATCATCATTTTCGTAGGCGACAATCGAGGGTCAAGATCATGTATTCGTAAGCGACATCGTGGGTCTATGATCTTTGTGTCGAAGGGACTATGATGATTTGTTTTGAAGGCAACGGTGCTAGAATACCTCTACGTTCGAGGGACTTGACCATTTGTATTCGTAAAGGCAACGAGAGAGAATTAACCTAAGGGGTGCGCGTGTGAAGGAGTGTGTTGATTTCAGGTATATGTTATCTTAGAAATTAGGGTGAGCTATGTTCAATTTTAGTCTTGCCATACACGCCTAATTACTAGCAGTTTATAGGGTGCGGGAATTAAAATGCGGAAATGTAAAGATGCGGAAAGATAAATGTCCTACGCTATTACATGGCTTTGGGGCAGATACATAATTTAAACTTGCGGAAAATAAAAACCTAATTTAAACTATTACATCCCATAAACAGTTACATTATTGAAAAAAAAAAAGAAAACAGTAAAAGAAACCGTCTGAAACGGAATAACCTGTGAAAAGACAAGAAAATTGGAAGATACGATGAAATCGAATAAGAGGAAAATATTAGTAAAAATGCAAGTTTTTGAATGAGAAAAATATGACATGCTGGAAATAACATAAATATGCTAAAATAATTTTTTGGGATTTTTTGGATGCATTTTAATAATTTAAAACTAATTAAGTGTGATTTAAATGCTAAAATATGAATAAAAATAAATATGCATGCAAAATAATATTTTTTAATTTTATAAATTAAATAAGTATTTTCTGAAAATAAATGCAAAAGGAAAAAATATTTGGATGATTTTTTATGCATGAAATAAAAATATGAAAAGAATTAAAATGATGCAAAATATTAAATAAAGAAAATATGAAAATATGGAAAAAGTTGAAGTTTGTAAAAAAGGGAATGCAAAACCGGTCCTGGGGAGATTCGAACTGGGGACCTGGGAGAGCATCTATGCACAGGAAACGCCTTAACCAACTGAGCCAGCTTGCTTCACTGTTTGAAAACCGGAGCGAGTAAAAGAAGAACAAGTGTCATCTCCTGGCTTCATCGTTTCCGCGCCAAGCTTCATCTTCTTCGTTTTAAATTTTTAAAAGCTAGCGTCGGTCTTTCTTCGATGCTACAGGCCCTGGCTACATAGAAAATCAAGCATACATAATATAAATAACATCTAAGACCATGGTTCGATTCCAGACATCATTCCGAACGCAATGGGCATAGTCTCGTGGTCCAATTTTTTCATTTAAGGGAAACCCTAAAACGGCACAGGAAACCCTAGCAATGGTAATACGTGTTCTAAGCCATGGAAACTCAATCAAAGTGCCCAGAAAGCTTGCAATCTTCGTTCTAATCACAAAAACAACAACAACACATGTTAAAAATGCATGAATAATAGAATTCGATTTTGGAAAATATTGGAACAAACCGAATTCGGATTTCTTGTTTCTTGATGGTTTTTGACAATGTAAAGGTCTGGAATGCTTCCAGGGATGTCAAGGAACGTGTTTGGATCCTCAAAACCAGTTGAAACAAGCTGGATCAATGGCTGCTAGTTGATTCAAGTGCACGTTTTTTGAGTTTTAGGTTAGGGTTCTTGAGCCAATTTTTTCGTTCTCAATCATGTGCTATGCATTGTGTATTTATATTGGATGGAATTGGAGCTGATTTGAGGAAGAAATCATCACTAATCAATGCAAATCAAATTTGATTTTTGTACAAAATCAAATTTTCAAATTTTGATCAATTTTCAATCCAATCTTGCCATATCAATCCAAATTTCGAAATTTGCTGGCTTTAATGAGTTGCTTGGATCTCAAGAAAGAAATAAAAATCAAGTTTGCAATTAATTTTGATTTTATAATTTATTTTTGAATTTAATTTGTATTTAAATGAATAAATTCCAAATTAAATAGAAAAGTAAAATAAAAATTCGTGGCATTGGGCTTGGATATTCCTAATTGTATAAGGAACAAGTTTGGATGAAGAAAAAGTAAGCCCATTTGCAAAAAATTTGATTTTTAGAAGCATCTCTCTTTGTGCATCTCTTCAAAATTGCCCAACTTGTGAATGGTGTATCTTGCTCAATTTTCCACATTTTTGAGTGTTCTTGGACTTTTTGGAAATATCTAGGAGTCCTCTAACCAACCTTTTTGGTCTCATATCAATTGGAGTTTCCATGCTCAATATATCCTCAAAACAAAATGTTGACTTTTTGTTGACTTTGAAAATGACCTGTAATGTTTTGGGCCATACCTCTCAAATGAAGCATTTTTTGGACATTCTTGTGAGACATGAAGTTGTAGAGAATTGAATTTCCTTCAAAATGAGCTTTGGTGGTAAAATTTCTGATAAAGTATGAAGAAGTTATGATCAGTCAAAGTTCAGTTGACTTTTCACCTAGAAACCCTAATTTAGAAAGTTTGACTTTTGAGCAAATCTTGAGTTTTCTTGATGAATCACGATCAACCCTTGATCAAATGATGAATGTAACTTCAAAATGAGGATGTTGACCAAAAATCAGAAGTTTTGACTGTATGTTGACCACAGTTGACTTTTTGTCCAATACACCCGATTTTCAACCATCTGAACAATTGTCTGAGGAAACTTGACTTGTGAGGCTTGAAACTTGACATGGAGAATCTTTGAAGCATATGAGGAGGCATGATGAACATTGGAGATGTTGGAAGTCCATCTGGAGCTGAGAATTGCCAAACCCTAGTTTGGGTTGATTGTCTAGGAGAGAGTTTTGTCTGATCAACTCTTGAGGAATCTTTGAGCATGGATGTATGAGATATCTTGAGAAGATGGAGGGCAAATTTTGGGGTATGACAACTCTGGTCTTGCAGGTACACCTTGATTGGAATGTGTATACACATGTTCCTTGGCTTGTGCGCATACGCGTACATTCTGTTGTCTTCTTGCGTGATTTTCTTGCAAGTACACTCGATTGGAATGTGTACGCACACGTTCCTTGGCTTGTGCGCATACGCGTACATTCTATTGTCTATTTGTTGGAATTTCTCCTTTCTTACAGGTGTTATTACTTCGGATGCGTATGAACGCGTATTCCACTTGTTTTTGATACCTTGAGTATTTCTCACCGATTTACTCTTATTGCGTGGCTGCAGTACTTGAAGTTTTCCATAGTATTCTTTAGCTCGCAGTGCTCTTCGGATTTTGATATTCGTTTGGTAGTTTCTACACTGTTTTACTACATTCTTTTACAGCTTTCCTAGATATCATGAGAAGTAGGGATTTACAGCTTTTCTTTTGCCATGAGAAGTAGGAATAAAGATGCATGATGGGGATTTCATAGTTGGATCATGTTCAAGAACCCCTCTGGTTTATTTAAAGACCCGTTTAGGGCGCTTTTGTGTCCTAATTGTGCTTGGTTTGTTTAAAGTCCTCATCCGTGCATAGGGAGGCCATTCTTAGTAAGTGTTTATATTTGTGCTTGCATAGGTCAGAGTGGTTAGGCAACCCGACGTGGCACCACCAAGAAAAGTCCCGCTTTTTACATTTCCTAATATCGAGTCATGATGATATGATGGGCAAGCGAAAGGGGTCCGCAATCGACTCCCGCACAATTCGAGTCTGTGTTAGCCTGCACACACGAATTGTATTGCCTCCTTTATCGAGTCAATAACAAAAGTGGCCAGAGTTCCCTATTCTAACTCTCCACTCATTCCCGGGGTTCACATTTATTGCAGAACTCGCATCATTTTCTCTGTAGGTTATGCCTACGCTTGTTTGACATTTGTTTGTGCATTGCATTGCTTGTGTGCTTCTGCCAAATCACGTAATTGCTTCAACCCCTTGCATCCCTTGGTTTTACAACCAAGACGGATATACGATAGCTTTCCCTTAGGACCACTCGGTTAGGATATCTCTCAAGCCTAGACATTAGGATTTACATCCTTTGCATGTTGACATAGGTAGAGATTCCCTTACATCCTCAACCATAGGTCCGATCTTTGCATGACAACATTAGGGATAATACTAGTTTAGTCTCCCTTTTGTTTTGCTAGTTTCTTTTTGCATCCTTTCATGTAATTAAAAGTAAAACTTGCTTTCTTTTTTTCTTTTGAAAACAAATCACTTAGTAATGGTTTGAAATCCTTTCTTAAAGGTAAAAGCAACCAACCAAGACAAACTCTTTTCGCCTACGGGCGCATTTTCTTTTGTGTTTAAAACCTTTTTCATGAGTAAAAAACACAAAACCCATCAAAAAAAGTGAGCCGAACTATGGCGTTATGACTTTCCCATTGCACGAGGGAATACGTAGGCATCTAGTCACGGGGCTCGATCGAGCACAACTTGTAAAAACTCCCTTCTTTTCCCCGTGGTTTCTTTATTTTCCTTTCCTTTCTCATGAATTGTAGAGATTAAGCATAGATAGATATAACACACCCCTTAGATAGAAAATAGAAGTGGATACTGTAGAGTACTACGGACATGTGGGGTGCTAATACCTTCCCCTCGCGTAACAATCTCCCTTACCTAGATCTCTTGGTCGCAAGACCGTGGTTTCTTCCCCTCAGGTTTACTCGATGTTTTCCTTTCTCCTCCGCGAGATAAAAGACGTTCGATGGCGACTCCATTAATATACCCTATCAATCGGAAGTTCAGCCGGGTGATTTTAACTGGAGACTCCACTAGGGATAGTTGACCTATTGTTGGTCCATCCAGGAGTTGATCCTAGCTTTTATTTTCATGTCTATTGGGTGTTTATCTATTTACTCGCTTTATCGCACCATCCTTTGTATGTTTGCATTGCATTCTATGTGGCATCTTTATTGCTTTCATATATTGTCTGACTATTGTGTTGTGATATGTTTCTGGATGGGTGGATTGTTACAAGAGGTAAAAGGCCTCATACCCTGGCCGAGAGACATATAGGACACCTAGGACTAGAGTGGAACATGATGGGCTACGGATGTGAGATCTTGTAGACTGTCATGTCATCCATGCTTGAGGGGAGGTGCAATCAGGGTGCTATCGTCATCATGTAGGTGTTACGATGATAGTATCCCTAGGCGGACCTGATCCTCGAGTTACCTTGATGTTACCCAAGCCTTTAGTATCACCTGTGAGTTGGGGCGGGATCATGATTATTACAGGTCTCATTGGTGACTGTTGGTGACTTGGTACTGATGGTGACTTGGTATTTTCTGTTGGTGACTATTGGTTCTCACTCAGTGGTATTTTCTAGCCGTTACTTTGTCCGCGATCTTTTTTTTCTCATACCAGATCAGAACAGCACAATAGTTTTGGCCATGTCATGGAAGTAGTAAACCCTTGATCAATGCACCTTGCACTTTGCATCATAACATATTTACTTTCTAAAATAAATGTCAGAAAAATGATTTATCATCTAACCCTGCATGCATATCATTTCCAGGACTTTCTGCACTTTGTTGTCAAGTATCTCGGATGGATACCAACAGTCAAGCCAACATTGAGGTTCTCAAGAAGTCATCCATGTATTCTTTCTGCTCGTTTGATATTTTTGAAGTAAGAGTCATAGTTTCTCTTCTACAAGGTACGAGTGAAAAGTTTTTCAGAGAGAACTATGGGAACATTCTGCCATTGCTAATGGAAGATTACGAGTTCTTCGCCATGCAGTCGCTACTTCAGTTTTATGACAAAGAGCTCAGGTGTTTCATTTTCCAGGATTATCAATTAGCACCTACTCTTGAGAAGTACTCTCATCTCCTTGGTATCAGCATTACAGACAGTATGCCATTTACCCAGGTGGCCGATATTCCTGATTACAAAGGTATTGCTAAGGCGCTTGAATTGTGTGTTAGTGAAGTGAGAGC
This sequence comes from Vicia sativa, assembly GCA_021764765.1. Classification (NCBI taxonomy): domain Eukaryota; kingdom Viridiplantae; phylum Streptophyta; class Magnoliopsida; order Fabales; family Fabaceae; genus Vicia; species Vicia sativa. The sequence goes on along the minus strand of CM038796.1, from coordinate 103,876,896 downwards.
TAGTTGGTTTTCAAAAAATTGCACCAGTGGACTTCCTTTGGGGTTTCTTCTATCCAAAGCCGATAAGTTTGCTGAGGAGGGTAATTGGGGAGATTTTTGTGCAGTCGTGGTCGCCATGATCTATGGTACCGTGATATTACCCGCTGTAGAGAAGTTTGTGGACCTTGCTACTATCTCGACATTCATGAATGATAACCCGGTTCCAACTATTTTGGCTGATACGTATTTTTCTATCCATTCTCTACATGGTAGGAAAGGATGTGTCACCTGTTGCATACCTTTATTATACCGTTGGTACATGACGCACTTGCCAAAGAAAGGAGCTTTTGTTGATCTATTCCTAAAGTGATCCAATCGGATCATGTCACTCACATCCTATGACATAGTGTGGAACGCAATCTCCAACGGAGCCGAAATCATTGTCGGGTGCGGAGAGTTTACAAACTTGCCGCTTATAGGGACTAAAGGATGCATTAACTGTATTCCAACTCTTGCTCGCCGTTAGTTGGGATATCCTTTGACCGAAGCACCTTCTAAGCGTCAAATAGCATAAATCATCTTCTTTGCAAATGGAACTGATCCGATTATGATGAAATGGGTTGTTGCCGCATGGCGTTCACTTCATAGAAAGGGCATGAGTTTCTTTGGCCAAAAAGGGAATTATGCACTTGACCCTTATGTGATTTGGTTGAAAAATCGAGTTACCAAGATCCTGCTACCTTTCAAAAGAGAAGCACCATTGTATCCTCAACCTGGGGATATAATTGATGACCCTACACTAGATATTCCTTCATCTTCTTCAACACCTGTCGCTTCTATGCCAGGTTTTATGCGTGCTGAGCTTTACAAAAAACTCCAAGCGGATAATTTAGCTTTGAAACTGCAGTTGCAAGCTCAAGTTATGGACTTAGCGTTCGCCTTGCAAGGCAAGAAGAAACTGTCTGTTGAAATGGAACAAAATGACCGAGGTCTAATTGATTACGGTTTGCTTGAGAAACCAAGAGGGATAGGAGAATCATTTCCTCATCTTATGAGCAGTTATCTAGGGAGCTTGCCAAGACACGAGAAAGATTGGAAAACTTGTAGATGGTCAATAGGAATTCGAAAGCAAAGCATGACAAAGAGATCCGGTTTTTGAAGAAACAGCTCAGTAAAGAAGAATCTGATGCCAAAGAATCCCTCAGACAAAAGAAACAACTTGAAGCCGAAGTCCAAAGTCGACAAGAGCATATGGTTACTTTTTCCAAGGAGGTTGAAGAGCTCAAGTTTCATTTGCAGACATCTAGGGATGAAGGATATGCAGTACATGCTACGCTTCTAGGCTGAGACATCCACTTGTCAAAGTTTACTGCTGAGATCCAAGAGCTTTAAGCGTGTGTGGCTTCTAATTCGACTGATGCAGACACTATTTAATGATACTTGTATTTGATTTGTGACGAATAACCTCCAGGCTTGTTGGATGGGATTCTTTTGACATTGTATTTGTATTATCTCTCTGATTGTTGGATTTTTGTATGAACTCTTATTTCCATTTATGCAATGATCACTTGATTCTTAATTTGATCGTGCGTTCGGTCCTGATTTTGTTGTCAGTTATCCTTTCATTATTTGATGCTTGATAAGAAACTATAGGAATATCCTGGAAATGATCATTTCATTCATTATTAGGTTGCATTCATACAAGAGTCTTGCATAACAAGTTTTGGTCAGAGTTCTTATCATCGGCTCAGCTTTTATTTAGCAGAAAATTGCAAACTTCCACCGTTGCCCGACTCGAAGCAGCGAACGACGACAGATGGAACAGCTTCAAGCAGAAGTGGCGGAGATGAAGGCGCGAATGGAGGATCAAATGTCTCAGTTCATGGAAGTAACCTCTAACATGAACCGGGGACAACAAGAGTTGAGGGTCTTAGTTGAAAGATATCATCCAGAGGATGACCGTCGTAATTCGTTTGATGACTTTTCTGTGGGACAGCCACGTGTTGAGTGTGAAGCACATAATGCTGATTTGGGTGTTAATGACCACCTTTGTGGTCAGATTCTACATCTCAATGGTCAGTTTCCGCCTCCACCTCCTACTCCACCACATGGGCCTTATTTCTTTGACGATGGGATGCAGCGGCATCGTATCACGGGTCATCCTCGTTCCCAAGGTCCAAGCGTTGATCAGAATGATGAAGCTTATTCTATGAATGGAAGTGAAGTTGACTTCTCAGCTGATGATCAAAGGTACCATTTGCTTGAGGAAAGGTTGAGCTGTTGAGAGACAGAAAATGTCAGGGTTGGATTTATCTAATTTGGGGTTGGCGCCTACAATGAGACTTCCTCCAAAGTTTAAAGTCCCTGTATTTGATAAGTACAGTAGGGCGATGTGTCTAAACACTCACATTACTGCCTATTTCCGCAAGATGGCGGTGTACACTAAAGATGAAAGACTTCTCATGCATGTTTTTCAGGAAAGTTTGACTAGAGCGTCGCTAGAATGGTATACGCATCTTGAGAGGAACCACGTTAGGACATGGCGTGACCTGGTGGATGCTTTTATCCAACAATACCAATTCAATGTTGAAATGGCTCCGAACCGTACACAATTGTTGAGTTTATCTCAGAAGTCAGGTGAGACGTTTAAAGAGTACGCTCAGAAATGGAGAGTGCTTGCTGCCAGAGTTCAGCCACCCACGATGGATCAGGAGATGATCGATATGTTTACCAGTACTCTGTCTAGACATTATTATGTTGCTTGTAGTACTTCCGCTAGTTTTGCTGAGATGGTTCGTTATGGTGAGCAAATCGAGAATGAGCTGAAATCTGGAAAGATCTATTATGCTGAGGGAGGAAGTTCCTCCGGTGCGAAGATAGCTTACAGCGGTCATCCCAATAAAGAGAAGGGAGAAGCCAGTGTTGTATATGGAGGCAGGGACAAAGCACAAGTCAATGTCGTGACTATTTTTGCTCCTTAATCGCAAGCTCAGCAAGTACCCCGTCAACAAAACCAAATGCAGCAATAGAATCAAACTCCTAGAAGGTTTGATGTTATTCCGATGAGTTATGTTGATTTATTTACCCGATTGACTAGTCTCAAGCTAGTAGTCCCAAAGCCTGCATTTCTACCTCCTCCTCCGAATAAATGTCCCAGGAACTATGATGTCAATTCCAGCTGTGAATTCCATTCTAGTACATTGGGGCATAATATTGAGAACTGTTATGCGGTCAAATGCAAAGTACAAGACTTGATTGATTCAAAAACCATTGAATTAGAAGCTCAACCACAACAGGCCAGGACTAATGTTACCCAAAACTCAATGCTACGACATGCCGGTGGGGTTGTCCAAGCCATAATGGAAGATGGGGAGGTCTTTAATTTGGTGATGGATGTTGACATGGTAAAAACACCACTACCTTTTGTTAAGGAATACTTGATCAAGAGAGGCGTTTTCGCTGGTTGTGAGAGATGTGAACATTGTTCGAATGGTTGTGCAAGATTGAAAGACGGTATTCAATATCTGATTACTAGTGGCCAATTGCAATTTGGTCGGATTCAGAAGGATAAGAAGGTTGGAATACAAGATGTATATGTGATTTCTATCCCTTACACTCCGATTGTTATATCTGCACCAATAAAGCCCGTTCCACTGGCCATCACCAAACTTGGTCCCCTACCGTACGAAAGAGACAAAGTTGTGTCATGGCATTATGGGTCGGATGTTTATTATCATGGTGTAAAACAGGAATGTGTCTCCTCCTCTGCCAAGAAGGATGACGATTTAGATGTTGCTAATACCGATAACTTTGTTGGTAGTAGAGGTATGACGAGAAGCGGTCGAATATTTTCCGCTCCTATGACACAATCCAATGCAAATACTCTGGCCAAAGCCAAGGGCAAGCAGCCGGCAAAGAAATCTGAACTGCAAAGTGCCAATCCTTACCTGGAGAAGGATGTTGAGGAAATTATGAAGTTTATCCACAAAAGTGATTTTTGAGTGATTGATCAGCTTGCCTAGACGCCCGCTAAAATTTATATACTCTCTTTGCTGCGAGACTCAGAGGCACATAAGAATGCCTTAATGAAGTTGTTAAGCACTGCTTTCATGCCGCAAGAGATATCCGTGGGGAAGTTTGAGAACGTATGTGCAATTATTTCAGCTAACAATGGTTTGGATTTTACTTATTTTGATCTTCTGCCAGAGGGTCGAAACCATAACAAAGCGCTGCATATTTCCATGGAATATCGAGGCACTACCTTATCTCGTGTATTGGTTGATACTAGTTCCTCTTTGAATGTAATTCCCAAATCAGCATTGATGAAGATCGACTATGGTGGTCTTGAAGCCCGACCTAGTGATTTGACTGTCAAAGCATTTGATGGGTCAAGGCGTTCTGTCTTTGGAGAGTTAGATCTTCCCATCAAACTCGATCCCCAGCTGTTCACTACAACCTTCTTCGTCATGGACATTCAATCTGCCTATTGTTGCCTCCTAGGTCGTCTGTGGATTCACAAAGATGTAGCGGTTACATCCACCCTTCATCAAAAGCTAAAGTTATGGTTGAGGCTAGATGCCCTGAAGGCTGGGGCAGTGTGGTAGAAGTTACACCCAAATTCAACAAGTTTGGGTTGGGATTTGACCCTTTTTTGCACCGTCAAACTCTCAAGGCACACAACTTGGTTACTCCTGTGAAGTTTTCAAGCGTTGGCATCAATCCTGGACAGGAAAATGCAGTTGATGACTCAGATAATGAATTTGACATTGACAAGTGGATCTTCCGCATTGTCCCTAGAGTGGAATTGAATAATTGGACTTTGAAAGACTATGTCCCAGTCACGATAGTCAAAGAGTAATTTTATTTTGTTTCTATTATCATGCAAAATAATTCATGTGCTCTGCCCAAGGCACAGTGAATCATATGTAGGACCACCATGTTTTCATTTGTAGTTTTTTACCATTTAATAAAGAACGTCTTTTCATTCAAATATTTTGTTCCCTTTCCTTTTATTTTACATCACAATTTTAAAACACAAAATGGCAATGCTTTATTTTTCTTTTTATCATCTAAAAAAACTAAAATAAGCATAAAATCAATCATGCAGATATAATCCCACACTCTTAATGGATCTCTTCGATAACGACTCTACTATCACTCTTTATGAATTTGATAATCCGATCAACCAAGCCGAAGAATAAGGTGAGAAGATTGTGAACTCCCTGAAGAGTTAGAAAGAATGTTAAGACAAGAGGAAAAGGTTATCCAACCGTATTAGGAAGAGATTGAGAAAGTGAATCTGGGCAATGCTGTCTTATCCTCCATGGGTTGCTAACATCGTGCCGGTGCCCAAGAAATACGGAAAAGTTAGAATATGTGTGGATCATAGAGATCTGAATAGAGCCAGTCCGAAGGATAATTTTCCACTTCCCCATATTGACATATTGGTGGACAACATGGCTCATGCAAAAGTGTTTTCATTCATGGATGGATTCTCCGGGTACAATCAGATCAAGATGGCACCGGAAGACATGGCTAAAACAACTTTCATCACCCCGTGGGGGGCTTTCTACTACAAAGTGATTCCTTTCAGATTGAAAAATGTCGGGGTAACGTACCAGCATGCAATGGCAACTCTTTTTCATGACATAATTCATAAGGAGATTGAAGTGTATGTCGACAACATGATTGCAAAATCTCAAGATGAAGAAGAGCATCTGGTAAATCTGCAAAAGTTGTTTGACAGATTAAGGAAATTTAGGTTGAGACGGAATCCGAACAAGTGTACATTGGACGTACGATCTGGAAAGTTGTAAGGCTTCGTTGTAAGTGAAAAAGGCATCGAGGTTGATCATGCCAAAGTAAAAGCAATTCAAGAAATGCATGAGCCAAGAACAGAAAAAGAGGTTCGTGGCTTTCTAGGGAGGTTAAACTACACCTCTAGATTTATCTCTCACGTGACCGCCAAATATGAAACTATTTTCAAATTGTTGAGAAAAGATCAAGTGGTCAGGTTGAATGATGATTGTCAAGTCGCATTCGATAAGATAAAGGAGTATCTGCATGAACCTCCGATTCTCATGCCTCCGGTGGAGGGCAAGTCGTTGATCATGTATTTCACAGTGCTCGAAGGCTCAATGAGGTGCATATTGGGACAACATGACGATTCCGGTCGAAAAGAGCATGCAATATACTACCTAAGCAAAAGGTTTACCGACTATGAGACAAAATAGTCACTACTCGAGAAAACTTGCTTTGCTTTAGCGTGGGCACTCGCCGACTAAGACAGTATATGTTCACTCATACTACCTTGTTGATATCCAAAATGGATCCGATCAAGTACATATTTGAAAATCTAGCTTTGACAGGCCGAATTGCTAGAGGGCAAATGATTTTAACAAAGTATGACCTCCAGTATACTACTCAGAAAGCCATCAAGATTAGTGTATTGGCGGAATCATGTACATCCGGGATTGTAACATCCCTGGTCCAGATGAAGGACCCGAACCAGGATCAAAGTGGTCTTTGGTATTTGATGGAGCTTCTAATGCATTGGGTACTGGTGTCGGTGCAGTAATTACTACTCCGGACGGTCATCACATCCCGTTCACAGCCCGGATTTGTTTCGATTGCACCAATAACATGGCTGAATACGAGGCTTGCATCTTTGGTATCGAGGAGGCGATCGACTTGAGAATTAAACATCTGAAAGTATATGGAGATTCTGCACTTGTGATTAGCCAGATTAACAACGATTGGGAAACTCATCACCCAAACTTGATTCCTTACCGAGAGTATGTGATGAAATTGATTCCTTACTTTGAGGAGATTACTTTCGATCACATCTCATGAGAAGAGAACAACCTGGTTGATGCTTTATCCACCTTAGCATCGATGTTTAAAGTCAAATGGGCTAATAAAGCGCCTTCGATTACCATTCAGATATTGGATGAGCCAGCCTTTTGTTTTGATATTGAAGTAGAGAAAGATGGAAATCCATGGTTTGATGATATTAAGCGTTATCTTGAGACTCAAGAGTATCCTGAGGAAGCTTCTATGATAGATAAGAAGTTCTTGAGAAGGTTCTCAACAAAATTCTTCCTCAACAACGGTGTGCTATACCGTAGACATCATGATGGGTTGTTGCTCAGATGTGTTGATAAAGATGAAGCCGCAAAGATCATCGAAGAGATGCACGAAGGCTCATTAGGAACTCATTCCAGTGGGCACACTATGGCTAAAAAGATCTTGAGAGTTGGGTATTAATGGTCTACCTTGGAGGTCGATTGTTTTAATCATGCCCGGGTTTGTTACAAATGCCAAGTATATGCTGACAAGGTGCATGTGCTGCCATCGCCTTTGAATGTCTTAACCTCTCCTTGGCCATTTGCTATGTGGGGCATTGATATGATTGGAAATATCGAGCCGACAACATCCAATGGAAATCACTTCATTCTGTTTGCAATAGATTATTTCACTGAGTGGGTTGAAGCAGCATCCTATGCAAGTGTCAACAAACAGGTGGTTTCCCGGTTTATCAAGCACAATATCATCTGACATTACGGGATCCTTGATAAGATCATTACTAATAATGGGTCAAATCTTAACAACAAGATGATGAAGGAGCTTTGTGAGTCCTTCCAGATCAAGCATCATAATTCATCCTCATATCGTCCAAAGATGAATGGTGATGTTGAAGTGACAAATAAGAACATCAATAAAATTATGCAGAAGATGGTAGTAACTTATAGAGGTTGGCATGAGATGTTGCCTTTTGTTTGTATGGTTAAAGGACTATCGCCCGCGCTTCAATTGGGGCAACCCCGTTTTCTCTCGTTTATGGCATGGAAGCAGTGCTTCCCATTGAAATTCAGATCCCCTCATTGAGAATCATGAAAGATGCAAAACTGGATGAGGATGAATGGGTGCATAACCACTTGGACCAGTTGTGCCTCATTGATGAGAAACGATTAGCAGTTTTCGGCCATGGGCAGGTTTATTAGCAGAGGATGAAGAAAGCATATAACAACAGGGTGCAACCTCAAAATTATAAGTCTGGTGACCTCATGCTAAAAAGGATAATTCTTCCTCAAGGTGATCCTCGGGGTAAGTGGACGCCGAATTACAAAGGGCCATTTATTGTAAAGAAGGTTTTCTCTGGTGGCGCCGTGATACTCGCAACAATGGATGGAGAATATTTTCCGTTACCCGTAAATGCATATGTAGTCAAGAAATACTATGCATAGACTTGTTCAATCGGGAAAGAGAATAAGAGCAAGCGACTATGTCCCGCACCAGATCAACGGTCGCACCCCGTGTCGACATCTAAAGCTACTCTGATGGGTAGTGATCGATGCAATAATATTTTTCGGGAAAAGGGAAGTGATGAGATAGTCAGACTTATAAAAGTGATAGCAGGGTTGAAACCCGATGAGGATCCATTGTCGTATTGTTATGCGTTTTAGTTTTCCTCTTATTTTCTTTTTGCAATTGCCTCATTCCAGGGATTGCCTCCCATTGTACTTGCCTATTTACATGCTTACTTCCAATTAATAAAATGAGTTTTTGTTTGTCAATTAATTTCTTGCATTTGCTGATTTGTTTGCAAAAGACGTTCAATGTTTTGTGGTAAAATTTTGCATATATAAACATTGTTGGTTTTACCATGATCAGAAATTTTTAAATGTTATTCTGAAACTTATGTGACCCGGATGGTAGACAAAGTTGTCACACCACACCGGGGCATTCCACTAACGGTGTGTTTTGAGTTTGCAAATGTCCAGATGCGCTGAGGTGAAGGTCAACTGTAAGCCTTTTTCCGCAGAGAGTTTACTTCTGAGACAAAGTTTGCCCTCAATAAATCTCTAATTTTGATGTGGGCTTGGCGGTCCATATTGAGGCATATTGAGGCATATTGAGGCTTTCTTATCACAAGGAGATATATTCACCCCTCCTCATCATTCCCCAGTAGAGTTCACTCTCTCATACTTCTCCAGTGAACACGCATGAGAGATCCTCAAGTGAGGTTTCTTTCCGCAAAGGATCATATGTAATGATTGTCATCAGCATGGTATCCTTGATTGAAACTCCTCAATAGATGTTGTTGTTGGAGGAGAATTATTGCAGGGCATTGTACAAATTTCCAGTGCGAGTTGTCGATGCTCATTTTAGTTAGATTTCCCCAGCGAATGCTTATTGCAGTTTCAAAATGCTTTGACAAGAGGGTTGCAACTCTTACCCCTTTGAGGAGATGAAATTCGAACTTTTGATTGTGGATGTTCATTCTCATTGGGTTTGTACTTCCTAATATCCCTAGTTGAAGCCATGATTGTGTAATGGTGGAAACGCTTTTGCAAGTGCCCCTGCCATTCCCCAGTGGGTCGTTATCTAACAGATAATTTCCTCATGAAATCAATTCCTCAGTATGTTCAGCTGATGGTGTTTGATCTCCCCAAGTGATTATTGATTCAGCAGTTCGGTTGTATCTCTAACAGCATGCCAATGCTATCTTCCCCAGTGGAGCTTCCCAATTTGAACCTGATGTTTCGGTGACCTGCGGTCACCAGTTTCTCGCTTTTTATATTTTTTGCAAACATGCATCATCGTATCTGCATTACTTCTTAGGAAATTCATGTATTGCACAAAATTATAAGCTAGGAGTATTAGCTCTTGTCCTCAGTGACGTTCCTATATCTCTTTGAAACCCCAACAAGGATAATTTCTTTGATGTGTGGCACCTCGTTTGGAATCTGTTATGCCCCACTTTTCCTGGCGCAATATGTCCATTGTCTTCCTTGATGTTGAAACTGCCAGCTCTCACCCTGGTGCAACACGTTTTCACTCTCTTACTTTGAAAGCAAGCTCTACACATATTTTTCCCCTTTGCACAAGAGTTGACTCGCTACCAATTCTTTATTAGGTCTGAGTATTACGCTCTCTCCTATACGTATGATGATACTCTACGTTATGTGTGCAGTCTGGTCAGCATTTCCAGTCTTCATCTTCGTTGAAACTGCCAATCCATCCCCTGGTGCAACATTCTTAGGACAGGTTCTCCCCCTGTGCCTTTTCGGGAACAAGAATACACTTGTTTCTCTCCTCAGAGTACAGCGTTCTAAGCCAGTAAAGCCTAATCGGCATTTTCTAGCCTTTGCATCACAAATCGTCCGGTTATTCCCTGGCGTAATATGGTTAGTCTAGTAAGTGTATCTAGTTTTTGCTCCGCTAGCTTGTCATTTCTCCCCTGGCATTGTAGGTTACCTTTTGATAACAAGAATACACTTGTTTCTCTTCTTCGTAAATCCTAATCGGTGTTTCCTAGTCTTTGCATCACACTCATCCATTTATCCTCTAGCGTAGTGTGGTTAGTTTGGTTAACGTATCTAGTCTTTGCTCCACTAACATGTCAGCTCTCCCTGGCATTGTGGATTGAATTGGGTAAATTCCAATTCTCTTTAAGTCAGGATTACACATGTACTTGTCTTCACATAATTCAGCATTTATTATGTGTCCTTCTCTTGTTATGACCCAATTATGCCACTGGCGCAACATATCTTTTTCCCAGTGAGGCTCATTGGAATTTAAAAAGTCCACACTCATCTCTTGGTACAACTTTTGGGATTCAGAGCGTAAATTTTTTAGTCCATTTTGATATTCAATCACCTTGCACCTTGTCGCTCGGAAGGCAGACGCCAACCTTGCTCCCATGCTTGAGGATGATTGAATAGGGGCAATTGTTGTACCCCAAAATTTACCCTCTTATTTTCTGTATTTCTGGCTTATAATTTGATTGCATAAACATAGATGTAGTTGCATGCATAGAATTGATCATGGGGTTATCGGGTTCAAAATATCTCAAGTATGAAAGAACCAACGCGTTTCGGCTATCTCAGAGCATTTTAAGTTAAGAATCGCTGTTTCTCGGTTCGTACGACTATTTGCAAGATTCTCTTGTTAGGAAGTTATTTTGATTTGATTCTATAAGCTCTGGGATCACATCAGTATGTCCTCCAGTTTATCTGTTCAGATCGGAGGTCGTTTCGTCAAGAAAAAGAATTTATTCGCTTATTTCTTAATAAAGTGGTTTTGGGTTTTCAGTGCGTTTTGGAAACTCTAGAAGGCACATCTCTCAGCCCACCGAGTGTTTTCTGATGATTTTCAACCGGAGAGTGCCTCTCATTATTATCTACAACTTTCGTTTGAAATCCAGAGGCAAATTATGTGAGGAAAGTCCCCAAAAAAATTGATTCCTCAAGTGGTTTAAAATGACTTTTTGTGTTGTACTGTACGCTCAATGCACTGAAACGTTCGTAATTTCTAGCTGGAAAATCGAACCGGAGTGGGGCCGGTGTCTAAAATTCCATATCAGAATTATCCTCGAATTTCCTTTGCAACTCAAGAGCTGATTCTTCACCAATCAATACCAGAATTTTATTTTTTGGAGTTGATTTTGAGTTGAACCGAGCAATTTTCATCTGATGCGCGAAGTTCGAAAAATTATATCTCGCTCGATTTTTATCAAAACAAGGTGGGACCAGTGCCAAAAGTTCATAAATTTCGTTAGCTTTGATTGTATTAGAAATACTCATTCACAAATTTTGATCAGAAGGTCCTCATTCAAAGCATTTTCTCCGAAGAGCGCATTAAAAATTTTGCATGTGTCAGTCTCCCAGAAACTGTGCTGAAACTTCAAAAATTCATATCGACTTAACCTTTCATCCGATTGAGTTGAAATATTGATTTTCGCAAGAAAAATGGCGTTCTGGAAATTTTTTGTGTAGAGTCCGACTTCAAATTCAAGACGGATCAGGCTGTTTTGGACTAATTACAAAAGTTATTCGGATAATCACGATTTGGGCTTGATTATGGATCTAAGGCACTCTTAGGCCCAATTCCTAAGTCTATAAATATATTTTTTTTCCTTCACAAAACACAACAACAAAATCATTTTCTCAATTTTCACTCAAAAAACTCTCTTAATTCTCTCGATTCTCTCTCAAAACTTGAAGAACAAAAAGATTCAAAAGGAGCAACTTTCCGTCCTCCTTCAACCACCGCGCGCCACCTTCCTTCGGTGACTAACCACCACTAATTCGACGCGTTCGCGCCGCGAACTGTGAGAATCTTCAGCACCTTCTTTTCTTTGATCTAAACTACTCCGGTCACCTCTTCTCTCGACTTTTCCGGTGAGTTTTCATCTTTTCCACTCGGTTCCAGCCAATGCATCTTCAATTTTCACAACAATTCAAGCTAGTTTTTGCTTCCTTTTCAAGAATCAAGATCTACTCTTCAACTTTCACCAATACTCAAGAATTCAAGCTTTCTCCTCTGATTTCCTATTCGATTTCGATTATTATCATCAATTGGAGTTTAATTCGGTATTTTCTTTGAAGAGTGCAAGGAATTCCTCTTCAATTTTGACAAGACTTCAAGTGCAAGTAAGTGCTTATTTACTTAAGTGCTTATTTTTAATCAATTTTTCAATTGTTAATTTTCTTGAATTTGAATATTGAAATTTCTTGCGAATTCCGTGTGGATTCCGATATTGAATTTGTTTTGTCGAATTCTTTGATTTGGTTGCATTTTGGTGATGTTAAAGTGTGTCAGTGTGAAGGAATTTTGTACATAGCACACACATACACTTGTGTGATCATATTACCTTGCATTTAGGCCATTAGTTAGTGCATCTTTGCATCATCTAATACATGTTCATGCATTAGAACATATAGATTGATTGATTTTGACTTGAAACACGAGACTTAAGGCTTGAGTCGCATCCTTACTTGTGTCAAAATATTAAAATAGGTGCATATTGGTTCTTAGGTACATTTGCATTGTACGTAATACATATGCAGGCATCTAATTCACATTGTAGGACATAGTTTGCATCATTACATATCCACATGTATGCAAATAAGTTTATCAATTAAAGTTCATGTGTCGTCTGATTTTCATGACATTAAAACATGTCGAAACCTCACTTTCACACACTTTTACACATGCATGATTTCACTACACCGACACACATTTTATGCTTAATTATCATGAGCATTCCTACATGTTTGGCATAGCATTTAATTAGGATTTGCATTAGGTACATATCATTGGCATATGATATCATATGCATTTGAATTTCATGCATTTAAATGTCAAAAAAATATGCATAAACATGCATAAACATTCCAAAACCACACAAAAACTTGAATCGAAATTTAATTCAAAACAAGAATTTTACCATTCCATAAGCCGGTTTTTGCGTTTTCATGTGCCGAAACTCATTTTTCTATGAAAGTCTGAAGTAATAGTACATGTCTCCTATGTTTTGGTATGTTTCAGAACCTATTTTGGAGGTTTCAGAACCAAATTTTGCTCACAACATGCCTAAACGGAGTTGCTGCCCCGTCACTTTAATGCTTAAAAAGTATGCCTTCCACTCGGAATTAATTAAAAGCGCATACGTTTTTGAAACTGTTGACGTTTTTGCAAGCAACCATGCGATTTTTAATCGATTCCAAGAAGTTGACTTTTTCGCCCCAATTTCGAAAAACCGAATTTCCATTCCGATTTTTCTGATTTTATTTCACTTCTTGCAAGCTAATACTAGATTATAATCATATTTGTAATCGGTTTTGTATTCGGAGCATTACTTCTACTACTTGCTTTGTTAATTTTGACACTTTATTTCATGTGTGAGGTACTCGGACTACTTTCATGTGAGATTTAGACTTCTAGCACCCTTAATATGCGCTTGTACACATGCGTGTACATTCTATATGCTTGCTTCTTCGGTTTTATTCTATTTTTGCAGGTATTTTGCATTTGTACACATACGTGTGTATCTTATTGTCTTGCTTCTTCGGTTTTACTCTGTTTTTGCAGGTGTTTTGCATTTGTACACATACGTGTGCATCTTATTGTCTTTCTTCTTCGGTTTTATTCCATTTTTGTAGGAGTTTCGCATTTGTACACATACGTGTACATCTTATTGTCTGAATTTTGGGTCTAACTCCCTTCTTGTAGGCGTTTCGCATTTGTACACATATTGTACATCTTACTATCTGCTTTTTCGGGTTTACTCCGGTCTTGCAGGTACACCTTGATTGGAATGTGTATACATATGTTCCTTGGCTTGTGCGCATACACGTACATTCTATTGTCTTCTTGCATGGTATTCTTGCATGTACACTTGATCGGAATATGTACGCATACGTTCCTTGGCTTGTGCGCATACGCGTACATTCTATTGTCTGTTTGTTGGAATTTCTCCTCTCTTGAAAGTGTTATTACTTCGGATACGTATGAACGCGTATTCCGCTTGTTTTCGATACCTTGAGTATTTCTCACTGGTTTACTCTTATTGCGTGGCTGCAGTACTTGAAATTTTCTGGAGTATTATTTAGCTCGTAGTGCTCTTCGGATTTTGATATCTGTTTGGTAGTTTCTACACTATTTTACTGCATTGTCTTACAATTTTCCTAGATATCATGAGAAGTAGGGCTTTACAGCTTTTCTTTTTCCATGAGAAGTAAGAATAGAGATGCGTGATGGGGATTCCGTAATTGGAGCATATTTAGGAACCACTCTGGTTTATTCAAAGACCCATTTAGGTCGCTTCTCTGTGCTAATTGTGCTTGGTTTGTTTAAATTCTTCATCCGTGCATATGGAGGCCATTCTTAGTAAGTGTTTATATTTGTGCTTGCATAGGTCATAGTGGTTAGGCAACCCAACGTGGCTCCACCATGTAAAGTCCCGCTTTTTACATTTCCTGCTATCGAGTCATCATGATATGATGGGCAAGCAAAAAGGGGTTCACAATTGACTCCCGCATAATTCGAGTCTGTGTCAGCCTACACACACGAATCATGTTGCTTCCTTTATCGAGTCAATAACAAAAGTGGTCAGAGTTCCTTATTCTGACTCTTCACTCATTCTTGGGGTTCGCATTTATTGCATAACTCACATCATTTGCTCTGTAGGTTATGTCTACGCTTGTTTGACATTTGTTTGTGTATTTCATTGCTTGTGTGCTTCTGCCAAAGCACTTGATTGCTTCATTCCCTTGCATCCCTTGGTTTTACAACAAAGACGGATATAGGATAACTTTCCCTTAGGAC
Organism: Vicia sativa; assembly: GCA_021764765.1. NCBI lineage: Eukaryota > Viridiplantae > Streptophyta > Magnoliopsida > Fabales > Fabaceae > Vicia > Vicia sativa. The sequence goes on along the minus strand of CM038796.1, from coordinate 103,861,803 downwards.
CACTCGGTTTGGATATCTCTCGAGCCTAGACATTAGTATTTACATCCTTTGCATGTTGACACAGGTAGAGATTCCCTTACATCCTCAACCATAGGTCTGATCTTTGTATGACAACATTAGGGCTAGTACTAGCTTAGTCTCCCTTTTGTTTTGCTAGTTTCTTTTTTGCATCCTTGCATGTAATTAAAACTAAAACTTGCTTTCTTTTTTTCTTTTGAAAGTAAAACACTTAATAATGGTTTGAACTCTTTTCTTAAAGGTAAAATCAACCAACCAAGACAAAATCTTTTCACCTACGGGCGCATTTTCTTTTGTGCTTAAAACTTTTTTCATAAGTAAAAAACACAAAACCCACCAAAACAAGTGAGCCGAACTATGGCGCTTTGAATTTCCCATTGCACGAGGGAATATATAGGCATTTAGTCACGGGGCTCGATCGAGCACAACTTGTAAAAAATTCCTTCTTTTCCCCGTGGTTTCTTTATTTTCCTTTTCTTTCTCATGCATTGTAGCGATTAAGCATAGATATATATATATATATATATATATATATATATATATATATATATATATATATATATAACACACCCCTTAGATAGAAAATAAAAGTGGATGTCGTAGAGTACTACAGATGTGTGGGGTGATAGTACCTTCCCCTCGCGTAACAAACTCCCTTACCTAGATCTCTCGGTCGCAAGACCATGGTTTCTTCCCCTCAGGTTTACTCGATGTTTTCCTTTCTCCTCCGCGAGAAAAAAGACGTTTGATGGCGACTCCATTGATATACCATATCAGTCGGAAGTTCAGCCGGGTGATTTCACATTATACTTATCGAAGCTTGGAACCTTGAATTTGGGTGGGACCCTGACCTCGGGCACGATCCCCAAATCTGTGATATCCAAACTAGACATTTTTAACCCTTCAACGACCTTCAACCTCTCTTCTAGTAAACGGTATTTCTGATCCTCGACATGAGAACTGGCTTCACTACCATTGATGGAATACATATCATCATTGTGATCCATATCAAGACCCTACAGACGAGGATGACCCCTTCCCTGATGATGCCCCGACATCTCACCTTCATAGAAATACTACCCATGTGTTAGAGGAGGAGGAAAACGTCCATCAACATTAGCGTTTAACCCATCAACATTCACAATAGTCTCAACACGCGACTGGCCCACTGAAACATCTTCAAACAAATTCTCAGGATGTTTTACCTCCTGGCGAGGTCTCTCAACTAGAGCTCTTAGTTCCTGCTGTCCCAAATTCATATTGGTGATGACCTCCATAAATTGAGCCATATGTGTTTCCATCTGAGCCTTCATAGCGGCCATGTCAGCTTGAATCTGCTCCATCTGATGACATTGGTTACTTCTCGTAGGATAACGGTGAAAAGATGGATTTGCAATTTTCTGCTAAATAAAAGCAGAGCCACAAATAAGAATTTCGGTTAAGACCTGTTATGCATGATATATGTACATGTATGGATGTACATATATTAAAGAATTCAACTAAACGCTTTAATATTGTTAGTCGGCCCCTACAAGCCGATACAGAGCTCTACACCTCAGTTCTAAATTGAGTCGTCTCAGATATATCTTACAAGTTGTCTAAACTAGAAGTGTTGGGAAATGCCTCAAAAATGAAAAATGCTTTAAAAACATTATTTATGTCTCACAAAAAATACTCAAAACATTCTCAGTGTATCCTTGTAGCGGGCTCTAAAAAATTTAAATTGATTAAAGCCTCCGAGTTTTTCTCGCAAACTCGTTCAAAGGCATATTTCTGCATCAGTTAAACACTCCCTCACAAGGATCGAGTAGTATGAACACCCCCCCCCCCCTTTTAGAGGTATGGTGAGTCTTAAAAACTTCAAGAAATTATGATGAAAAGTAGACATGTAAATCGATTAGGTTTTTTATAATGCCCAACACTGCATGATCGGTCGCGTATAGCCCGTATAAGAAAATACTCTTCATCAAAAAGAGTTGAATACTTGATCAGAGTGGAGTCAAGGCCTAACTATTCAACTACCACCTCTAAAATAGACGAGTACCATAAAAATCTTCGACTATGATTTACGTACTTTGAGCTCCCTCAAATTAATGAAACCTATAACCATTTAAAGTCCAATGAAATAATGATTGCCTTAGAGCAAAAAATGGTAACCGCCATGTTTAAACAAAATTCACGAGGGGCTTGATTACAAGAATATTTTAATACTATGTTATGCCAAAAGCAAAAACCTGACATACTCACTTAGGGTTCATTAGCTCAGAACTATGGATTAAAAGACGGAACGCCCGACCTTAAATAGTTTTTAAGCTCTGGATATAAAGCATGCATGACATAAATCTCAATTTGGATTAACTCGAGGGTGCAAGTGTTGATCGATCACCATTTCTACTGGGTTTCTATTACTTATTCGGTATAAGTTCGTCAATTCTGTAACATTTTTGTTTTGTTTTTATCGTTTTGTTTAAGTTTCATTATCGTTCGTCAAAACAGATGACAAGGAAGCGTGGGAAAAGGCAAGATCATGAGCTGACACGACCTCCCGTGTCACACGACACGGCCCATATCAGTATGGGCGAACCAGATTCCAAGTTTTGAGTTTTTTAAGTGACTTTGGAGCTTTAAGGGTATTTTGGACATTTTTCACTGATGAGGGAAGACCAAAGACTACTAAAACCTAATTTTGAGGAAGAGAGTAATTTTGAATCATTGAAGATTTTACACGGTAGAAAACTAGAGATTGCAAGCTTTGGGAACAGAGAACTTCATGAGCGATAGCAATTGAAGATCGAATATTCCAAATTTATCGTAATGTCTATTTCTAATACCTGTATTTCTGTACTTATGAATTCTATGAGAGGCTAAACCCCCCAATGCTAGGGGTGTCCCTGATTTGCTATGTTAAGAATACAGATCTCTTTGTTTTAATAAACATCTCAGTTTTATGCATCAATTTTATTATCTAGGAAATTGATAGTTTTACCTTATGGGATCTTAGGGTTTCTAAATAATGATATTATATATGATTTCACCTAGGACTAGGGCAATCCTATAATTACTGAGTTATTCTTGATAATTGAATCTTAACCTCTAAACTAATTAAAATGGACATTGAAATTAGGATAAAAGGTTAAAGGTTTTTCTCTAAGGACTTAGAGAAAGATAATCTTAGGAATTAGTAATTGAGGCAAATGAACTTGTTGAAAAGAGCAAAGAGTGGAGGTTATTCCATGGCAGATCATACATTCACCCTAGCATATTTAAATCATAGTAAATAGTCAAATTTTACTTTCTTGTATTTTGCACTATTCAAGGATTTTATCCTAAACTACTCAAAATGATAGTTTTTGTTCAATTGTTTTAATAATCAAACTCGGTATTTCCTACGTAGTCCTCGAGATCGATTCTTTGGGAAAACCCCATTATTACTACATCGGTGAAAATAGTACACTTGCTATTTTTTTGATCAAGTGTCAAGTGCGCCGAGCTATAACTCAGTATTGGAAGTCTGGCTCGGGGCAAAGATTCACGCTTTTATTAAATCAACCATAAGGCTTCAAGTCTAGAAGCCATATGCTCGGGGGGCTTATGTTCGTGCATAAAATCTATTGCCCGGGATGAGAGAGATAAAAGAGACCAATTTGGGTTTGTTTGCCGATAACCGAGCAGCATCTCGATCGGGTCCCTAGACCGGAGTCGGGTATTATAACCGGGAGCACTAGACATATGTCTGCAACCTAATTGTGCTAGCCGGGTAGTGCCAGGTCGGGTTGGTTGCAGTCACCGAACTCTATAGACGGCGGTTACGGACGTTACGAATGTTACAAGTCATTAAAAGGCAGTTACAAGCGTTACAAGTATTACTTGACGATTACATCATCATGATCATTAATCATGGCTACATTATATATAGAGGCCTGATGACCAAAGAGAAAGAGATTTGATCCAAGAACTTCACTCTCTATATCTCTCATAGCCTTTCTTTGCTAAATGCACAAGAGGGACACCATACCTCAAACCTAAGGACTCCTGACTAAGGGGGTAAGTTAGATCTATCGTTTGGAGGCCAAGGCACCTCACTTGGACCTCCAAATTCCTTAAAATCCTATATCTAAAATTTAACAAGAAGCAGTATATTTTTAAAATATTGACTAAATATTATATTATTTAAAATATTATTAATAAAACTTTTTATTATTATTTACTAACCATTATGTATTACCTTATGATTTCTTTATATTTTGTCTACTGAATTAAAAAAAAACTCATTATTAAAATTTATAAGTTATTTTTTATTATGCATATTCTAAATTTTTTTTTTAGAATCTTAGTATTCGGCCTTGTAATCGACTACTTCAAGAGGGAGTTAGAACAAAGTTCTGTATGGACTAACCAACATAAGAATGAATATATATATATATATATATATATATATATATATATATATATATATATATATATATATATATATATATATATATATATATATATATATATATATATATATATAATAAATAAATTTCTCTAGATTATATTTGTATTTATGAATTTTGAATCATATTGATTTTCATGCTATATTTTTTTAATTAATAAAAGTTTATGAAAAGATTATAGTATAAATTTATATAATATTTATCATAATTATTATTATAAATATAAATCATATTAATTATATTTACTAAATTATATATTATTTATTTAAAATAATATTTAAAGTAAATATTCAAATCAACACGCATCATATATCTAATTTATCTTCAAAAAAGATTTACTCCATACCGCAATTATTTTGGCTGGCTCACATATATGGATCATTTGAAAAGAGGGAAATTTGTAGCTTTTGTTGCGCATTTTCATTTTGCTGTTCTTTGTTTCCTTACATTTTATTAGCTTAACTAGTAAGTAATCCGTGCTGTCGCACGAGTCCGGTCGAGATTTCATATAACATGGAATTAACTTTGTCATGTAATAGAACATTCCTATATTTTTTAAGTATGACAGCGTATTTTCAATTATATAAGACAACAATTAAAAAAATAGTTAATAAATAGATATTACGTTCACATTTTACCCGTGAATCTCGATGAGTTAACAAACCCCAATTGAATCCAAATAATTAATTGTAAAAATGTATTAAACCAATTTTAGATATTAGCATATTTTCCAAATATAAAATGTATGACAACTTCCCGTCGTGATTCACACTACATGTCTACCAAATTATCTGTTGTAAAGTTTGAATTCATTCTCCAATCGGTTAACATTCTTATAATTATAAATATAAGTTAATAATATACATAAATTTTTAAGCATTAATATGTACTTATAATAAATCGTACATTCGATTCTCTAACTTCAATTATATAAAACAATAGCAATATAAATTTTTAAAAGATGAACATTAAAATGAACAGTCTACAGCTCTATCTCATAGATACATTTACATCTACCCGTAAATCCAGATGAGTTGACAAACCCAGTTGAATATATTACATCCTACAATGTATGACAACTTCTCGTTACATTTCAATTTTATTATCTTCTTATTAGATGATATTTATAAATTTTACATAGTTTATTAATTTTTGACTGTACCCCGTCAAAAATTAATAAACTATGTAAATATGTAACTTATTCTAACTATACAAAATATTGATTACTTCTAATATATGTAGCTTATTCTCATTTATACATGTCCACTAAATCATTATTTGTAAAGTTTGAATTCATTTTTCAATCGGTCAACATTCTTATAGTTTTTAATATAAACTAATAATATACACAAAATTTTAAGTGTTGATCTGTACTTATAATAAATCGTACATTCGATTCTCTAACTTCAACTATATAAAACAATAGTAAAACAAATTTTAAAAGATTGACATTAAAATGATCAAATTTAAAAGATTGATATCTCATAAATACGCGTGAATCCAGATGAGTTAACAAACCCAGTACAGTTGAAATCTCATAAATACGTTCACATCTACCAGTGAATCTAGATGAGTTAACAATATCAGTACAGTTGATATCTCATAGATACGTTCACATCTACCCGTTAATCCAGATGAGTTAACAAACGAATCCAAAAAATGATATCCTACAATGTATGTCAACTTCTCGTTACATTTCAATTTTAAAACCTTCTTATTGGATCATATTTACACATTTTACATACTTTAAAACCTTCTCACCGATACTTTAGTCCTTATGTTTTAATATTATAACTTATTTCCGTTAATAAAATAATTATATAAATATAGACTTTTTTTGTTTATAAGTGTCATTAACCTGTGTAACGTTTTACGAAATTATTTTTAACTTAGTCATGTTAAAAACAATTGCATCAATAGTTGAATTTTTTTTATTATAAAAATATTTGTAACTTATTCCTGTTTATAAAATTTATTATAACTTTTTTTTTTGTTTATAAAAAATAATTTTTTTATCATATTATAAAATTTTATGGATAAAAATATAATTTATTTTTATTATGTTATAAATATGAAAATAAAAGAGAATAATAATTTTAATAATATAATCATTGTTGTTTTAATATAAATGTATTATTGATAATTAAAAAAAATTACAACTATAAATAATAATATAACATTTATTATTATAGATATCCGTAGGGAAAGAAATAAAAAATTAGATCTAAGAATATCGAAAAATCGCTTAAAATATTAAATAATAATTTAACATTTATTATTGTTGATATTAGTAGAAAAATAAAAAATTATCAAAAGAGAGAAAGAAAAGATATCTTCTTTATTTAAATAAATCATAATTTTTATTTTAATTGATTGGTTTGCATCGTTGATTTTAATTGGAATAGAATTAATGAAAATGACAATGTATAACCACTTTTAAATATTTTTTATATATCATATTTACGATTTTTCCAAACCTACTAGTCTTTTAACATTAACTAAATTGTGAATATTGTAGGCTCTAACAACAACCTTATTAGAGAAATTCTTCCCAAAACATATATTCAACTAAATCAAGAGAAATCGATATAGTAAAAGATCATATATAAATGTTTGTGGATATGACATGACTTTCATTTTTTTTTAAATATATCAATAACATTTAAAATCATATAGTTTTTTCTTAAACTACTTTCTAAATACTATTTAAAATTATACCAATATTATATATTTTATTTCTATTATTTACATTAAATTGATTTTTAATGGATCAACTAATATTTTAAAAATAATTTAATTGAATTAATTGATCAATTAACTCTTTAATAAAGTTACTATACATATAATCGAGTAAATAATTAGTTAAATAAATATTTCTTTAAAATACATGATTTTTATTAATATTTCATAAAAATATATGATTTTAAATATTTTTAGTAACAAAATATTATTTAAACTATAACAAAATGTAACTTATTCAATTTATAAAAAGGATTGTATGAATAAATTTATACCTTTTATTATTAATTTTTATGATTATCATTTTTCATGACTACAATTTAACATTTTTTTATCATGATTACAATTATAAAGTTAATTTAAACAGATTGTGATATGCTTTAAATATTTAAGATAAACATTAGAGTTCTTATTTACTTTACCTTTTATATATTTATAATATACTTTTTGTTAATTTTATTAACAATATATTTATAGTTAGCAATACATCGTTTAAACTACGTTAATTTTTTCAAAGAATATAAATGTAACCTTTCAAAAATTATACACCAATATATTTAGAAGTCGGTAGAAAATTTTATTGGTTAAATTATAATTCCATTCAAAATTTATTGATCATAAATTTTTGAAATCAAATCATGCATAAAAATAAAATGTATTAATGTTACCATTCAAAATAATTTCTATATATAATAAAATTAAATAATATTAATACCTCCATTCAAAAGATATATTTGTAAAGTTTTGATTTAATTTTTTTTCATATTTTTATATATTCTAATGTATAAAATATTGCTACAATATGAAACAGTATCAAACCTATAATATTAAAAGAGAATTCAAATTTGATTAATCATAATATTTTACAGAATCAAATCATACATAAAAATTAAACATATTTATGTCACCATTCAAAATAATTTCCATATAAATATAATAAAAATAAATGATAATAATGTCTCCATTCAAAAGATATATTGGTAAAGTATCGAATTAAATGGTACTCAAATATTTGATTAAAAAATTGTAATATTTGTTTCTAATATTGTATAAAAATATATTAATTAGTCGTACTTTAAAAAAATAAATCATAAATATTTTATTAAAAATTATAATATTTGTTTCTAAAATTATAGCAATTAAAAATATAAAAAAATATTAATACAAAATAGTATTTTTATTCAAATTTCACAACAAATGAGAATTATAATTTTGATTCAAAATAAATTAGATTTACCGTCTCATTTTGAGAAAAACGATTTTTTTGGTTGTATAGATTTACCGTTTCAAAAGGTGTTGTCTTATAGAAATATTACACTAACTGTTTTAAGTTTTGTCTTATAAAAAAAAAAATTAAAGTAAATCATGAAATTAAATCCACTTAAAATATACAAAAGCTAATTTTAATGATTGAATGCATTTATTTAAAATTAAATTATAATGTCTATATCTATTTCATTTAATTATATTAGAAATAATTATTTTATTTAATTGCTTTAAAAATAAATATTTTATTTATGAAAAGATTATAGTATAAATTTATAATATTTATCATTATTATTATTATAAATATAAATCATATTAATTATATTTACTAAATTATATATTATTTATTTAAAATAATATTTAAAATAAATATTCAAATCAACACGCATCATATATCTAATTTATCTTCAAAAGAGATTTACTCCATACCGCAATTATTTTGGCTGGCTCACATATATGGATCATTTGAAAAGAGAGAAATTTGTAGCTTTTGTTGCGCGTTTTCATTTTGATGTTCTTTGTTTCTTTACATTTTATCAGCTTAATTTTAAACATGTCTTATACTCAAATTATTTTTCTTTATTATTCTGAGCTCCACTAAAAAACACAAATTCAATATAGTCAAGAATTAGAAAAGGATGAATCTACTATAAAAAATTATCTATTAAAAAAGAGTGTAAAATATAGTCAAGAATTAGAAAAGGATGAATCTACTATAAAAAATTATCTATTAAAAAAGAGTGTAAAAGTAACTTTTTCAACAAAATCTTAATTAATTACTCATAATCCTATTATATATCCTAATCATATTTTACTTAATTTTCACAATTTAGTCTAATCAACTAACCATAGCCCAACACCCATTATACAAAAGGCAAAAAACTACGTGTCGTGTATAAACACATGCAACAAACAAATCAAGACACGTGTACGGTGAAACAATACTCACCAGAATCAGAGTCTCATCAAGCTATACGATACTACAACAGAGCCACGTGTAGTACGATCCAATTTTTGCTTTAATCGTACGATGAAACGACAGTGCCACGTAGCAAGAAAGAAACACAAAACTCAATGAAAAGGACAACGTAATGGGATTCTATGTTTTTGTAATGTAGCATGTGGCGTGATGGTATTGGTTGGTGGTTGACAGAGTTTTAATTCGTGTCTCTTGGGAACTGATTTGATTGGACGTTTAATGTTTTAATATTAAGTAAGTAGTACTTGAGTCTTCTTGAGACTATCTTCTTCTCAAAGTTATGCGTTCGAATTATAAGTCTATACAAAATTTTATTCTGATTTTAAATAAGACTCTTATCAGTGGACGATGATATTAATTTTTTTGAAACTAGTTGATCGCAAGACAAAATAATATTTAATCTGTGTTCATATCTCAGCTTACGAGTTCTCATTAATAAAATTTATTTTGTGTGTGAACCAATTTTTCTTTTAATATTTAGTTTTTTAATGGAAAATATAGAAGTTTGAATTTTTATTTTTTATGGTTTTTTTTGTTGTGAAAGGGAAATATTCTGATTGAAGAATGAAAGATGGGCACGATGTGTTGAGACTGTAGGTGACAGTGACCTAACCTAACGGTGTCGTTTTCGGAGTTGAGGCTTAGCTTAATTGATTTGGCTTTGAGTTTGTGGCTTGTGGATTTGAAAATTTTGGCTTCGTTTTGTTTATTACTTTGGTCAAGTTTGGAAGTGTGTATATGCGTATACAGTGACGATGGTATGTGAATTCTAAATTCCCGTGGGAGTGAGTAGATTATTTTTAAAGAAATTTTGATTATCTAAAACGAAACATAGAAGGCAGGGCAATTAAGTCTGACAAAAAAATGTTTTATTTAGAAATACTAAAATACTGGTGTGTTCGTACGATACAGCTGTATTTCATATATTTAAATTAAAAAATAAAATAAAATAAAAATTAATATTTAATAATAGTTAAAATATTATATAAAAGTATAAATAAAGTTAAAATGTAATAATAAAAAAATGAAATGCTAACGAGTGTTTGTAGAATACTTGTTAAAAATCTAAAAAAATACTATATTTTTGCTTAACAATATTTATATTTAATGTATTGAAAATTAAAACAATTGACATTTTGTATAATAAAAGATATATTTTATTTTTGTTTAAAAATATTTGTATTTAATGCATTGAAAATTAAAACAATTGAATTTTTGTGTAATAAAAGGTATATTTTATTTTGAAAGACATTGCATTTAATGTAATATTTTTTATTTGGAATCTTTAAAGAGTGCATTTGAGACACTAGTATAATCCATAAAAAATTGAAGAATTAATATTGAATAAAAAATAGAAATTAAAAATATAAAAATAATTAAAATAATAATTTATTGTTGATAAAAACTCACGTAGAAATGTTCAAAATTTTATGAAATGAAGTCTAAAAATAGTCTTTGCTTATAAAACTTGGAAAAAAAATAATTGAATGTATAATTAATAGAAAAAAAAAATGATCAGAAATTTAATGTTCTCGTTAATATTTAATATTTTGATCATTAACTTTATATTTTCGTTAATATTTAATATTTGAATCAGTAACTTCATTTCTCCGTTTGATCAGTAACTTCATGTTCTCGTTAATAATCAATATTTTGATTAGTAACTTTGTGTACCCGTTAATATTCAATATATTGATCAGTAACTTCATGTTCTCGGTAATATTCATTCAATATTTTGATCCGTAACTTTAAGTTCCTGTCAAAATATCAGTCTTCTCCATTTGAGTCTCTCAAATAAGTATGAGCAATAAAGTTAATATCCTTATTTTCAGCACTTCTCTTTTTGCTCAGTAGATCAGCCTTAGAATGAACTGAAGATTTTTGATCTACATGCAGTTTATAGCAGAAATGCTTGATATGGCCATGCTCACTATAATAATGACATAGTGTTCACAGTGATTTCTGGTGAAACAACCGCTAGTCTTCCAAACTATTGAATAAGCGTTATAACTGTTATGTTATTCAATCCCTCTGGTAACTTGCAGGATCGACTAGATTGATCCTATGGGGTATCGGCTGTTGGTATAAACTTAAGATAAAGATCCATATTTGAGACTTGTTTTTGGAGGTTTTGTATATGTCAAAATACGTTTCGATTACTTAGTGATGTGATCAAGTTAATAACGATATTTGGTTCGAACAAACAAGAACATGCGATTCGAAATAGCAACAAAGTATATAAATGCGCAATATTCAAATAAACTCTTAAAGTGTAAAAGATTTTCAAAGTATTGCGTGAAACGTAAAAGACAGGAATGTAAACAAATGTATAAAAACTTTCTGGGAAATAACAACGTTAATGTAAAGGTTTCTGGAAAGTAAAGAACTTCAGTAATGGTAGAAAAAGCATTTAAATGAAATGACTTTGAAAATAAAGAAACTTAAAAGACATTGATGCAAGATAAAATTAGACTGGAGGAATAAAGATACATTGAATAATAAAGTCTTGGTGCAATCATACGTACATCATTCGTGCATTCGTTTCCCTAGCCATGTGGTATTTTGAATGTGACTGAATTTTAGTACAATAGATATGACACACGAAATCCTAACATTAAGATTCCTATTTATACTAATTCGACCATAACGGTCTAACCCATAAGATCTTGCCACGTTTAGAACATGCAACACACCATGCTTCTCTTGCTTCCACGTTTTTCGAACCGTTTCTTCAGCGCGCGTTTCAACTCCTTTTATCCCGCTTGCGTTTTGAATTTCAAATGTATCACTCGCTTCGATCTCGAACCCATTTCCTCGATATGATTCTATTACCCGATCGAGCTTATTTCACATATATCACGGATTTACATTCGACATTCCGGAACTCAATACATCCATTCGAAGGGCTAATTCCTTTCTTTCCAAACTATGATATTCACTATATTCCCTTGAATACTTTAACGTCATCTCGTCTCGAGCTCCATGATATTTCTTCGAATCACAAGACATCAAAATCTTCAGCTAACAAAATGCCCCTTTAAAATATGTATTTCGAATCCCTTTTTAAGAAATACTTATTTTAAATATATCTACAAGATTTTGATGTGACTCTTGAGTAATTATGACCCTGTACACGATTTCCATCATGTCAATCACGATGACCCATGGGTTTCCGAACCACTTTTACACAGTAACCACGGTATGGTGCATTTATTGAAAGCAATGATTATCCTTAATCACGCTCATTACCAATACTAACTTCACGCCACCTCATCTTGTAACCAACCCACGTCTCCCACGTAACTTGGCATTAGTTGGTGAGTGTTTCCACTCCCTCACTATAAAACCAAACAAACTTTAGTCTTTCCACTTTTCCACACTCTGAATCTTCTTCTTCCTTTCTTTCTCGTAAAAACCCTAATCTCTTTAATCAAAACCCTAACAATGTCTTCATCAACATCCTAGGTAAAAAAGATTTCTAAGAAGAAGAATAAGAACACTGGAACAATTTTGGAAAGCAAGGTTGGCACTCACCAAGGTCATCTGTACTTATGTGGACTCTCCAAAGAACAAGAGCTCTTATATTCCTCTCGGTATTAATCCCTACTAACGCTTACGGAAAAGATTTGCCCTAATGGGTCCCTTACGGTTTTGAGATTCTTAAGGATACACGAAACATATTTCACATCATTACGATTTCAAACCTTTATTCAATACCATGGAAAACCCTAGGGTAGGAACTGAAAATGTCAATGATCCTGTTGCTACAAAGGACGTAGAAACTCCTATGACTACCCCAAAAGATCCTTTCATTCTGGACTATGTCAAAAACAACTTTAAACCATTTCGATCCTGTCCAACTGCTGATGTAGCATATCAAAACTGGTTCGCCAAAATGGAAGTTAAGAAAGGACATCAGTGGGAGGAATTAGGTATCTATAATTTCCTAAAATTATCCAAACCAGGCTTCACATACAGTCATCCTCTGTTATTCGCATCCTGTATTTACGGATAGCACCTATAATACCTTCCACCTTCCGGAACAGTCACACCACATTCTTTGACATAGCGCCATCACGGACTAACACGGTGAAACATATGTTCCGATCTTGAGGAACATTCAAGTATTGTCGATTTCGATATCAAACTAGCCACTTCTCCAAATTCATCGGTCATTACCATACGAAGGTGATAGTGTCTCGATGTTGAACATTGCCTTCCTTACTCTTTGGCTATCACGATATGTTTTCTGCAGAGTCACTTCAAGTAGCTAGTAGGTTCATTCCTCTGGCAAGAGATTTGCATGAGAACAGGAGGATTAACTTAAGCGAACTCCTGCTAGTTGACCTTTATGAGAACCTGAGATCAGCCGTTTCGAGCTTGAAATCTCATACCTCCAAGAACATCTTGTTAGTGGTCCCTTCGGTTGCTCAGTTATGGCTAAATGCTATGTTCGAGTCCTCGCTCTCCACTGCAGATACTATTAATGAGCAAGATCCAGAGATAGTTGATCGAAACGTTGAGGGCACGAGGCTAAGGAGACTGACTCCTAGTGATGACAAGGCCGATTTCCAGGTTTCATTTTCAAAGTACATTATACTTCTCTCCGAACAACATGAATTTAAAGAAACTATGGCGCCTTTTGCGAGGACTCATGGACCATCATGGTTCACTATGTCTCTTCGGAGGCTAAATGCAAGGAAACCCAAGATATCTGGAAGGCCTTTTATTACCAAGGTGATCTCCTCAAGAATTACTCCGACCAAGAACCGGATCCTCTTATTTGCCTATCAACCTAACCCGTTTGAGACAATTTGGTGCGTGTCAATTAATACCGAACCCTTGTTCCAAACTCAAAGCGCCATTACCTCGGTCGAACTTTTAAAGCCGAGATGCCAAGCTTCAACAAGAACAATATCAAAAGTTCGCCCAATTCAACTTAATCCTTTCGAACCGGCTCCTTTTCTTCAAAGAGTTTTCTAGATTGGTGGATTAAATTCTATCAATCTCATATGTTTGACACTCTTACCATTCAAGCTAAAGATGCTGCGTTCGATGTGCGGTACACAAAAGAAAGGTAGGTTGACCGAGAGATTAAAGCTTTTAATTACTTGAAACTACTTATGATCCCACGCGCAAACCATGATATCGAGCGGCTCAAACCTTGAGGGAAAAATTTAAAGAAAAAATTTCTAAGTTCAAACTCCTTCAAGGTTGTCACACGAGGATAGGTATAGGTTGGCACTCGAAATGCATCCACCTAAATTTCCACAACTACCTACCTCGAATTGGCTCGCTTGGTTTCCTCCATATCCTTGGTGGTTAATTTGCGAAATGCTCAAATATAAATCTCACAAGAAACTAAAGCCATCGAGGCGTGACATGGGCTCGATCGGCTTCATAATTTCCGGGACCTCTTCGCTATGACCTTTCCGCCATGTCGATTCTTTCGAAAGAGGGCGGTGCGAATGTTTTGGGAAATCCCAAATATTATTACTTTCTTTGTTTTAACTTTCGTTTTAATTGCTTGATTTCCACCCTCGGGATCGGGACTACGCATCAAGACCAAGGAAGGGAACAGTTCTCAACAATCCCACGAGACAAATGATAGTGTGCCTAAAGTGACTCCAACAATCAATCCTGCAACTACAACAACGAACACCGCTGCGCCCACTCCAACAACTACTCAAGTCACCCCACCTACAACAACTGTTCCGATTCCGAAGGTAAACAATTTATCCCGCTATTTCGAAATAGGTCTGATTTTTCTATAACTTGAGTCTAAATTGCGTTTTGTACCAATTCAGACAAGTAAACTTCCTCCGACCACTCCAAAAAAGAGAAAAACTAGCACCATTGGGAAGACTCTCAAAACTGGAGAAAGTTCTACAACGGCTTTGCAAAAGAAACAGAAAAGAGACATACCAAAGGATACGGCGTCTCGGACTTGATTCAAGAGATGTTGCTCCCACATACCAATCCAAAATTCCACCTTCGACCTCCAATGTAATATTGGAACATATAGACAGTAACATATCTACGGATAACCCACAGGTAAGTTTACTTCGAATTCTTAAAATGATTATTCGTACCTTAGTTATCAGTTTCTAATCTTCTTTTTTTTTTTTCTCCATGTAGGATGATTCGACCGGATCCCAACCACTTGACTCCTCCTCCATGAGCATCCGCTCCGATTCACTCTTCTCCTCATGGGGATTGAATAACCCGATGCAAAGAGGCTCTTCTAATATGGCATTCCCTGGAGCTTGATCGACCGATGATCAAGGCCGCCTCCTCTCAAGGAGACCAATGAAATAATGCTGAAGATGCTACGAACTACCTTGAGGTTCTTCACCCAAAATCTCCTCCAACAATCCCTCAAGAGCATGAACAAATACCTCAAGAAGAGGAAACCCCGCCTCTCAAGAGAGTGAAGATTCTAGCGAGGGAAGGTCGAGGATGAAGAAGGAGAAGGCTCAAGAGGTTTCGGCGAAAGAAGTCGATCGATGGTGATCGAATGATGATATCAGTGGTGGACTTGGTGATGATGAACAAGATGATGGAAGCGTGAATAACGCGGTGATGGTCTTCGTACTAATGAACCAATGGACTTGAAATGGATGTTACTCCATTACGTATGGAACTTCACGGTCTTCTCATTGAACAATCAAGAAGAATTAGCCAATTTGAAAAGAAATGACCCTATTGGGTACATGAAGGCTAAGTTGGCTCAAAGGGATATTCCACTTTCTGGTCTTTGGTTCGACCTCTAGGTCTATGCCTTCGATGATAGGGTTGTGCTTCTTCATAGAATTAGAAAAACAATCCTCAATGTGGATCTATTCAAGTGCTTAAACAAGATAGCACCGCTTGTTTCATCATGAAGGATTCTTGAACCAAGTTGACCTCACTCTCTCTGGAAGTTAGTACCATCCTATTCGAACTTCATCTTTGTTGGATAATGTGTTGGATGCCTCCTCCGGGATGAATCTGCTTAAACAAGGTTCAAGAGAAAAGAGCTTCAATGGATGCGCTTATGAACATGCCTCAAAGCTTTGAAAGAAGGTGAAGAGCCACGCATATTAAGCAAGCTAGGTGACTATGAGCTTGATCTCAATCCATCCTCCTCGGGAGAAGCAGTTCAAGAACTTGAGGCTAAGATCAAAGAGGCCCGTGACAACAAATTGCCTATGAATCCAACACCTTTGGGAACCGATTTGAAGAACTTCTTAACAAGGGCCTTCTTTGAAGCGAGCGGTGAGCAACTCAAAGGTGAAGTTGCCATCCTCGAAGGTGCCAAGCGCTTTACCCAACAAAGACTTGAGTCTTTCAAGAATATCTTCGATCGGCTGAGGAACAATCCCCACTTTTGAATCTTGATTATTTTTGTAACTCTTGTATTTTGATTAAATGTTTACTTGTAACGCTTGAACAACGCCATTTTGGCAATTATGTTACCATTTTGGCATTTCATTACAATATTGTGACTACATTGTTAGTATTCGAATCTCCGAGCATGGTTTATACTTTTAAATACTTCCCATTTACCTTTAGGATTCGTTTATCATCGGCCGTTCTTCTATTTTATCGCATTGTTAAAGCGTTTTTGCTATTCGAAAAGGGCCTTCCCAATGAGGTGACCATTTACCCAATGCTTTATTCTTTTTGTCCATGGGCAATATGACTTTCCATACTAAGTCATTAGCGTTGAATGTCTTACCTTTTACTCTTTTGTTATATGCCCTGGCCACTCTTTCCTTTTGCCTCATTAGGATTTCCAATGCATGTAGTCTGACTTCGTCTAACTCAACTAACTCATTCACCATCATTTCTCAATATAATGGCGGGAGTTCATGTTGTCTTTGGATTGAGCGTAGATGAATTTCTGAGTAAGCGCATCATGGCCAAATGTTAGTTGGAAAGGTGTAGTATTGGTAGCTTCTTTAGGAGATGTTCTGAGCCCATAGTACTTGGTCTAAAGTTTTATGCCAATTCTTTGGCTTTTTACCAATGTGTTTTTGATCAAACCAATTATTACTTTGTTGGTGCTTCGACGACCATTTGCTTGAGCATAATATGGTGTTGATGTCAATAGTCTAAATCCCATCTCTGAGCGAACTCTTGCATCTTTCTACGATATCTGGACCCTTGGTGCAGTAGTTATACTACGGCAATCCAAACCTATAGATTATTTGTTTCGTATGAATTCAATAATAGCTTCTTGATCTGCGATTACTAATGGTATCGCTTGATCCACTTAGTAAAATAATCTATTCCTACCAAGATGTACTTGACCTTTAGGCGAGGCGATTGATTTCTCCTATCAAATCTAACGCCCATCCTCTAAAGGGCCATGGTTTAATGATCGAATCGCTCACTCGCGGGAGCATGTTGAATCCGCATGTTTCTGACATTCTTCACATCCTTTAGCGAAGTCTATGCAATCTTTGAGTATGCTAGGCCAATACATACCATATCGAAATAGCAACCACTTCATCTTGTGGCCTGCTTGATGTGCCCACATGCCCCATTGTGAACTTCGATAATGCGGATCGCCTCACTTTCTCCTAGGCATTTGAGCAATACACCTTCTTGGGTTTTCTTGAACAATTCATTTCCCATAAGGACATATGATAATGCTCTATATTTTGTTTTCTATCTACGTTTATGGTTGGATCTTTTAGATAGCTTATAATTGGGCTTCGATCTGCATCGATACGGTGTTTGTGGCTAACACTTGAATCTATCTTTACCACTACAACCTAACTTAATATTTTCTAGATCGATGGCGTTAGTCGGTAGCCATAACCCTACCTCTTATTTCGATCAACTCTTTAAAGTTTTGTGTAGAGACTTTATAACTGAAGCCAATGTGCTAGGTCATTTGCTTCTTGATTCTCTATTCTTGGTATATGTTGGATATCCATATATTGAATTTTTGATCGGTCTTAGCTATGACAGTATGTCATCAAATTTTCCTTTATGCATTTATATTCCTTTGTTATTTGTTTGACCACTAACTCGAGTCACCTTTAATTTCGACTTTAGTTGCCCCAATTCCAACAAAGCTTCAAGTCCAACAATAAGCGCTTCATATTGACTTCATTGTTTGAGCAACGAGGCCATCAATTTATACTTGAATTTTGTTGGGATTCCTTGGAGAAATTATAAGAACTCCAACACCACTACCTTCTTTGTGAGTCGAACCATGAGTATAATTTCCAAGGTTGCGTCTCAACATAACCCATAATGGTCTTTTCGACCGGTGGTGATCCACAATGAAATCGGCAATTATTTGACCTTTCACGACTCTCAAAGGCATGAAGGTTAGAGAATATTACGTTAGGGCTAAAGCCCATTTACCCACTCTACTATGCATAATTGGTTTTGACAGCATGTGTTTGATAACATCGAAATGAGAGGAGACATAAACATCAACGGGCTTTATATAATATTTAAGTTTCATACAAGAGAAGTATAAACATAGGCATAACTTTTCTATGTTACTATATCTAGTTTACGCATCATTTAGCACCTACTTAAATAGTATATAGCTCTTTCGATGCCATTACTATCTTCTTGTGCTAACATACTACCTATAGTAAATTGAGCGGATATATACAATCTCATGGGCTTTCCCCATGAAGGTGGAACAAGATAGGAGGTTGAGAGGTATCTCTTAATTTCGTCGAAGGCCTCTGATGTACTTGACTCCACTCGAAGGCTTGGCCTTGTTTTAAGCAGTAGTGAGAGAATGCTTGAGTCTTTCCACTTAGATTCGAGATGAATCTTCTAAGAAAATTTATCTTCCCAGTGGGAACTCTCTTTTGATGTGGGTGCTTTAGTCTCCATGATGGCTTTGGTCTTATTTTGGTTGATTTCCCTTTTTATGAACCACAAAGCCCAAGAAGTCTCTGCACAAAAATGCACATTTAAGGGGTTCATTTTCAAGCCATGTTTTCTCATTCTTTCGAATGATTGGCTCGAGATAGTGCGAGATGGGTTTACGAAGAGCAGACTTGATGACTATGTCATCAATATACACCGCATAAAAGTCTCAATAAAATCGTGAAAAATGGAATCCATTGCTCGTTGGTAAGTGGGACATTTTTCAAACCAAAAGGCATCACTACCCACTCATAGGTGCCTAAGGCTCTGGACAACGAAATCTTGTCTTGGCAACATCCTCTTGACAATAAAATCGATTATAACGAATATCCATCTAGCATGCTTAAGTATTCGAACCAGCGAGTCTATTAACATTTACTCTGAGGTATTGGTCTTTGGGGTTATTGTATTTAAATCCCTAAAGTCTATGCATATTCTCGGGAACCATTTTCTTAATAACAGCACTATATTAGCTAACCATTCGACATACCTTGTGGTTACGATGAACTTGCAACGCAACCTTCGACCTCGACTTTAATCTTCGTGAGCTTCGCGCGAACCTCCTAGGAGTTTGCTTGATGGGCTTCTTGCCATCCTTGATTGGAAGTCGTGCTCACCAACTCTCTTTTCAAGCCGGGCATTTCGTCGTAATCCCAGCGAAACAATCTTTATTTTGTTTGAGGATTTGATCACCTCTTGCTTGAGACTTGGACCCCGCACTTATATAGGTTATTCTTTTTGTTTTGTCATCCCCCAAATTTACCTCTTCGAGTTGATCCTGTGCCAACATCTTAGCACCTATGTTTGTAGGATCCTGCTCGAAACCCAGGGGTTCTGTATCATATATGGCATCTAACCTTTGTTCTATTTCTTTTTCTTCGCAGGGTGAGTCTTTCGAACCTGCCCCTTTCATGTTATTTTCTTCAACTATACTATCTATTTCAGCCTCTGAAGCTGCTATCCATTTGTTCTCAGCCATATAGGCCGAAATCCTTTCGAAGAAGGAGGACTCAGTCATGAGCACTATTGTCGAATTCCCAGCCTTCTGGCCGTCTTCTCGAAGTACCATCGAGTCCTTCGTCTTCTTTACTTATTTTTCTGTCCCAATACATGCCATCATGGCGAAGGGTCATATAATATTGCGCATCTCTGGCTTCGTTCATCTCCTCATTTGGAGCACAAGGGGCTATTCGTGCTAGATACTTGTCATAATTCCTTTTGTTGACGAGGTTGGTTGTAGCCATGAAGTAACTCGATGCCTCGATGTTCTCCACTATCCCATCTTCTCTCCATAGCACTAACCTTTGGTGCATTGGCGAAGGAGCGCCCCTCGCCATGAATCCATTCTCTTCCTAACGGGTTGTAATTGGCCTTGGCCGATTACCATGAACATGGTGGGCTGCGCTCGAACCAACGGTTAACTCCACTTGCACCACTCCCAATGTTTGACCAACTTTCCCTTCATAATTTGATAGCACCATGTTATGCGGTTTAACATCACTTTCTTGTATTCCAGCTTTTTAACATAAAATGAGGCATTAGATTAACCGCGCCTCCATCTACGGGACCTTATTCACACCATGGGCATTAACCTTTGCTCGAATGAGCAGTGGCTTCAAATGGTTCTTCATTTTGGCTCTGGATGTTCGAAGAAGGCATTCGCTCTTGACGGCGCCATTATCCATGACATAATAGCAAAGCTGGCCTATGTTTCATCATATCAATGTTATCATCCTCTTCCGTTCTTGATTTGGTTTCTTGTCCGAACTCGAAGGTAATCTGACACCACGTTGCGTTTAGGTTGAGTGAGGATTCTCCCGATTCGAAGTTATCGGTTAGCATATCTTCATCTTCCTCGGCCAGGTATATTCTTTTGATTCATCGGTTTTGTGTCGCAAAAGTCTCTGCTAGCGGAGGTTTGTTTCGGGTTGCTTGCTTGTCGTTGGCTTGTTAGTCTTTGGACATCTCTTTCTTCTTTGGTCGAAACTACCTCTTCGCCCATTTCCTTCTCGACCTTCGAACACGTTGTTGCCTTCGCCATTGGGATCTTGACATGGGATTCTTCCCTTATAGTTTTCCGGCCTCAACTCTTCTTTTCTTTTGTTGTTGAACTGTCTCACATACACCATGGCATGGCGGGCATTTTGCTCGTTGCTTCTCCAATTATCTTTCCCCTATTGGTTTTGACGTGCAACCATCTATCGGTTGGTACTTTGAGGACTCGAATGTTACTCTTGAGCACCTTTGGGGTAAGGACTATCGGGCTTTCTTTGATTATGATTGCCATGGAGGTGTGACCCTTGACCCATCTCCTTGTGATTCCGGCATGGCGCGAAGGAATGGTTTGAATGCCCTGCCATGTTTTGGTCATATCTTCTTTGAACACCTTGGGCAAATCAAACGCCGTTGCCCTTTATGGAAGCGTACTAAGAACTCCAACACACTCTCTCCGGTCGAGGATAGCATCTAAACAATTGATTGTCTTGGCGCTTGGCCTTGATTCGAGCCCTTTGGCTCCTTTCGAACTCTGCAGCAATCTTCTCATTGCAGATGATGCTGCATCTGGGGCATAGCATCATCTCAGCGTTTCCTTTGTGGCACACCATGAGGTAATTTTTCAAACTGATATCTGCAGCATATCCTTCATTCATTTTGTATTTTTCCTTCTCAAGGTATTTCTCCATTTCTTGCATCTCAGAACAAGGTTTCTCCATGTCCACCATATTAACATCCACCTTTCCATCTTTTTCATCATCTCCCCAACCCGATGGTTCGATGTCTTTGAGTTGTATTTTCGAACTCTCTGGGGCGGAGTATTTCACCAGGTAGTCGAATTTGCCACTAGGCTCCCCCAGAGTGTCCCAAACTTCCTTCTTGGACTCGTGTCCTTCGACCTCTCCGCCTTTTGTATCCTCATCTCCCCAACCCGATGGTTTGATGGCTTGATTGGGATTTTTGCACTCTGGCGCGAATATTTTACGGATAATCGAATCTTCCATTGGGTTCTCCCAAAGTATCCCGGATCTTTCTCGGGGAGAGTTGGTTCGTAATTTGGACCTTTTCTAATTGGCGCCTCGGACCTTGATGCTTTGTACCATTCACCCACGACTCTCCGGCCCTCGTGCTGGATGTCCTTTGAAACAAATGCGGCTTAGTCGAAGCTTCGGTTGCTGATGGATGTCTTGATGGCGCCATTGTTGACTCCGATCGGTCCCCAACTCTCATTCTCGTTTTCATCTTTCAATGTATTGACCCTTGGTCTGTTTCCACCATATTTATTTCTCCCATGCTGCAGGCTCGGAGTAGTTGGTGTCGCAATATCCGGAGGATCCTCATCTACCTTCATCTTTGGCTTATCGGAAACTTGATCGCCTTCTTTGATTGCATTACGAATTAAGTCCTAAAAGAAAACACTGTGAGGTTTTGTGGCCTAAGAAACTATGATATTTAGAATCCCTTTTCTTTCTTTGGTCTAAAGGAGGTATTTTAACATTCATGGCACAATCGGTTGACCATCTTTGACAAGCGGTCAAAATCTCATCACACTTTGTCACATCAAAGGTGTACACCTTCTTTGGGAATTTGTCGTTTTTTCATTTTCAACAATTTCTTTTCCCTTTGGGAACCAACAGTTTACAAGAGTAAGGTGGGGCTTTTAACTCTGCTAGGTCCACTTCGACCTCCTCGAAATCGGGTCAGTCTTCGACTTCCTCGGTTTCGACATAGGAAATTCTTTCTTTCTTGTTACTTTTGAAAGCCCTGGCCTTCTCGGCCTTTAGTCTTTCGACCTGTCGAACCCTATCTGCCAACTGAACCATATCTCTCAAGTGTTGTGTATCTAATTTCTTTCGAATCGAATAGTCAAGGCCACCAGCGGCCATTTCGACTAATTCATGTTCGGGGACCACTGTGAAACATCTGGATTTCAATAGTCTGAACCTATTCAAGTATTCGTCTATGGGTTCAGTAAACTTCCTCTTAACACTAGCTAGTTCCTTCAGACTTATCTTGGATTGTCCCATGTAGAATTGTTCATGGAACAATCTTTCTAAAAGGGCCCAGGTATCTATGGATCCAGGTGGTAATGTGGTGAACCAGGTGAAAGCATTTTTCGTAAGTGAACTTGGGAAATACTTAATCCTAAGGTTCTCATTATTGGCTATGTCTCCTGCTTCAGTGAGATACCTGGCTATGTGTTCGACTGTTGATTCGTTAGTATCTCCAGCGAACTTTGTAAACTTAGGGATCTTGTGTCCCTTGGTAAGTCTGTATGCATCACGTAATCTGCTATGGGAGAAGCATAATTTGGCCTCTAATCCTCAGAATACCGTTTTGGGCCATTATTCTCTATCATGGTGGTTAAGTTATTTTCTGCCAAGATATTATCGTTTCGAATTCTATGGACCACCGCGTCAGCATCTTGGTTTCTACCTATCATAACTACTCCTCTAGGTTGTTCGTCTCGAAACGCTGGGGCCTCTTGCCTTTCGAGCCTGGCCCCTGGTTCCCCAACTACCCTCTGTGGTTCCTCTCGAATTACTGGAGCATCATATCTTTCGATCCTCGCCACTGGTTCTACAACTCCCCTAAGTGGTTCTTCTCGAATCACTGGGGCATTTCCTCTTTGTGCCCTTGCCCTCAGGTCAAATTCTTCTCTAACTGGCCTATAGGGTGGGTCAATGGCTTGTTCGATGATAGGTGTGTTTGCTCGAACCACAGCCTGGTTCTGTCTACGCCTCTCTGGTGGGGCAAAGAAATCTGCTATTCGACTCATATTATCTGCGTTTTCCCTATTCGTCACGGTCACGTTCTGAACTATTGGGGCAAAGATTTCTTGCATAGTTTGTGCTAACACTCCGATCATATTATGGTTACTATCATCCATCGTTGCCTAAAAGCCATTTGGTTTTACGTGGTTAAGGTGGGGCGCTATAACCCCCGGACCTTGGTTATTTGTAAGAAATTGATTAACCCCGGATCCGGATCCTAATTGGGGTGATGCATTTAACGTCGAAGTTTGCAAACTGCCATGAAAGATGTTGGCATCCGTAAGAAGGGTTTCGGGTCTATTACCCTCGAAACCGGTGGTCTAGTTTGTAGTGGGGTGGCGAAATGGGCTTGTGTCCTGGTTGTGGGATGGATCCCCAGGTAACCGATGGTTCTGTATTGCCCAAGATCGAATTATTTATTGACGTGCCACTTGTTCCATTCGTGGCTATATTACTAGTCGAAGATGCAACCGATGCATTGAAGGGATCGCGACGTTGCAATCAAAAGACGCATTAGTGCCTTCCATGTGGGGCATTTGTTCCCTTGTTGATTATTAGACATTCTATTATTTCGCTTTCTTACGGGTAAAGGTTGGTTACTCTTAGTTATTCTACCACTCCTAAGGTTCATATACCAATGAACTTTGTTTACTCGTAAAGAATTTCTATAATAATTATGGTTATTACTTTCCTAGTTTGTAACAGCCAAACTCTGTCCCACTGGGCGTGCCATTTTGTTCACAGTGATTTCTGGTGAAACAACCGCTAGTCTTCCAAACTATTGAATAAGCGTTATAACTGTTATGTTATTCAATCCCTCTGGTAACTTGGATCGACTAGATTGATCCTATGGGGTATCTGTTGGTATAAACTTAAGATAAAGATCCATATTTGAGACTTGTTTTTGGAGGTTTTGTATATGTCAAAATACGTTTCGATTACTTAGTGATGTGATCAAGTTAATAACGTATATTTGGTTCGAACAAACAAGAACATGCGGTATTCGAAATAGCAACAAAGTATATAAATGCAGCAATATTCAAATAAACTCTTAAAGTGTAAAAGATTTTCAAAGTGATGCGTGAAACGTAAAAGGGAATGTAAACAAATGTATAAAAACTTTCGGGAAATAACAACGTTAATGTAAAGGTTTCGGTAAAGAACTTCAATAATGGTAGAAAAAGCATTTAAATGAAATGACTTTGAAAATAAAGAAACTTAAAAGACATTGATGCAAGATAAAATTAGATGGAGGAATAAAGATACATTGAATAATAAAGTCTTGGTGCAATCATCGTACATCATTCGTGCATTCGTTTCCCTAGCCATGTGGTATTTTGAATGTGGTGAATTTTAGTACAATAGATATGACACACGAAATCCTAACATTAAGATTCCTATTTATACTAATTCGACCATAACGGTCTAACCCATAAGATCTTGCCACGTTTAGAACATGCAACACACCATGCTTCTCTTGCTTCCACGTTTTCGAACTGCTTTTGAGCGTTTCAACTCCTTTTATCCCGCTTGCGTTTTGAATTTCAAATGTATCACTCGCTTCGATCTCGAACCCATTTCCTCTGATATGATTCTATTACCCGATCGAAGCTTGTTTCACATATATCACCAGTATTTCTGTTCGACATTCCGGAACTCAATACATCCATTCGAAGGGCTAATTCCTTTCTTTCCAAACTATGATATTCACTATATTCCCTTGAATACTTTAACGTCATCTCGTCTCGAGCTCCATGATATTTCTTCGAATCACAAGACATCAAAATCTTCAGCTAACACATAGCCATATGGATGATTGGAATATGGATAAAGATTCATCATGTCTTCCAGGATGTTGTAACATGTTGGACATGTTGATCATTCTTATCCTTTTAGGAGGAAATAACTTCTTCTTAGACACTCTTCTTTGTTTATTATCTAAGTGATATCAACTTCTGTATCTCCATCCTCTTTCATCATACCATCTCTACTATTCACTTTCTTCAAAGAATCTGACATGTTATTAAGCTTGGAATTTAAGATAGATACCTCATTTTGAAAATGTGAAACAGAGCATATAAGTTTCTTCTTTTCATTCTCCAATTCAGCTATGATCTTTCTCCGCACCTTTGTTGTCTTAACACTTTCTTCACACCTGTCACACATGTCCTTATGGGATGCATCAAGGTATTATTAAAGAACACTTTCATCATAAGTTTTCACTTCATCTGCCAATCTTCTAGAGAGATCCACCACAAGTTTGATAGTCTCAACCTCATCTCTTGAATCATCATCTTCAGACCAAGACACAATGAAACATCTATTCCGCCTCTTGAGAAAAGTGGGACATTTTGGTTTAATATGACCAAAACATTCACACTCATAATATTGAATGTCTTTGTTTTGATTTTTTTATCTCCAGTTCTGGTGTTCTTTTGAAAATCCTCATTATTCCTGATATCAGATGAGATGTTCTGGAAATTTGGTCTTCCTTTATTATCCATTCTTTTTAGAATTATATTAAATTGCTTCCCAAGTAATATAGTGGTATTGGACAAACTTTCATTAATATCTAGATCAACTTGGCCTTCTTCCCCTTCAGCATTGGAAATAAAAGTTATGCTCTTGTTCCTTTTATTAGAATTGTCACTAATGGCCAGCTCAAAAGTTTGAAGTGAGCCAACAAGTTCATCAACCCTCATGTTGCTGATGTCATGAGCCTCTTTTTAATGGAAGTTACATTTATGTTAAATTTCTTAGGTAGGGAGCTAAGAATCTTTCTAACCATCTTTTCTTCAGACATCTTCTCTCCCAAGGCATTAGCTACATTTTCTATTTGAAGAATCTTCATATGATATTCCTGGATGATCTCATCATCATTTATCTTTAGATTCTCAAATTTAGAGGTGAGAAGCTGAAGTTTTGACATTTTAACTTTGGAGGTACCTTCATGAGTTGTTTTGAGAATCCCCAAGCACCATTGGCTATAGTACAAGTGTTTATCAACAATTAGTCTACTCAATGCATCAAAAGATACAAGAGTAACATACAAAGAACACAAACACTAAAAACCTAAAGACTCCCAAAATCTTAATCCTTATGTTGCACACACAGTTTCTTCTTTGTGAATGCTTGCTATTTTAGGTCATAACAAGTCCTTATATATAGACTCTTGCAGAATGGGCTTAGACTCTTCAAATCAAATACAATATTCACTTTTTAAATCAACTTCAAGATCTTCACATAAAAATAGGAATAAATCTTTTTAAAGTTTCCTAAAAAGTCTCCAAGATCCATTTTAATGAAACAAATCAAATCTGGACATTGTTCCTAAATAATATTTTTGACCTGTGTATAATGATGAGGTATATCCAAAAGTATCTCATAAAATCAAAACAAATATGACAAGATATATACAACAGCAACGCCTGCGCCTGCTGTACACAGACCAAGATGTCATGACATATGTATTCGACATCTTGCTGATACACATAATAGTAAAACTATTATGGCAATTGATGAACATGTTACAACATCTTTCTCAACATTAGTATAAAACCATGTGTTTTTTCAAAATTTAGTCAATCATAAAACCAGGAAAGTAATAATAATAATGTCTCTATCAAATTCAATTTTACCATTTTGAAACGTGATATATTTCTTGTGTGCCAAGTTTTCCAAAGAACTATTATGATGTGAGTCATAATCAAATTCCAAATTTGAGAGCTCCAACTTATATAAAAAAAATTTGAATAATATTTCATAACTAGTTATATCAATATTCATACCAAACAATTGCTCCATCCAATTCTGCAAAAGTAAGGTGTGCCTACACCTAAGAAAAATGGTATGCAGTTTCCACATCGTGATTATAGAGAGATCACCTCGAAATCATATGCATTCCCATTTTAATCAGGTTGTTTTTTGTTGCAATCATATTATGCATTAACTTCCAACTTACAAGTCATTAATGATTTAGTAGAAGGTATGAAGAGATGCCAAATGAATTGTGTTCAAGAAAGCTCAATGTGATCCTTCCAGATGTAATTTGTAGGCATCTTTAAAAGACATCTCACCATTTGCAGATCAATGTCTAAATGAGTTCATTAGTAGTAGTATTATCAAATGACAAGTTGATCTTCAAAATTTCTTCAACAATTTGAGGAGGAAAATGGATAATCGTGAGAAATGTTCCAATTGATGTCTTGAATAATTGAATTGACCTTATTTGTTTGCTTGAATTGAATATCCATCGGCAATAATAGGTGTGAATAAGAGACCTCGAGTAATGGCTTATGAATTAACGTGCTATTGCATTGCCTAATCTCACTTATGCTGGTTGACTAGGGATATGAAACTTCTAGTAGAGATTAGTGAGCTATACTCCAAGGGATTGAGTATAGTGGTTTATTAATTCACCTTGGAATTATATCAATGATGTCATTCATGCAATAATCAAACATAAACAGGGGAGAAATAGGGGATTCTATACCAAACCCGGCCACTTTCGTATTATTGACAGAACAAACTTTTATTGCACAAGATTTATCTAGTTAAATAGAAGTCCCTGTGGATAAAATATCTTTTTATTACTTTGACACTATCAATACACTTGTCGAGAAGTCATCACTAAATAACTCTAGTGAGATATTTATTATCCACACGAGTTATAAGTTGAGGGATAGTTATCTCCACCATATCGCTATGACTACAATTATTTTTTGAATTGGAGAAATTTTTTTAGAAGTTAATAACATGATTATCTACTTTAATATCCTCTTTCTAAAAATATTTTAGTGTCCCAGTCTAGTGATTTTGTTACTAACATGTCTCAATTTGATCATGTTGTGAAAAATGTATTCATTTCTCCATCTTTAAACCACTTATCCCGTACCTTGTTCCTCCAAAATTCATCTTGCACATTCAATATCTTATCTAACATAAGTTGAGAATTTTTTCTCCATTCCAAGATCATCATTGTAACTTGCATCCTCAATCAAACCTTATACTGCTAACTTCATTAGTAGCTTGAGAGACTATAAGGTGGGCATTTTCAAATGTCTCTTTGTTCCATTTCTTAAAAATAGGTTTAAGAGACCTCATTTTAGAACATAAAACTAACAAAAGGCAATCAATCACACAAATATTCCAATTATCTATAATAGATTGTCTATAGTCTAAACCTTCATAATTTTGAACGACCTAACTAAATTAAACCAACATTGGTCACAATAAAGAAGAATATGGAAATAGTCTGAGTAATTCTTGATCAAAGAAAAAAGAATTGACTATGTTACAATTATCTAGCCAATTATGATTACAAACAGCTCCATCAAGTCTAATTGAAGAGTAAGAACCATCTTTATTCCCATTGGTACAAATGTAATAACTAGCACTAGTGTCAAGATGCATAAGCTCATTTTGATTGGTCCAACTAAGCAGCTCATCGATTGAATTTTTGTTTGGAAGACAACTATCAAATTTATCACATGAATAAATAACTGCATTAAAATTACCTATCATGCAACAACAACCATGATTGGCATTTTGAAGATTGGTAAGTTCATTACATGATTGTCTTTGAATCATATGAGAGTTACTTGCATATACAATTGTAATAAATAATTTAGTTTGATCTACTTTTATAGAAAAAGTTACATGTTTTCAGACAAACTCAACACATAAGGATTCATATCTATTGCACAAAAGCCCATAGGTTTAAATCATGATTCTATCTCAAATTTAATTAAAATCTCTTAAGGTTAATTTTTTTAAGACACTCAGTAAGAAATTGAGCATAATGAATCATTGGTTAAACAATCAAAAGAAAATCATGCTTTTGTTGATCACAAATATTTTTAATAGGCAACCTAGTATCAATGTTTCCTACGCTTTTAGCATTCCAATAAATTGATTTTATTGAGTGGTATTATGTTTACCCGACATGGTTCAAGTGTTGATTTCCATTCTATGTTGAGAAAGTTTACGCTTTCCCCTATTTTTTTTCTTGATCAAAGTAAATTCTTCTTGATGTCGTTCATGAGGATTATCTTCATCACTCCACAAGTTACTATTCCTATCCAAAAGAAAACCATCATAGGGATCTCTCGCCAAATTCTTACCACTATTTTCCATAAACACTTAGCATCCTTCTATCTCCATTCAACTCTTTCTTAATCATCAAATTCTTATTCAAAATCTCTACTAATATTTTTTCTTCATTCAAAGGATTTTTTACAATAAATGCTCTTAATTAGTATTAACCTCTTTCCCTTCCTGAATGGTCACAACAAAGTCATCTTTCATTGTGTCATTCTCTAAAGTACCATTTATTGCCTTATTCTAACCTATAGAGTCATTACTCATTATGTTATTCATAATACATTTACATATTCATCATTTTCTATGTCCTTTTACACCGTCATTAACAAGTTTACTTTGTTTGAAATTTTTAGGAACATGTCTTGTAGATTATTTAATCAAAAGCTTATAAATATTCTTGTCTTTCAAATTTCGATTTTGATCAATAGCATGACCAACATACACACATTAATCACAAAAAAGTAAACTCTTGTATTCAAATTAAGAAAAGAGTGGATAAGCCTCTCATTCCACTAAAATACAATCATGAAGAGTGTTTGACATATTAAGATATATCTGCACATGTGTCAAAATGCCTCAAATTTATTTTTTTAGAAAGTTCATCAACTTATAAAGGATGATTAGATACTCTTTTTCTAGTAAGTTCTTTTCTAGTAAGGTTTCATCGTCTAGAAAAACCATGTGTTATGGTGTAAATAAATGTAACAGTGCCTCATATTGTCACCATATTAAGGAAAATTATTGATGCGACTAATGAATTAAAGGTTACACTGACCATGCCAGTTTTACTGGGCCCTACGGTGGATGCTAATTATACTTGCAGAACTTATAATGAAGGTTGGAGAATATAGAGAGGCTACTCGTGCGTGGATGATGAGAGGAGACATCGTTACATTTAAGGTTTTGCGGAGTTAGTAAATGATCCTTTTCAATTTTGAGGCTGAAATACTTATAGAGAATACCTGAGTCAGATCACGAGAGAAAATGGTTTCCTCTTTCCCGATCAATAATGTGGGAGTAGAGAAAGACTGATTCTTTCTCAAAAACATGGATGAACTAATTTTTTCCTTTAATTGATATTTTCATAACACTATTCCTTGAACCACTCACATATCACATATGTTAAATAAAACAAATTATACCCTCCAGACACATTTATAAACAACAAAAAACTTTTTATATTCATTGAATAAATAATGTATTATTTTATACCAGATACATTAATGGTTCAATGAATCTAAAAATCTTTCTGTTACTTATAAATTTGTTCATAGGGTGTATGAATTTGTAACTTAGACCCTAACGAACGACCTATATTATACTCATGACAACCAACCCTAATTTGGGGTTTTCCCAACATTATCATAATTAATTCGGAATGTTTTATCAATAATGACCATTCTTTTTTAGGCCAATGAGATAATCTATATATATATATATTTAATAGGAAAATATATTGATGGAGTATAATGGGATACTCAACCCTTACAACGAAGCTTCAAAACATACAGTCTCAATAAAAGCATGTCGAACAATCGAGTTGGGTACCAGAACCAATCATAAAAAGAAACATAACTTTTATACCCCAAAATTTACCCTTCTACTTCTCAAGACAATCCCAAGGATTTCACAAGGGTTGATCAGACAAACCCTCTCCTAAAAAATCAATCCAAACTAGGATTTTTCATATCTCAAGTCACGATGGATGTCTAGTGCTCTAAGTGGTCATCATACCTCACCATATATCTCAAGGGATCATCATGTCAAGTTTCAAGTCTTACAAATCAGAATTTGTCACCCAATTGCTCAGATGGTTAAAAATTAGTTATATTGGACAAAAAGTCAACTGTGGTCAACATACAGTCAAACTTCATAATTTTTTGTCAACACCCATATTTTGAAGTAATATTCGTCATTTGATCAAGGGTTGACCATGATTCATCAAGAAAAGTCAAGATTTGAGCAAAAGTCAAAGTTTCTAAATTAGGGCTTTTTAGACAAAAGTCAACAGAACTTTGACCAAGCATAACTTTCACATACTTTATCAAAAAAATTTCCACCAAAGCTCATTTTAAAGGGAATTCAATTCTCTACAACTTCATGTATCACAAGCTTGGGCTGGAAATGCTTCATTTGAAAGTTATAGATCAAAACATTACAGGTCCTTTTAAAAAGTCAACAAAAAGTCATCTTTTTGCAAAGAAGTGTTCATGAGCATGGAAACTTCAATTAAGATGAAACCAAAAGGGTTGTTTATAATACATCTTGATCTTTCTAAAAAGTCATAGAACACCCAAACATGTTAAACATTGAGCAAGATACAAATTATGCAAGTTGAGCATTTTTGAGGAGGTGCATGAAAGAAAATACCTAGCAAAAGCAAATATTTTTCAAATGGGATTGAGATTTTATGATCCAAACTTGATTATAAGATTATCCATGGTCTCTATACTCCTTGTAAGTAACCATGGAGAGCAAATAGCAATATCTCGTGCCAATCCTTGTAAGTAACTGTCATCTTCTGTATAATCTTCTTGATATTCTTATTGACAGCTTCTACTGCGCCATTCATCTTAGGCCGATATGGAGAAGAGTTGTGATGCTTAATCTTGAACTGCATGCAGAATTCGGTGATCATCTTGTTGTTGAGATTAGAGCCGTTATCTATGATAATCCTTTCGGGAGTGCCATACCGACAGATAAGATTATGCTTGATGAATCGAGCCACGACATTCTTGGTAACAGATGCGAACGAGGCTGCTTTTACCCACTTGGTGAAATAGTCGATTGCCACAAGGATGAAACTGTGTCCATTGGAAGAAGTGGGCTTGATTTCTCCAATCATGTCAATGCCCCACATTGCGAAAGGCCAAGGAGCGGTAAGAACATTCAGAGGTACTGGAGGTGCGTGCACTTTGTCGGCATATATCTGGCATTTGTGGCAAGATCGAACATAGCAGTGACAATCAGCTTCCATGGTGGACCAATAGTAACCCGTTCTCAAAATCTTCTTAGCCATGGTATGTCCACTGGAATGGGTACCAAATGTGCCTTCATGTAACTCTTCCATGATATGTTCCGCTGTTTTCTGGTCCACACAGCGGAGTAAGCACAAGTCGTGGTTGCGCTTGTATAAGATGCCGTTGTTGAGGAAAAATTTGGATGCAAACCTTCTCAAGAACTTCTTATCATTGACAGATGCCCCTGCAGGATATTCCTGAGTCTCAAGATACCTCTTTACGTCGTAGTACCAAGGTTTTTCTTCTGTATCAAGTTCACAACAATATATTGGTTCGTTAAACTTCTCGATGATGATTTGGGGAGCCTTGTTGTCCCATCTGACTTTGAACATAGACGACATAGTAGCTAATGCGTCTTCCAACTAATTCTCTTCTCGTGGAATGTGATCGAAAGTAATTTCTTCGAAGTAGGGGATCAAACTCAAAACATGCTCTCGATACAGAATGAGATTCGGATGCTTCGTATCCCACTCGCCCTTAATCTGACTGATCACTAAAGCTGAGTCTCCGTACACTTGCAAGAACTTGATTCTTAAGTCAATAGTAGCTTTAATACCCATGATGCACGCTTCGTATTCGACCATGTTGTTAGTGCAGCTGAAACATAATCTGGCGGTGAAAGGAGTATGTCCGTCCGCAGGGGATGTAATGATGGCGCCAATGCCATTGCCAAGTGCGTTTGAGGCTCTATCAAAGACCATGGTCCATCGGGATCCTTGTTCAGGTCCTTCGTCTGATCCTGGTTCTTCACAATCAGTAACTAACAAAATATCTTCGTCGGGAAACTCGAACTGCATAGACTGATAATCATCTACGGCTTGATGAGCCAAATGATCGGCTACTACACTTCCTTTGATCGCTTTCTGAGAAGTATACTGGATGTCATATTCGGTCAAGATCATTTGCCATCTTTCTATTCTTCCGGGAGAGAGCTGGTTTCTCAAATATGTATTTTATCGGATCCATCTTGGAAATCAACAAGGTAGTGTGGGTCAACATATACTGTCTTAGTCGGCGAGCAGCCCAAGCCAAAGCACTGCAAGTTTTCTCGAGTTGTGAGTATCTTGTTTCACAGTCGGTAAACTTTTTGCTAAGGTAGTATATTGCATACTCTTTTCGACCAGACTCGTCATGTTGTCCCAACACACACCCCATTGAATTCTCTAACACTGTCAAGTACATGATAAGAGGTCTTCCTTCGGCAGGCGGCATCAGGATAGGAGGATTCTGTAGGTACTCCTTGATTTTGTCAAAAGCGATCTGGCAATCGTCGTTCCATTCCACTACTTGATCTTTCTTGAGTAACTTGAAGATTGGTTCACAAGTAGCAGTTAGATGTGCAATGAATCTGGCAATGTAATTCAATCGGCCCAAGAAACCTCTGACTTCCTTCTCGGTGCAGGGCGCTGGCATCTCTTGAATAAATTTAACCTTGGCTGGGTCAACCTCAATACCTTTACCGCTGACAACAAACCCTAGGAGTTTACCGGATCTGACTCCAAAGGTGCACTTGTTGGGATTAAGTCTCAGTCTGTACCTCTTCAATCTGTCAAATAGTTTCTGCAAATGATCGAGATGTTCTTCCTCAGTCTGTGATCGATCTATCATGTCGTCGATGTAGACCTTTATCTCGTGATGAATCATGTCATGAAATAATGCCACCATAGCACGCTGATAAGTGGCGCCTGCGTTCTTCAGTCCGAACGGCATGACTTTGTAGCAGAAAGTGCCCCACTGTGTAACAAAAGTAGTCTTCTCCATGTCTTCAGGAGCCATTTTGATCTGATTGTAACCGGAGAAACCATCCATGAAGGAGAAGACCTTATGTTGGGCAGTGTTGTCAACCAGAACATCAATATGAGGAAGTGGAAAATCGTCTTTCGGACTCGCTTTGTTCAAATCTCTGTAATCTACACACATTCGCACCTTACCATCCTTCTTACGTACGGGTACCACATTAGCAACCCAATGCGGATAAGAAGTAACTGCTAGGAAACCGGCATTGAATTGCTTCATAACTTCGGCCTTGATTTTCTCAGACATCTCAGGATGCATACGACGGACCTTTTTTGGAGAAAACCTTTTGGTAATCGTGTACCACAATGTCAATGTCTAAACCTGGCATGTCTTCGTATGACCAAGCAAAAACCTCGATGTAGTCTCGTAGCATCTGGACCAATATTTCTTTAACGCTGTTCTCAAGACCTGCTCCTATCTTGATCTCTTTTCTATCTTCGTTAGTACCCAAATTCACAACCTCAACTGACTCTTCGTGTGGCTGTATAACTCGCTCTTCCTGCTGTAGCAATCTGACAAGTTCTCCTGGCACTTCACAATCTTCCTCACCTTCGTCTTCGGCTTGGTAGATCGGATTACCGAAGTCATATTTAGCAACAGCATAGATGTTATCAACGAGAATCAGAGTGATTCTGCAGTGTACCATGTGGGTGTGTGTAAGAAACACATAGCTTTTTGAAGGGGTGATAAAGTAAAAGAAAGAAACAACATTTAAATGCAAAAGTCCAATGATTTTATTGAATGAAAATATGCAAATGACAGATAATAACCCTCACAAACGAGCCATGATGCCCCGGGCAAGGCCCTAGGCTTTAGAGTTTATTGTTCAAAACATAGAAAACGAAAAGCAAAAATGAAAACAAGAGCAATTACTCCTGTCTAAAGGAGATTGGTATGACGTCTTCAGTCTTCCAATTGTTGTGTCCATTGTCGGGAGTTGGGAAGATCCACTTGCTGATGTCGAAGTTGCTATCGTCGTCTTCTATAGCATGGACTCCATCTTTGTTAATGCGGAAAGGAAGTTGGCTGGCATGTTCGCGGCGCATCATCTTCTGACCTTTAATGGTGAAGCCTAAACCAGTCTTGTTAGATTTGAAAGGAAGATCAGGGAGCTGACCCCAAATAGCATTACCTCCTCCTTCAACTGCAGCTTGAGCATCTTTCAGCGAGGCCATCCTAGGCAGAATTTGCGTAACTTCGAGAGTGACAGGAGAGTCAACAAGCATGACTCCTGGAACTGTTTCGAAAGCTTGACAGGGAGTCTCGAAGGATTCACCTTCCATCTCGAGATAACGGAAAGACTGCAGATGACTGACCATATATTCCTCTTCACCACATACTGTAACAACCTTCCCCTTCACTGGGTATTTCAGCTTCTGATGTAAGGTAGAGGTAACAGCGCCTGCCCCATGTATCCAAGGGCGTCCAAGTAGGCAAGAGTAAGCTGGACGAATATCCATGACAAAGAAAGTGGAATCAAAAGTCTGGGAACCGACTTTAACAGGTAGAATGAGCTCTTCAAGTACTGTTCGCGCTTAGAACCATCAAAAGCTCTCACAATTATGTCACTAGGCTTCAGAACCAATCCTTCAACATCAAGTCGGTCAAAAGCACTCTTTGGTAGGATATTCAGAGAAGAACCGGTATCCACCAAAACATGAGACAATGTAATGCCCTTGCATTCCTCAGAGACGTGCAAGGCTTTATTGTGTTTCCTTCCGGAAGGAGTCAAATCAGCATCAGAGAAGCCTAGGCCGTTGTTGGTAGCCACGCTAGCAATACAAACTTCAAATTGATCAGTAATAGTGTCTTGCGGTACGTGGGCATTCTTTAGAAACTTCACCAAGGCTTTAGCATGAGCCTCAGAGCACAAGAGCAGAGCAAGCATGGAGATTTTGGATGGAGTCTGTCCCAACTGTTCCACAACATTGTAGTCACTCTTCTTGATGATCTTCAGAATTTCCTCCATTTCGGGTTTAGAGTGTCTTTTGGAGGAGAGATCTCTGGAGAGAACACTCTTTCGGTTTTGGTCACCTTACTAGATCTGGTGATGTTGTTAATGTCAGGAATGGTAGCTTCAACTGTAAGATCCTCCATGGTCAAAGGGTCTTGCTTGACGCCGTGATAATAAACCTCAGCTCTGTAGTCCCAAGGTATAGCTTTGTCAGAGGAATATGGAACTGGTCTGGGAGAAGTAATGATGAGAGGTGCCACTCTAGGCACATGATTAGCAGAGGAAATCCTTATTGTGTTAACATCAGCATAGTCTTCTAGGAAATTGTCTCCCCATCCGGTTGCCTTAACATCTTCAATAGGAATCTTGTAGCTTTCAGGAATAGTGTACTTCACCATGTAATCGAACTTCCCACTTGGCTGCCCCAAGGTATCCCATACATCTGGTACAGTTTCATTCACATCTTCGATCTTCAGTTTCTTAGACATGTCTTCACACAGATTCTCCACCGGTGACGGTTTTAGAAATAGTATTTCGCGGTTATCCATCATGCACTGAATACGCCTTCTCAACCAAGCACAACCGTCAGGTGCAGATGGGCACCAACGACAATTCTCTGGGCATCCTGGGTTGACACTGGCTTGCAGCAAATTCTTCTTAACAGTCATCAAAGGAATGGTCAAGTCATCTATGTTGAAAACATAAGAGTCTTCGCCAATGGCATTGGAACTCTTGTCATGGTTAGGCATAGGCGCGTTGATCACAGTCGGAGTCTCAACAGGAGGATCAAACTCAATCTGCTTAGCTTCAATCAGGTCTTGAATCTTGTTCTTCAGAGCCCAACAGTTGTCAGTGTCGTGCCCCGGGCTGTTGGAGTGATAAGCACACTTAGCATTAGGATTGTATCTCGGAGAGGAGGTGTTGATGTTCTGAGGAGGATCCCTCAAGGTAATCAGCTCTGCTTTCAACATGTGTTGCAATGCTTGCGACAATGGCATGTTGATCTTCGTAAACTGTCTTCGTGGCATGTTCTGGTTACGCGCGTTGTCTCGTTAAGGTTGTGCTGATGTAGGATTGGAGATCACAACTGCCCCCACAGATTGAGCGCGGTCGGTCTTGGCTCGGCTTTTCTGACCATACACAGCATTGGCTTCTTTCTTACCACCAAAAGATCTCTTCGCAGCACTTGATGACGACTCTACCTAAATCTTTCTGCTCTTGATACTAGCTTCAATATGCTCTCCTGTAAGTATCAGCTCGGTGAACCCGGCTGAAGAGTTTCCAATTAGATGATTGAAGAATGGGCCTGTCAGTGTTCCCATAAACATGTCAACCAACTCCCTATTGGACAAGGGTGGTTGAACTCTGCCTGCTAGATCCCTCCATTTCTAAGCATATTCTTTGAACTTCTCATCACGACCCACCGACATGCTTTGTAGTTGCATGTGGGTGGGTGCCAATTCAGCATTGTACTCACATTGCTTGTAGAAAGCATATGCTAAATCACTCCAAGTACGGATATGGTCACTCTCTAGCTGATAATACCACTCCAATTGAGTTTCGGACAAACTATCTTGGAAATAGTGCATCCACAACTTTCTGTCATCAGTATGGGGGTTGATCTTCTGAACATAGGACTTCAAATGCAGCTTCGGACAGGAAATTCCATCATATTTGGCAAAAGTAGGAACTTTGAACTTGGGAGGAATCACCACACCAGGGACAAGACTCAGATCATCAAAATTCAGCCCGGACATCTTCAGATTTTCCACAGCATTCAGACGGTCTTCAAGTTGTTTGTATTTGTCGTCCTCGTAAGAGTATTGATCCTCATAGTCTTCTCCTTTCTTCTCAGGCTCACGCTGATCATCTTCGTTGCCCTTGACACTCCCCTCAGTCTTGACACTTTCTGAGAGCTCTATCCGGCTGACCACTTTAGGACCACCTTTGTAACGTCTACCCATGTTGAGAACACCAACGACCCTCTTCTTTCTGTTGATGAGCTTCTTTAGATCTTCTTGGCCTTGGACCAAGCTGGTGAACATCTCTTGGAACAGAGCATTCTGAGCCTGGAGATCTTTGACAGTCTGTTCAAGAGCCATTTCTGCTAAAATAAATAGCGAGAAAATGAGAAAACCGATCTTCAATGTACCTGTTATGAGATGCTATGCCATGATATGTGATAACACAAATTTATATAACATATTTGACGTAATTTTCATAGATAATATTACTATTTTTATTTAATTATTCTATTTTATTTCCGTATTATGTTGGTATTTCTTTCGTTTCAGGAATTTGCATTAAATAAAGATTAATTGAGCAAAGGAACAAAATCAGGGCAAAATCGGATTAAAAAGATAAAGAAATGAAGCAAAGGGGTAACAATAGTAAAAGGATGGGTAAAAGAAGGAGAAAACAATTATACAAGCCAAAAGAGCAAAGCCTAAAAGAGAAAAGCCCACAGGTTCACCACTAGTGACGGCCGTCGACCATCCGCCACGACCGTAAGACATCCATGAAGCGTGACGACCGTAACACCATGGCCACGACCGTAACACGGAAAACATGAAACCTGCTCGTAACGCACTTGTGACGACCGTAACGCGCCTAATATCAGTTACAGAACAAGTGCAGAACGTGGAAAAGCTTCAGCAGAGAAACTTCTCAACCACCCACTCATGCCACGTTCAACCCACTTCCTTCTTTTGTCCCATGTTCTCCCACTTTCTGGAAGTTATGCACATGATCTCCACTAACTCTTCGTATGAAATTGGAAAAGGGAAGTTACAAATGAAGCCTATAAATACAGCTTCAAGCATTCAGTGCAAGGGTCGGAGATTTTCTTCCCGAACAACCGTTACTTTGTATTTCATATTTTCTTTTCTTTTCAGTTTCTTACTGTTATTTTATTTTTCCTATTTCAGTTTCTTTTCTTATATTTTATTTTTAGTTTAAGCTTTTGTAATTTTCTCACAACAATTTCTACACCGGAAATTGTTGTGTGTTTTTCACTGATCTAACCTTACGTTAGATCTAGTGCTTTTTATTTCCTTGTTGCAATTTTCTTTTCGATTCAAGTGAAGAACAAGATTATTCAAGTATTATTATTTCCAGGTTCTTAATATAATTGTTTTATTTTATTTAAGTATTGTTGCTTGATAT
This sequence comes from Vicia sativa, assembly GCA_021764765.1. Classification (NCBI taxonomy): domain Eukaryota; kingdom Viridiplantae; phylum Streptophyta; class Magnoliopsida; order Fabales; family Fabaceae; genus Vicia; species Vicia sativa. The sequence goes on along the minus strand of CM038796.1, from coordinate 103,821,670 downwards.
TTATTTATTTAATTATGGGAATGTTTAAATATATTGAACCTTATTATTTAGGCAAATCCGAATTAATAAATATGTCCGGCTAAACCGTTTAGGTATCGGTAACTAATAGTAGTAAAAGTAGGAATTGAATTGTTTCTAAGCTAAGATATTAATTAACATAATTTCGGTTATAACTTTTATAATTAAAATCTATCTTTCGTACGAAAGTAAGTTAAGTAGAATAGGTTAGGATCGAGACCACGAAAGTGTGAGGTTTTAACCGGATAGCTAAAGTTAGACATTTGCTTTAAATACAGTGAAAGCGCTTTAAACTAAATTAGAATTAATTAAGTTTCCAAAAAGTACTTCTAAACACTTATAGGCTAGCGAAAGGTATAGGGCTTTAGACGATAATCCGAGATAAGACCATGAAAGTGTGAGTTGAGGGTTTTAAACCGATTAATTCTAGATAAATTAAGTTAACCATCTTTATACGCTTAGGTTCAATTTAATCCGCTTAGGTTCACTACGTTACGCATCGATATCCGCTTTATTTATATTTCTATTTTTCCTTAAACCAAAATCCAAAAGAATTATTCGCCTTAGTCAGATACCGTAACTTAGGATAACAATAGATTGATTTATAGTCTCGTGGGTTCGATATCTTTTTAAAACTACACGATAGGACTGTGCACTTGCGGTCTCCCGATTTATAGACGTTAAGTCCTGCGATCAAGTTTTTGGCGCCGTTGCCGGGGACTATTTAAGTCGATATTGTAACTCTGGTGTTACACCGTATAGACTAAGGCATTTTTATTTTATTTACCATGTATGACCCAAATTTTTCCTACGCCCATTATCAGTATTTTGAGGAACCACAAGAATCCCATAGATCCAACCTTGAAATACTGATGGAAGATTTCAATGCTTCACAAACCTACTCTTACCCAAACTATCTCCAAAACTACCAATCCCCACATTTTGAGGAACCACAAGAACCTTATAATTTCAACCAAACTTTTCCCCAACCCAATTCTTCCTACAATTATCATGCCCAATATTTTGAGGAATCACCAAAACCATATAAATCTGATCTCGAAATATTAATGGAAGATTTTAATGAAACATCTAGGATGATAGAACGCTTCGGGGAAACGCAAAAAGAAACTTTAACTTACTTCCAAGACTCTGAAGAATCACAAGATTTTAACTTTGAAACACCAATAGAGGATTCAGATGAGATGATAACTAACTCTAGGTTAGAGTCTATGATTGAGCATTTTGTAGAGACACAAATTATCCAAAATGAAGAAGTAAGAAAACAAAGTCTTCAAAATAATGAAACCCTTAGCCAACTAACCATTATGGTTGAAGCCCTCGCGTCTAACAACATTGGCTTAGAAACTCAAATCTCCCAACTCGAACAAAACCTTCTAGGACCTTTACCCGAGGAAGATATGGATGTTGAAACAACCATTATAGAAAAATTATTTGAAAACCTAGAAAGTGATGATGAGTTTGAAGAGAGTGATATTGCGACCGAGGAAAGTTCTGACGAGAAAATAGTGGAGATTGAGGCAGATTCACCAACGCTGTTCGAAAAGGAGGTTGTAAAAGAGGTAGAGGAGGAAGCGCAAATTGTAATCCCAAATCACTACACCCCACTGATTTCTGTCCCGAAATTTTTTATGGAAACTCCGCTAGACTCCCAATTTAAAACGTATGTTGCGGTATTAAACAATATCCACATTAATTCACCACTATTTGAAGTCTTGCCTAAAAAGCGGAAATTAGAGGACCATAAAATTAAGGATATAATTACTGTTGAGAGGGTAAGGTTAACTTATGAGGCGATGGATGAAATCACTAAGCCCAAAATTGAAAAACCTATACTTAGGATAAATCCAGGACCACTACCAAAATTTCGAAAGAATAAACCGCCCTACAGACGTAAGAAAAGAAAAGGTGAGGGGTATGTGAGATGGCTTGATAAGTGGCCATGGAAAACCAATGAGTAGTCGTTAATATTTTATTTTCTTTTTCGTATTTTCATTTTTTTATTTATTATTATTTTATGTTAAATTTTAAAATTTTACTCGATTAACGGTTGCGCCCCTTCTTCTGATGCGTCTGAACTATTTCCCCATAATACTGATAATTATACCCAATTAAATAATTCACGTTAATATTTATAATTATAATTGAGTATTATTTTAATTATCGTATTTTTCCTATTAATATACCGAATCAATACTTCACAATATTTATAGTATTATAAGGCATTATATACTAGTATTATATATATATCCTAATAATTAAAAGTTTGAATTATCTATATTATATATATATACAAGTATCTATTATGTATGCATGTGATCTACAAATCAATTCCCTATCTCATACCCCAAGTCACATGTATTACTAGAAAGGCATGTAATTACAATTCCCTGCAAATTCTTCACATGCCAAGATTTAGATTCTGCCTAAATTCACATCTCGCTGCCCAAAACGATCGTCCCCCTTGCCTCACGCGTTTTATCTTCTGGTCTCCTTGTCTTGATTGTTTCGTCCGTTTCTTTATTTTCATTTTCCCACATCACTCTCATTCAACTCTTATTTACTCTTCCATCAAAATATTCTTCTCTTCATTTTTCCACCATAATTCTCATTCAAACTGTTATCTTTCATTTCCCAACATAAATTAATTATAATTTATCCATCTAATTCTCATATACTTTCTCTCATCCATTTCATTTTCTACTCCATCCCTTCCATGGCTCCACGAAACACTCATAGTCAAGTGAAACCCGACCGACCTCGTACTAGAGGTAGAGGAGCAAGAGGACGAAATTTTCCGAGCGACAAAGGATTACCCTACTCCTTTCTGATTTCTCCCGGTTCTATCGCATTGAGGACAATGCTTAATTTAAGTTTAGGGGAGTCAGAACATTTCTTAACTCGTTTTCTATTTTATTTGCTCTAATTTGTATTTCCTTTTTGTTTCTTTTTCCTTGTATTGCAAATTTTCCATTTAATAAAATACATGTTTATGTAATTTTACTCCTTTATGTTTAATTCTCGTGCTTATTCGAATTCCTCCATTTTCTTGAGCCATAACGAAAAATTTCAAACGTTATATTAACATATTCAACTAGTATTAAGGTTGCTTATTTTTATAAATAAGAACTCGAGCGCGACTAAAACAAAATTATTATCGTCATAACTCTTCAGAACCCCAACACGTTAGATTAGTTTAAGTACTTATTATACCAACACCTTAAGACTTAGTTTTAAAGTAATCCCGAGTAGTTTATAAAAGCAGTCGGCACCGCCTTAAACGACAAACTACGTGGAGAATCGATGAATATAAGTGTTTGATCAAGAGTTTTTAAGAGAAATATTTATTAGAAGACGCACTTATTAAGTTAGATGGTCCTTACCAGATCATTTAATCCAACAGTTGCGGAAACTATAAATCTTTATGCAAACAACCATTATGAGTTGGTTCAGTGGTTTCTGGTGCTGAACTTGGTAGGGCGGACGACGGTCCGATCCCCACAATTTGTAATTGGATAAAGGAGTACCAAATATAAGTACCAGAACTCCAAGCTAGATTATAAAGATCAAAGTCACTAACCGGTTACTCCACTATGTGCGCGAAGGTAAAGGGCTTAATGATGATGCAAGAATGAAAACGGGTGAAACAAAACGAAAGTGTTAGGTCGAGTTATAATTCATGACTTAATTTGGTCTACATAAATAAGGTTATCTAGTGTTATTACGGTAATTTTAATGTCGAAGTCTAAACCTGAGTTATCCAACAAAGAATCGACCTGCAACCGAATACGAATTGAATTATGTTTTATATTTACGTTTGACTTATCCTTGCTTGATTTTTAATTTCTAATTTTTGCTTGAGGACAAGCAAAGGTTTAAGTATAGGGGAGTTTGATAACACGAATTTATATAACATATTTGACGTAATTTTCATAGATAATATTACTATTTTTATTTAATTATTCTATTTTATTTCCGTATTATGTTGGTATTTCTTTCGTTTCAGGAATTTGCATTAAATAAAGATTAATTGAGCAAAGGAACAAAATCAGGGCAAAATCGGATTAAAAAGATAAAGAAATGAAGCAAAGGGGTAACAATAGTAAAAGGATGGGTAAAAGAAGGAGAAAACAATTATACAAGCCAAAAGAGCAAAGCCTAAAAGAGAAAAGCCCAGCAGGTTCATTACTATGTGACGTCCACCATCCGCCACGACCGTAAGACATCCATGAAGCGCGTGGACGACCGTAACACCATGGCCACGACCGTAACACGGAAAACATGAAACCTGCTCGTAACGCACTTGACGCACCGTAACGCGCCTAATATCGCCTGAACAAGTGCAGAACGTGGAAAAGCTTCAGCAGAGAAACTTCTCAACCACCCACTCATGCCACGTTCAACCCACTTCCTTCTTTTGTCCCATGTTCTCCCACTTTCTGGAAGTTATGCACATGATCTCCACTAACTCTTCGTATGAAATTGGAAAAGGGAAGTTACAAATGAAGCCTATAAATAACTTCAAGCATTCAAGGGTTGGAGATTTTCTTCCGAACAACTGTTACTTTGTATTTCATATTTTCTTTTCTTTTCTTTCTTCGTTATTTTATTTTTCCTATTTCAGTTTCTTTTCTTATATTTTATTTTTAGTTTAAGCTTTTGTAATTTTCTCACAACAATTTCTACACCGAAATTGTTGTGTTTTCAACGATCTAACCTTACGTTAGATCTAGTGCTTTTATTTCCTTGTTGCAATTTTCTTTTCGATTCAAGTGAAGAACAAGATTATTCAAGTATTATTATTTCCGTGTTCTTAATATAATTGTTTTATTTTATTTAAGTATTGTTGCTTGATATTTATTTATTTAATTATGGGAATGTTTAAATATATTGAACCTTATTATTTAGGCAAATCCAATTAATAAATATGTCCGCTAAACCGCTTAGGTATCGGTAACTAATAGTAGTAAAAGTAGGAATTGAATTGTTTCTAAGCTAAGATATTAATTAACATAATTTCGGTTATAACTTTTATAATTAAAATCTATCTTTTTAAAGTAAGTTAAGTAGAATAGGTTAGGATCGAGACCACGAAAGTGTGAGGTTTTAACGGATAGCTAAAGTTAGACATTTGCTTTAAATACGTGAAAGCGCTTTAAACTAAATTAGAATTAATTAAGTTTCCAAAAGTACTTCTAAACACTTATAGGCTAGCGAAAGTGTATAGGGCTTTAGACGATAATCCGAGATAAGACCATGAAAGTGTGAGTTGAGGGTTTTTAAACTGATTAATTCTACAGATAAATTAAGTTAACCATCTTTATACGCTTAGGTTCAATTTAATCCGCTTAGGTTCACTACGTTACGTACCGATATCCGTTTTATTTATATTTCTATTTTTCCTTAAACCAAAATCCAAAAGAATTATTCGCTTTCAGATACCGTAACTTAGGATAACAATAGATCGATTTATAGTCTCTGTGGGTTCGATATCTTTTTAAAACTACACGATAGGACTGTGCACTTGCGGTCTCCCGATTTATAGACGTTAAGTCCTGCGATCAATATGCGATGTTCATGCAGATGCAATGCAATGTTTTCAAGGATCTTAAGGATTTAAATTTGTTAAACAAGCACGAACAAACATTTATTAGTTCTCTTCTTTATTCTTTTTTTTTTAAGTACAAAAGATAGTTCAGAACAATGAAATAAAAGAACAAAAAACCTAAAGCTCTAAGTCTCTCATGGGCGCTTCCTCTTGGTGCCGAGGTAGGCGTTGATGTTCCGCTCCTCGTGAAGTAGCTTGGTCAACTCTAGTACCTTCTTCTCGCTTGCATAGCACTGAGCTTCGAATGTATCCCTTTCTTCTTTAAGTTGAATCCAGGATCTCTTCAAGTCTTCAAAATCAGTAGGCATGTCGGGATGGAGAACAATATAGGGTACGTCACCTATAGCAACAGGTTCCATAATTACTGGTAGAACAGGCGTGAATGGCATCATGAGGTTTTGAGCTCGAGCTCGCACCCATTTGAGGTAAGGTTCCCAAGGAATGGAGTTTTGGTGCCCCAAAGTCTTGATATCAGTCTTCTTTACCATGCCCCAAGCGTGTATGAACCTTCGTCGGTAATTCTGGAGATCATGGTTGTAGTCGAACATAATATCTTGGAGAAGCATATCATGCGGGCCATCTCTTCGAGCATAACCAAACTGACGTAGAGCGAGAGAAGGATTATAAGTGATACCTCCCCTTATGCCAAGGAGTGGTACATTAGGGAATTCTCTACAACGCTCTATGAATGTGAAGTCCTTTTGAGAGAAAAGACACCAACGGATATCTGAATGAGAGAGTGACATTAGTCTTTGAGACCACTTCAATCTTTGCTTGTTCTTCAATATTGATGGAGGAAGGTGCGAAATAAACCACCTGGAAAGTAACGGTATGCAACACATGGGAGTTCCTTGTCTTTTTGTGGTACGAGTGTGGAGAGAATGTAGAATATCTCCAAGTAAAGTAGGCACTGGATTGCGAGTAAGGAATAACTTGATGGCGTTGACATCTATGAGTTGATCCGAGTTAGGAAATAGAACCAAACCATAGATTAACAAGGCCACAACGTCTTCAAATGCATGGAAACTCATAGCTTTGAGGAATTCTCGGGCTTTCTTCATTAGGAACTTGGCAAGTAAACCCTTAACTCCGCTTCTTGTTTCCCAATTAGCTTCAATGTCTGAGCGCTTTAGGTGTAATGCCGATGCGATGTCTTCGTACCTAGGAACCTTTTCTAAACCGGTGAATGGAATTTGATCAAGAATAGGTATCCCAAGTAGCTTAGAGAACTCTTCCAAGGTAGGAACTAACTGATAATCTGGGAATGTAAAACAATGGTGTTTCGGATCAAAGAACTGGAATAGGACGTGCATCATATCTTCTTCAAAAATGGAGGTAACCAAGTCAAGTAGATAACCATGTCTTTTGATGAACTGAGCATGGTCAGGAATTTCTAAAACCAATTCCTTGAGCTGAGAAGGTACCCCCATGAAGTTGATTCTGATAGTCTTTCTAGAAGCCATAATCCCTATAAAACAGAGCAAAGATAAATCCATAGGTCCTTGAAATAGTTAGAAGTGATATGCAATGTTATGATGTCATGATGTCATGTTTAGCAAGCACAAACAATTCACACAATAGCCCTAGGTTTAAGGCTTGCATGAGGTATAGGTGATTACCCCACCAAAAGTTTGAGTTGGTTCATCCTGTCCTATAATAGTAACCGGGTTCTAGGAATCTCATATCATTGATCTTTCTCGTAGGCATTTATTTCAATACGACTACCAAGTGGTCGACCAAAAATATCCCAAAAGTCTGATCTTAATGAGCGTAGCATCGAGTATCAGCCAACCTCGGTCTACACCAAAGTCGGCTATCTCACTACCTTCTAATGGCCAAGATGGGTCAATTAAGGTTCTAAAGGTTGAGTTAGTGTTGATGACACCACGCAGAAGCCAAATACTATCCTCAACTTGGAAATGAAGAGTATCAGGACATCCAAAGTGTCACACTAATGTAGCCATCATGTTGACCGTTTCGGTATACGCCTAACGGTCGTGATGATCTATTGCTACTTACCTAAAGGAAACCCGGATCCGGGTGTAGGATCCCCCACAAGTACAATACCCAAGAAACCCTTAAAGATAAAGCAAGAAAGTCAAATAGAAAGCAGTAAAAATGATCTAAAAATCCCTAAGGTATTCTCTCTTTAGGGTGTGTCCCCGGCAGAGTCGCCAGTTCTGTAATACAGTGAACTGACTTTGAGATTTTTGTATCGCAAATGTGCGGATAGGAAGAGTCGCCACCGACTTTTCTTTTATCCAATTAAGGGAAGGTGAAAAGAACAGGAAAAGACCTTCGTTAGATTCTGAGTAAGGGAGAAGGTTATGAAAAGGGAAGGTATTAGCACCCCTTTCCATCCGTAGTTATCTACGGGCTCTTAGTTGCTCTTAGATCATTTAAAAAAGTGCTTTCTGTGTGTTTGACAAAAAATGTTTTGAAAAGACATTTCGCTTTGACTTTGTAATGATTCATGTAGGAACGTATACAAAGTGTTGGAAATGTTTTGTTTTGAAAAGAGTTTGAACTTTGACAAAAGTGTGTGGTGTGAAAAGTATTTTGTTTGAGCAAGCAACTAAAAGTCTTATTACCTACTCAGAATTGGTCGTTTTCGTGTTGTTTTACGTTTCTTTAGAATAGTTCTATCCATACCATTAGTTGGTAGGTAACCCTATTCGTTGGATGTATAAGGGACATTCGAAGGGACATCGGATGGTCATAGAAGGCAACTTGTAGGAAGTATCCTAGCACATTCGAGGGGACTATCATCATTTTTCGTAGGCGACAATCAAGGGTCAAGATCATGTATTCATAGGCGACATCGTGGGTCTATGATCTTTGTATCGAAGGGACTATGATGATATGTTTTGAAGGCAACAGTGCTAGGATACCTCTACGTTCGAGGGACTTGACCATTTGTATTCGTAAAGGCAATGAGAGAGAATTACCCTAAGGGGTGCATGTGTGAAAAGAGTGTCAAATTCAGGTATATATTATCTTGGAATTATGAGTGATCTACGTCCAATTTTATCTTGCCATACACGCCTAATTACTAGCAATTTATAGGGTGCAGAAAGTAAATTGCGGAAATGTAAAGTGCGGAAAGATAAAGTCCTACGCTATTACATGGCTTTGGGGCTGTTACATAATAGGAGTGCGGAAAGTAAAAATCCTAATTAAACTATTACATCCCATAGGCAGTTACATAATTGAAAAGAAAACGAAAGAAAATTGTCCGAAACGCTACAACCTGTGAACAGATACAAAATCGGAAAATACGAGAGAAAATTGCATAAGAGGAAAAATGTTAGTAAAAGCATGGTTTTTAAATGAGGAAAACAGTTTCAGGTTAGTAATGACAGTAATATGATAAGATGATTTTTTTGGTAATTTTCTGGATCGTTTTTTATAATTAAAAACAATTAAAAGTCATTTAATGATTAATTAGCAATTAAATAAAATATGCATGCAAAAATATTAATTTTAATGTCAAAAATTAAATAAACATTTTTCTGATTAAAATGCAAAAGGAAAATATTTTTGGTGTTTTTTAGATGCATGAGAAAATTGTTTGAAGATTAATTAAATTGCATGAAAAATATTAAAGAAAATAAGGAAATAGAAAAAACAAGTTAGTTTGTAAAGTGATAAAAAGAAGTGGTCCTGCCCAGGTTCGAACTCATGTCCCCAAGGAAAACACGAGCCTCCTTCACCACTGGACCAAACTGCTTTTGGTGTTAGGATATTGAAATAAAGCGCTTTTAAGCAAACTCGCTTCCTGATTGCCTAGATTACGCGCGAAGAACATCGTCTTCTTCGTTTTGAATTTTTAAACACTTAACGTCGGCTTCGTTCGACGCTATAGCCCCTGCAATTTTCCAAAACTTCATACAAGCAATATAAATGAGTTATGAATACATGAATCGATTGCAAACAACATTCTAAACACAATGGTGGTACTGGTTTTGTCCAATTTAACGGATTTAGAGAAACCCCAATTCGAACCAGAAAACCCTAGCTATGGCATAACTTGATCCAGGAACTCAAAATGCAATTAAACCACCCAGATAGCTTGCAAACACGATGCTGAACATGAACAAACAATCAAAAAATATTAAATATGCATGAATAACAGAAATCGATTTTGAAAAAATTTTAACAAACCGAAATCGTGATTTCTCAATTCTTGATGGTTTTGTGGTTTGTAAAGGTCTGGATCGACTCTAAAGGCTCCAAGGAATGCAATGGAATGCTTGGAATCAATTGAAACGAGCTGAAACCAAGGCTGCAAGTTGCTTCAAGAACACGGTTTTTTTGACTTAGGTTAGGGTTCTTTCAAGCAATTTTTCTGTTCTTTCTCATGTTGTATGCATTGTATATTTATAATGGATGGATTTAGGTCTGAATTCAAGAGGAAAATATGAATCAATCAATGTAAAAAAATTTGATTTGGTATAAAATCAAATCTTTCTTTTTTGATCCAATTTTCATCAATTCTCTTGCCAATCAATGTTAATTTCGAAATTTGCCAGCCTTTATGAGTTGGTTGGACCTCAAGAATGAGAGAAAAATCAATTTTGCATTTAATTTTGATTTTCTACCTTTATTTTTAATTTAATTTGTTTTTAAATGAATAAAATCCAAATTAAATAGAAAAATAAAGATAAAATTCGTGGCATTGGGCTTGGAGGTTCCAAATAAGCTGAGGAACAAGTTTAAACCAAGAAAAGTTGGGCCCATTTGCAAAATTTTGGGTTTTGACAAGTATTTCTCTTTGTGCATCTCTTCAAAAATGTCCAACTTGTGCAAGGTGTATCTTGCTCAATTTTCAACATTTTTGAATGTTCTTAGACTTTTTAGAAAGCTCTAGGTGTCCTTTAAACAACCTCTTTGGTTTCATCTAAATTGGAGTTTCCATGCTTAATAAAACTTCATTACAAAAAGTTGATTTTTTGTTGACTTTGAAAAGGACCTGTAATGTTTTGATCCATATCTTCAAAATGAAGTATTTTTTGACCATACTTGTGAGACATGAAGTTGTAGAGAATTGAATTTTCTTCAAAATGATAGGGGGTGGAAAAATTTCTGAGAAAGTATGAAGAAGTTATGTTCAGTCAAAGTTCAGTTGACTTTTCTCTAGGAAACCCTAATTTGGAAAGTTTGACTTTTGAGCAAATCTTGAGTTTTCTTGATGAATCATGATCAACCCTTGATCAAATAATGAACGTGACTTCAAAATGAGGATGTTGACCAAAAATTCATGAAGTTTGACTGTATGTTGACCAAAAATCATGAAGTTTGACTGTATGTTGACCACAGTTGACTTTTTGTCCAATACAACTGATTTTCAACCATCTGAGCAATTGTCTGAGGAAACTTGACTTGTAAGGCTTGAAACTTGACATGGAGATTCTTTGAAGCACATGAGGAGGAATGATGACCATTGGAGATGTTGGAAGTCCATCTGGATCTGAGAATTGCCAAAACCTAGTTTGGGTTGATTGTCTAGGAGAGGGTTTGTCTGATCAACCCTTGAGGAATCCTTGAGTATGGATATGTGAAATGTCTTGAGAAGTAAGAGGGAAAATTTTGGGGTATGACACCGTTACTTTTGGTTGCCATTCTCTGGTTAAAGATATAAGAACTTTAAGATTTAATTAATCTTTAGTTAAAGTCTTACCGAGTGCTTTCAAATTATTTGTCAAATGAACGAATCTCTTTTGCAAGTCAAGGATGGATTCTCCGGGCTGCATTCAGAATAATTTGTATTTCTTGACTCAAAGTATTTAATCTAGATCTTTTAACTTCGGTGGTTCCTTCATGAGTTTCTATAAGAGTGTCCCATATTTTCTTTGTCGTTGTGCATGCTGATACTCGAAAGAATTCATCCATACTAAGAGCACCTTGAAGGAGATTGAGTGCCATTTTGTCATAGAGAACTTTTTTCTTATCATCGTCATCCCATGATCCTTTAGGCTTTGATGAACCAACACCATTGACAACCGTTGTAGGAACAAATGGACCATTTTGGACAGCATCCCATATTCTTCTCCTTGCTCTTCAACATGAGCCTTCATGCGTATTTTCCAAAAGTCAAAGTATTCACCACAAATCAATGGAGGCTTGTTGTTACTACCATCATCTTTGAAAACTGGGTTTTAATTTGCGGAAGCCATTCTGGATCTTTAGGAACAAGTTACCTACTATTTCCTCTGATGCCAATTGTAAGTTCAGAGTGCGCCGAAGAGGGGGGAATTAGGTCTTTAAAAATTTTATCAATTTTATGAATACTTGAAATAATTTTCTGGTTTGATGAATGAAGTTTTATGAGTGTTTTTTTCTTTTCTGGTTAAGATATGATGAAAGCGATAAATACGGAAAAGTAAAGAACACAAGGATATATCTTGGTTTCCCTCATAGTACAAGAGTACTCCAGTCCCCTTACAATATGCAAGAGATTTCACTATAGTAGAATTATTGTACAACCTATTCAAACCAATGGTGATGCTTACTATCTAACCTATAGGGAGATCAAAGGCTCTTAAAACCTTTAATATCTAAACACTAAGTGCAAGAAGAATAATCCTCTTCAATGCACACACTTACTTCCAACAATCCTAGACAATAAGAAAATACAAAACTCACAATCTTAAATCCAACAATCCTGGAAAAATAAGATGTGACACAACAAGAATTTTTGAATAAGAAAATTTGTAGTATATAAATCCTACGAAGGACTTCTTCTCTTTTATGAAACTCAAGAACAATATACTCTCTTAAGTGATCACGATACATTTATGAATATGATATGAAAATGTTACTCAAAAAGTATTACTATACGAATATTCTGTTTGAGAAAATATGCAGAGAGTTTTTTATGATTGTTTGAAAGAGGTAATTTGAAATTGAAAAATCAATATTAATTTATAGTAAAGTAAAAAACTTTTCATATATCATGGCAATGGTTAGAAATATGAACAAGTGAAAGTGAAAAGATACAAGGGTTTCCATGAAGAGGTATTTCACAAAAGGTGCATGAAAATACTGATTTTCCAAAATCTGGCAGCATGCAATCGATTGCACTAAGACTACAATCAATTGCATCTTTGCAACGTTTAAAAAATTTGAAAAAATGAACTATGTCAATCGATTGACATAAGGATGCAATCGATTGCATCAATTCTAGAATGGTTTTCTGCATATTTTTCAAAGGTGCAATCAATTGATGAAAATGTGCAATCGATTCAGAGGACTCCTAGGAACGTGTTGGGATGCTTGGAATGGCCTGGATCGAGCTAAAACTCTGGCTGTAAGTTGCTTGTGTGCCATGGTTTTTTCAAGCTTGGTTAGGGTTCTTGAGGCTGAAAAAAATTCTCCTATAGGGTTTAGAAACCTTCTAAATTTATAGAGGATGGATCCAGGTTAAGAATTGATGAGAAAATATATCCCACTCAATGAGAGAATATTTGATTTGTCCATCTTTCAATTTTGATAAAATGTTTCCAATCTTGTAGCAATCTCTTGCCAATCACTCAATTTCGAATTTTAGGCCATTTAATAGGTATCTTGGACCTCAAGAATGTCAAATATTCAGCCTTGCATTGATTGATTTATTTTTGGTATTTTATTTTAATTAAATTGACTTTAAATGAATAAAAAATCAATATAAATAAAATAAAAAGCTCAAGGGCATGGCATTGAGCTTGGAGGTTCTAATTGAGATTAGAAACAAGTTTGAACTAAGAAAAGTTAAGCTCATTTAGATTATTTTTTTTCCATGTATTTCTCTTTGTGCACCTCCTCAAAAATGCTCAACTTGCACAACTTGTATCTTGCTCAATTTTTAGCATTTTTGGGTGTTCTTGGACTTTTTAGAAAGCTAAAGATGTCCTATAAACAACCATTTTGGTTTCATCTTCATTGAAGTTTCCATGTTCATGAACACTTCTTTTCAAAAAGATGACTTTTGTTGACTTTTAAAAGGACCTGTAATGATTTGATCCATAACTTCCAAATGAAGAATTTCTAGCCAAAGCTTGTGAGACATGAAGTTGTAGAGAATTGAGTTGCCTTTAAAATTAGATTTTTTGGAAAAATTTCTGATAAAGTATGTGAAAGTTATGCCTGGTCAATGTTCTGTTGACTTTTGTTTGAAAAACCCTAATTTAGAAACTTTGACTTTTGATCAAATCTTGATTTTTCTTGAGGAATCATGATCAACCCTTGATCAAATGATGAATATCACTTCAAAATATTGATGTTGAGAAAAAATTATAAAGTTTGACTGTATGTTGACCACAATTGACTTTTTGTCCAATACAGCTGATTTTCAACCATCTGAGCATTTGGATGAGCAAATTTGACTTGTAAGGCTTGAAACTTGACATGATGATCACTTGAAGCATATGGTCAGGTATGATGACCACTTAGAGCACTGGAAATCCACTTTGGCTTGAGAATAGCAAAACCCTAGTTTGGATTGATTGCTTAGGAGAGGGTTTGTCTGGTCAACCCTTGTAAAATCCTTGAGTATGGAGTTGTGGATTGTCTTGAGAAGTGGGAGGGAAAATTTTGGGGTATAACAGTTGGTCCAAATAAAGTGGAGGAGGCAGGTAGTGGTGATGATATGATGGTGATGATGATGTTGGTTCTAGGAGCTCGGGTGACTCTATTCTGGAGGCTTTAGATTGATAACCTTTGTTACTTTCTTTTTATTGTTCTTTAGTTGATGTTTATGTTTAATTATGTTGAAACACTGTTTGTTTTTATTTTGTTGGTTTCCATCCTTTTTAGGATGTGGATGTAATTCCATGTATATATTTTGAAGGCATTATGCCTTAGTTACATTTTGGAACACCATTTTTGGGGTGTCTTTTTAATTTATGCATGTCTTTTAAATTTTTGCATTGTTCATTTTAATTTAATTTCTTTTGGTTTGTCTTGTGAATGAATGATGCTCAAACTAAGCAAGAATAATTGTCTTGAAAGTGTGTTTTCACCAAAATGTGATGGTGATGATATGATTCTTGATGTGATGCACGCTTAAGGTACATTTTTAATTTCTTCATAGTATGTTAACATGTGTATGAAATGTGTGCTTTATGCAAAACATATTGACATGTATAATTTTTGGAAAAAAATTGTGTTCACATTTGAATCATTAGGACATAAACCACTAAAGTGAGAAGCTTTCCACTTTGCACAAAAATGAGTGTTTTCTAGCTATTGTTGTTAACTCATTTGATTCATGTTTAAATTTAAATTTGTTTTTGATAATTTGGAAACTTAGAAGTGATCAAGGTATTTTTGTGTACTATGAGAAAAATCATCAATTCCAAAAGGGCTTAATTTAACCTTGTGAGTGTGTGAATCTTAGTTATCCCTTTTGAATTATTCTTAGTCAACTAAGTGTTAAGTAGGCCACTTAATAATTTGTTGATGATCAATGAAAATTCAATGATGATTCATTCTATGAAATTTTTCTTTTTTGTAAACACTTAGCCCAAATTGTTTGATTAGCCTTGTTGAAGAGCATGTTCTTAAATAGAAAGGATAGAAAAATTGAAAGATGGGGAGGTTGGTCAAAGAAATAATGAATTGATGGCACAATTTATCCTTTGAAAAAGAAAAACAGATTGAATAGAAAAGAAAAAAATGATTAGAGCTTATCAAAGAAAAAGAAAGAAAAGAAAAAAAGGGAAAGAATCATTGTGTGAGAAAATAAAGAAAAAGGTTGTGATGAAATAAGGATGAAATAAATGAATGTTGTGAAATGTGAAATACTCTTCATTATCTTTATCCATTTTGCTTCAATGACTTTGTATATATATCCTTTGTTTTTAACCTAAGCCAAGTTACAACCCTTGAAAGTCCTTAGTGATCTTTGTTTTCATTTTGTTCATTTAACTTTGCTTCAATAACTTATTTAATTTTTGTTTATAATCTATGATTTTACTTTGTTTAGATTTAATTTTTAGGTTTTTGGTGATTTTACTTGGAAGCATGAATTCATGGAAGCCATGAGAGCCTTAGGAAGGAGTTTAAGCTATTTTGGGAGTAGAAGCATACTACAGAGCACGCTAAGCCACGTTGTAGCATGGTAATTTTTGCTTCTGGTTGCACTTAGCCCGGTCTGAAGGTTGTAGGGCCCTTTGAGGCGGTTTAATTTTTAAGTGAAGCGCGCTTAGCACGATAAAGTGGGGTAAGTGCGGTCTACGAAATTTGAAAAGTGTATTTAAGCTTAACTTAGATATTTTGCTCACCAACTCTCTCATTTCCTCACCAAATTAGATTTCCTAGGTCAAAAATACTATTCTTCTTCATTGTAACTCAAAAACATTGAAGAAGATCTTGAATCCTTTCTAGTTTTTCATCCATGTTCATCATCACAACTCCATTTCTTGATCATTAAGCTACCTTTATAATGGATAGCTAAACTCTTTTGTGTCAAGATTAGAGGTAGTTAACCTAACTATTATGTATTTCTTTTGATCTTTTTGTGTATGAACTTGGTTGATGATTAATATATGTTAAATATCTTTGCTTTATTTGCTCTTTTTATGGTTTGGATCATGATTGAGAAATATGTTTCAAACTTGACCTAATATATTCATCTACTATGGAACAAATGCTAGATATAGCTTTATGAGTTAGTATTCACTATTATCAAACTTAAAGATTATCATGTTAATAGTTGGAGTGAGACATCATTTAAAGATTAACATGATAGTACTCACAATATTGGTTAGACATCAACAATATTGAGAGGATACGTGAATATATCGATCATCAACTAGCTCATCCGCTTGGTTAATTGAATTTATATGAAATTAGGTTAATGTAGTTAATCTTAACATGCTTTTACCATTTGAAAAAAAAATCCAAAACTCTCTTTAATCCAAAAAAACTCTCTTTGATAAGAACATTAAACTTGTTTGCATGAAATTTATGATTTTTGTGACTAAGAACTAAAATCCTTTTGTAACTGAATCTTAAATACACTTGAACTATAGAACGGCGGTGATATCACACCAATCCCTATGGAAAACAATAATTTAAAATACTTGTGGTAGAAAATAAGTACAACACCTACTTTGGACAACCGTCCATCTTCACTTTGGGTTTTTGGTTTTTGGGCATTCCTAGCCACCCAAACCTCCAACCAACCTTTGTGGCTCCGTAGGGCCTGAATGAACATGTTGTATTGACTTATTAATGTATTTTGCCAACAAACTATCAAATTTTATCTTTTTGATTGACTTTTGATTTTGCATATTTCCTGTAGTAAGCTGCTCCGGTCCCCTACACTTGTCACCACCAACCCCATATCTATATTATCATTACAAACATTTAATGCTTTGTTCATATCAATATCCTTTCCCATGTATATTTACTCATGGAAAATTGAGCCTTCATCTTCCAGCTTATCATCAAAAAGATTCTAACCATCTTCCTCACCATCAGTGCTCTAATCTGAAGACACACTACTATCTGAATTTTCTTGTTCTTTGCCATATTTATACGTAAAGGTCGATGATGATCTTCTACAAATTTAATTCTGAACACATCTTCATTTATGCCAATGTTATATGTCTCATTAAGAATCATATACTATATTTGGTTTTAATGAGAAATTTGACCACATCCAAGGATTCATGTCTTGCAGCAGAATCATTTGAACACACATATACTCCTAAGGGTTTGCACATAAACTCAAAGACCTTTGGGGACCAATAATGACATGGAAAGCCATAACATCTCAACCACATTATTCATTCATTCACTATCTACATTTGTTGATTTCCATGGATGTATTTCTTTGACCCATTGTCCCATCCATGAGCCTACTTCCTCAACTAGCGCTTTTATTTCTCCTTCATCTTTCTCCTCCAACAAGCAAGGATTTTCTCCCATTGGTGTGACTTTCAGTCCGAAGTATCCTTCCCCATTAAAAGCTTCTTGTATGTTATACGTTGATCTCAGATTTTCAACTATCCCAATAAATGCTTTCCTAAATCTCACAATTTCCTCCTCGTTGACTTTTCACTCAAGGTGTGTGAACGAGATCTTTTTGGCTTTATTTGTAGTGTTTACTACAAACATATGTCTTTCACCCACTTTATTACGAACCGCCTAAGCATACAATTTCTTCCCCACCTCCATTTTCTCCTTCCGCGCGTAAGAGTGTTGTCCTCCAAATCTACTCCTATTCACCGCCGTATTTATCTGTTGGCCATCATATTGGGGTTTTAACACATGTTCCTTGCCTCTACTCACGTTGTAACCTACTTTTCCTTTGCTTAGATGTCTCTTCATTGGATCCCTATTAAATCTAGGTATGTTAGCATGGATTTTTTGTGGCCTAGTATTATATTATCTAACTTCACAGCCAAATCTTTCATTTGTAACATTGTTGAAGTGAGCGAAACCATATCTCTTCCCCCTTTTATCTCTCATTGGTGGTATGACAACTTCATTGATGTCTCCATATTCCTTGAAAATGTTGTAGAGTTCTCTAGCTCCATAGTCATCTGAAAATCTCTGTGAAGAAAAAGTTGTTGATCTGGTTTCCTTCCCTATTCAGCCTAGAGCTTTTCTTCCTTGCATCCCACTTTTGTACCCCTCTTCATTCCATGTTGCTGCTCCTTTTTGTCTTTTGACCTCCGTCCATTCCTTCCCATTCACCTTCTCATTATATGTATTCATAGTGTTGATTAGCTTAGTGTTGGTTTTGCTTCAGTCCAATATATATTTACTGCTCACTTACATTCGGACAAGACTAGCTACATAACTTAATTAGATAACAATAACTAAATATTACTTAAATTTTTTAAACTAGGCTCACAAGCATGTTTATATGCATGTCTTCCTACCCCTCCCCTCTTTAGATGCTTTTGAAGTGAACAAAATTTTAGTGTACACATCAACTATTAAGCTATTAAAGGAAAATGCCACAATTCTACCTAAAATGTCCTACACTATTCAAAAAATTACAAAGCAAAAAGGAAAACTTAATCATTTCATAAACATCAAAATTTATACACTCCTTATACCACATGCTTTTGCCACTTGTCCCAAAATATTTTCCTCTTATAATACTACCCTTATTTTATCTACTTCTCTCTCCACATTTATTTTTCTTTTCATTTCTACTTACTTTTTTTCTCTTTTGCATTTTTCTCTCCAATATTTTCACTTTCATTTAAATTTTCTCTCTCACAATTTTAATAAATTGAATTAACATAATTATTAAAAAAAAATTCAAATATCAAAATTATTCATAATTATTAAAAAAAATTATCTTCACATGTCAAAATTTTACTTTTCTCACGGATCACTATGAACAACATACCTATTTTATTTAGTTAACATTATATTTATTTGAGACACAAAATTCTTATTTTCAAATGTCAATTTTTTTATTTTTCTCACGGGGCACTATCATTAAAATAATCATTTTATTTTAATTAATAATTATTTTAATTTGAGACACAAAATTCTTATTTTTAAATATTTAAGTTAAATTTAAATTATTATTATTATTTTTATAATTAAATAACTTATTTCAAATTCACATGTATATTTAAATAAAATCTATATCGTTTAAATAAATTTGTAACGGGATACGATCAGTTAAATTCATGCAATTTTTTTTCATTTATAAATATTACTTTTAATATACATTTGAATACAAATTTATTATACAAAATTATTTTAATCTATACAAATTTATAAATAACTTAATTTTTATACAGTTATATTTATTGTTCAATATTATAAATATCTAAACAAATTATATATATAATATCAAATAAATGAACCCCGCAGAACGGGTAGTCTAGCCGTCTAGCCGCACGGCTAGTTTACTAGTGTTTATTCAAAACAAACAACAAAACACACATGACTCATGTTAAGTACTGATTCCTCACTTTAATTAAAAAAAGTAATAACATAAACTTCACCAAACCCAAAAGATTCTTCCAAATACTACTTTTTTTATTTTTTATTTTTGCATGATCATTTTACATACTTAAATTTACAAACACAATAGTCCAATAAATTATGAAAGAGCGCATCATCAATGGCTTCACTAAACATATAAATTAAAATAAAATAATTATCTCTACGTATTATATTAAGCTCTACCAATTCTTGCTCACTATTATTATTATTAACAAAAATTCTTACATTAACATAAAAGAATTACTATCTCTTTCATAATGACTGTCGTTTTAATAAATTTTTTTATATTTTTAAAATGACTATCATTTTCATTTTTTAATATAGTAATAATTATTCTTTCTTCAATTGTGTTCTTTATTTTTATTTTTTACATTATTTTTAATATATTAATAATGTTGTTTTTATAAAAGAGTAATATTTTATAACAACATATTTATATTCTTTAATTTTTGTACAAGAATTTTAAACAATAAAATAGAGGGATTAAAATAAAGAACGTGAATCATGTAATCGACATAACTATCATTATGACAAAACCTCAAGGGTAAACCGATGTTGACGGTGATAATGACCAAATGAATAACAAATGAAGCATTCTCACTCACATAAATCACTAATATTGTGATTAAACACTATAAAATAATAAAGGGTATATTTGCTATGATCTCATCTCTACTAGTATAAAAAAATAGTATACTTTAAAATTCATTATTTTAGCATATCAAGCAAGCCATACACAAGCCAAAGCCAAGCTGACAAAGATGGCTCAGATCCCCAAACAGTCCATGCTCAGAGTTTATCTCAAAAGCTAAAAATAATATTTTTAATATCACAACTATAAACTTCTTATTTTATCATATATCTACAAATCTTAATTCAATTATATCAACTGATATTGCTAAATTGGGTTTAATATTAAATTTTAAAACCTGAATCTAACAGTTTTTGGAGTAATTATGACTAATTAAAAAAGTTACATGCATAATTAAATATTATATATTAATAATAACAAATTTATATATATTCATAAATAAAATATATAAATGTCACTATTAAGCTGGAAAAAAAAAGGAAAATAGGTAATATTCATTATGCATAGGTGGAAGAGAATTATGTAACAGGAGCAATAAGTTTTGGATATAAAAGCAACAATTGATGAGTTTAATCTGCCCCTCATGATAATAACTTCAAATAAGTTAAAAACCAATAGATACATGCATATCATCACTAAATATCCTCCTATATCATCACAAAATTCATCTATATCTTCAAAACATGTTTGAACTAGAAAGTATGGAATATGGTCAATATAGTAGCTATTCAGCAGAAGCAGCAGAGGAAGAAGCAGCTTATGCAACAAGCAGCACATCTTCCATGATGAGAAAGAAGAAAAACAAGAATACAAAAAGGTTCAGTGATGAACAAATCAAATCATTGGAAACTATGTTTGAGACTGAGACAAGACTTGAGCCAAGGAAGAAGCTGCAGTTGGCAAGAGAACTTGGGTTGCAGCCAAGACAAGTTGCTATATGGTTTCAAAATAAGAGAGCTAGATGGAAATCAAAGCAGCTTGAAAGAGAGTACAATAAACTTCAAAATAGTTATAATAGTTTGGCTTCAAGATTTGATTCAATGAAGAAGGAAAAACAAACATTACTTATACAGGTAAGAGCGTTACATCTGTTTCATATAAGATTTAAACTCCGTCTCCACAGTTATAGAATAACACCCTTACTACTATTCAGATACATATCTGATACATATCAGATCAGTGGTAAGGGCGTTATTCTAGAGTATATGACAAGCTTTTACCATTAATCTGATATGTATTTGATACGTATGAGATCAGTGGTAAGGGCTTTACGACAAGATCATATAGTTGTATGGCTAATTTCTATGTTGAATTACAGTTGCAGAAGCTGAATGATCTAATACAGAAGCCAACAATAGAGCAAAGTCAGAGTTCATCACAAGTTAAAGAATCAAACAGTATGGAAAGTGAATCAGAAAACGGAGGAACAATCAAATGTGAGGCTGAGGTGAAACCAAGAACATCAATGGAAAGATCAGAGCATGTTCTTGATGTTGTATCAGATGACGACACAAGCATAAAAGTTGAGTATTTTGGGCTTGAAGAAGAACATGGGCTGATGAGTTTTGCTGAACATGGTGACGGATCATTAACTTCACCAGAAAATTGGAGTGGTTTTGAAACAAATGATCTGTTAGGAGAATCTAGTTGTGATTATCAATGGTGGGACTTTTGGTCTTGAGTGAAATAGAACAAGTGAAATTGTGTGGTTGAAATGTATGCAGAATATAATATGATGTTATGTTACATTACATCAATCATTGTTTTGTTGAAGATGTTGGCAGGGTGAAATTCAAAGGACATTTTGTTTTCTGTATAATATGGCCATTAGTTTGTAGGGAATGAGTTGCATCTCTTTAATCAAAGCTTATAATATAAGTGCTTATACATGTGCTATTTCATAACAAAAAGATAAAACAATTATGGTGTGGAGACACAGGCTATGAAAAAAAATAATTGAATGATTGAGAAGCAACTATAAGAAACAGAGTTTGGTTTTACACTGTCTCATTTTCTTTTGGGTTTTGGTGTCTTGAGTTTCTCAATTATTGAAATAGATATGGCTATGAAATTTGGAGTCAATTTGGAGTTAAGCATAGACACCTTTGAAATTAAGCATATCTTTGGGTACACCTAGGTTGGACAACTTAAATTAGTATTTTGTTCTCTAATTCGACACACATAATCATATCTCAAGACAAATTTAGGAATGTCTAAGGATACATGTTTGCATTAGCATCACATGAGGTGTCTATGTGGAATTCCATAAATCATAGCTAACAAATAAAGGCATATGAAGAATGAAAATGGCTATATACCAAATGACACCATTAATCTTTGATTTTTTAGCAGGTTTGTTACTGGATAACTAATAATTTGAGGTAGTTATTCAAAATTGAGATAGTCAAGATGGTTTAAGTTGTGGACCGTACCTCGTGATGTGGGTGCAATATTGCAATTGCGTCAATATCTATGATCACATCAGGTTGTAACTGTAATATCTTTGTAACTGTGATAGTTCTTCTCAATCTTCAGACAGACCAACCCTCAGAATATCCATTAGATCGAGGAAATATCGCTACATAACAGATACTTTGGATCATAATTGTTGGGAGTGGAAGATTCAACATGATTTCAAATAAAGATTTCACGAGGATTCAGTTTAGATATTATGTACAAGTCAACGAGGGTCCAAATCAAAGATTTATTATTTCCACCACTATTTAGATTGTGATTGTACTGAACATCTTGTAATTTGTCACAAACAATAGTGGAAAACTAAAAACTTTCAATGGGAAATCATTGGAGAATGTAGTAGGATTAGCGAAGACGATAGTAAACCCATTATACATTCACCATTCTCTCTCTCTCTCTCTCTCTCTCTCTCTCTTTCTCTCTCTCTCTCTCTAATTTGAGAACGACACCATTTTGCCGAAGCGGTAAAGCGGCTAGCAAAAATAAAGTATTATTTTTGTTAGACGATGTGATCGATCTAGAAGAGGGGCTGATTAGATCGGTGTTTTTAAATTTTGCGCTTTTTGAAAATTATTACGAAAGCCTCCTAAATTTTCAATCGTCTAAACGATCCACTATTGAGAAGATCAGATATGCGAATCGTAAAGAGCAAAATTAAGCACAATGAACAATTTGTGGAAGAGACAATTTATCAAACACCTAGTAAGCGAAATTTACAAGTGTTGAATTAACTAATTTGTGTTGTCGAATTTTGTCACGTAACAATCAAACGAATTGTTACCAATGTATTAATTGAAGCTTGACACATCACAAATTTATTTTATGCAAGTTTTATATTTTGAATCTCACGAATTGAATCATTCAAATGATGAAAGTAAAATGCGAATAAGAACAACAAAATTTGTTAAGGCAGTTCCCCTTATCGTCCTCGTAGAAGGTACACTTGCCCCCGATTCTAGAATATAAAATTGAGCAAGTTTTCATAAAATTGCAAATTGTAACAAGTGAAGAAATAGTTCCCTATTCACACAAATCAACTGACGCCGATGAAAATATCTTCTTCACGATCGTTGGTTCGAGCCAAAACAAGCATCGATCTCTTCGAGCATACCTCCAATTAACGATACTTGAAATTACTACCAATTTCATGCAGAATTTCTTTCTCTTGACTGATATCTAACGAACAAGATCGACCCCGAATCTTTCTCCAAGATCTTCCGGCTACCGCTACTTGATCAAGAGAACCCACCGTTCCTCGACCCTTTCACTTGGCTGAATCCTTTGAAGCAAAGATCCGTACCAAAAACCCCCGCACCAAAATGGATCTAGGGGACAAAACCCAAACATCTTTATTCAAGAAAGAGCCCACAAAACACAACCCAAATCTTAATTTGTTATTCAGTTTGGAAGTTTTTGGTTCTATTGATTGATAACAATTTTGGTAAAACATTCTGTTCAAAAAAATGCCATGAAGAATACTAAAACAGTAGATGTTACAACAGATATCCTGACATGTGAAACTGAACTGAACTATTTTAAGTTCAAATGTTTTAGGAATTCAGTTTGTTTTAATCTATATGCTTCGATTAAAGCAGCTTATGTAACGTTCTTCAACAATATTCTTGGAGATCTTATGTCCTACTTCTGTGGGGAAAGCTTAGGACGCTGAAGACTTGTGAGTAAAGCAACCCTAACTGTTGTTACTTTATTTAAGGACTACAAACCCTGTTTTGCAGGTTGGCATTCCAGATGTACTTATACTTATAATTTACATTGTTGGTTGTTAACTGTGAGCCTCTCTAGTATTCTTTGATACTTGAGTAGGACGTTAGTTGAGTTGTACTTTGTTAATCACCATAAGCTTTGAAGCAAGAGTGATTGTGAGTCTTTTAAGGGTGTCTTCAATATTTGTTCTTGTTGATTGTCACCACGTTTGACCTAGGGAGTGAGCGGAGGTTCCTATATCTAGGATAAGTTTATTAGGTAGAAGGGTCATTGGATAGTGATTAAGTGAGGAGTGTGTCACACCCTAAATTTCACCCTGAGTTTTTAGCCGCATTAGCACATCATACTTTTTCATCTACATACGATTCCATTACACCATTGTCATTAAACAATCATTCATTCATCGCATCTGCATCATTAGTCGTATTTAAGTTGACTAAAAGTCAATTTAAATAGATATTTGCATCGTTTATAGTTATAAAATACCAGTTATTTTACTTCATGAATTTTTTATAATTAAATTTGTATTTGTCGATTTTTGCATCAAAATTTTGTATTCATATTCACATTTTTTTTAGTTGAATTAGCAGTTTCTTTTTCATTATTTAATTTAATCATCAATTATTGTTTATTGTTTTTTTAGTTCTTACTTTAATTAAGTGATCTTTTATTTGCTCTTGTCTTATAAGAAAAATACAAAAAAAAACCATTCAAATGTCTTCATGTGATTATAATTGGTATTTCAAATACAACTAATTTTCAAGTTTATGTGCAAAGCATTGCAACTCGGAACTTTTGAGAATTTAAGTGTTTCATTTGTATTCATTCTGAGTGAAGAATTCACAATAAAAAAGATGCTTGAATTTCCAAAAGATACAAGTATTTATGATCAAGTGTTTCAATTAACTACAACACCAAGTTTAATTTATAAACATGGATTTGATGTTACCAAAATTCCTAATGGTTACTAATTAGTCTAAACTAAAGAATTCTTCAAGCTTCAAGTTCTTCATGGCCTTTGCCTTGACTTCATCATCAAACTTTTCTTCTCTTCAAGCCTTCCTTGCTCACCTCCATGCCATGCCGTCATTTCACATGAAATATAAAAAGAAGAAGAAACATGGTCAGCACATAAGCAAAACATAAACAATTTTTTTCAAGCAAGAGTTCCAGAGTTTTTCAAGGTTCATCATTAGGGTTTAGCGCAAGGAATCAGAATTTAGGGTCAATTGTCGATCATGTTAACAATGCAAGCCTCATAAACGATAATTATTCCAATCATTGGCCAGGAATCTCCTATTGCAAATCACAAAGGCAACTTTGGGTCACAAAAGGAAGGTGATAAAAAGTGAACTCATCATAGCATCATTGTACAAAAAGCAAGCCAAATACAAAAAAAATAAAAATCAGAAGCAACATTTCCAGTCCAACAACATATCAGAATCACAAAGTTTCATCCCAATACAGAATTACACAACCTGTTAACAAATGACCAAGTCCAGCAACTAAGGACAACCCTAATTATCAGCAGTATAAAGCCAATCATTGGCACAGAAAGAGAGAAGGTGATTGTTCCCACAGAAAATCTTAAGTTGCGCATCAGCAACAACCCAGAAAAACACATCAGCAACAACCCAGAAAAACACATCAGCAACAACCTAGGAAAGCCAACAATCAGAAAACCCATTCACAGTGAATCACAGAAAAATCATCACCATTCCCATAAACATAAACAAAACAGTAAGAACAACAGAACCATCATAACAATCATAAACCCTAAATAATTTTATCATCATTTTCCTACACAAACCCTTCAGATTTGAAACAGAGTAAGAAGAAAAGTTATCAAAATCGAAAGCAATGATCTGGAGAAGAAAGTTTCGGAAAGACCTCATCGGAGCAAGTTGCGACCATAGGCCTCCATCTAGCCGCCGTCAGATCCTCAACCTTTCCTACAGAAGTCCGGCTTCATGCCTCCAAGGCTCAAATTTTATTTCCTCATCCCCGGAATAGCAAGCAGAAAAATCTAGGGTTTCAGAATCCCTTTTTAGATCTACACCGATCGCGGCCTCCCCGACAAAATCAAACCACAAATTCATGATCAGAGAAGCAAGATGAAGTAGAAAATGTAAAAAGATTCAAAATTGGGACAAGATTCATCATCGCTGTCGTCCGCCGCGGACATTCATAGTCGCCACCGTCATGTTCGTGAAGGCCACCTTGGAGTTCATCATTACCACCGCTCCAGATCTTATGTTTTCCTTTTTCTGTTTTTTTTTATTTTGTTTGTTGTTAAAAGAACGAGATAGAGAGAGAGAGAGAAAGATAGTAAGAGAATGGAGAGACAAAGAAAAGTTAAATTATGATTTAATTTTTGGTTAAGTTTGTTTTCTTAATTAAGTATTGGATCAAAGGCTAACCCAACGGTGACAAGTGTCACCGTCTGTTTGATTGTTCTTTGGATCCCATGAAGGTGTCCCTCCAATCGTACCATGCACCCATGTCGCCTCAACCATCCAATTCTCACCATTCCATCATCATCACCATCATATTTTCATCTAATTAGATCCGACGCTCTGAAACGCCTCCTAACTCTACACCCCCTGGAGCTGCCTATACCAGATTCCAACGGCCAGCTTAGTGGGCTTAGGCCCTATTTGCTATTCATCACCCCCTGATGGCTTCATTTTCTGGCCCATTTCCTATTTATTTTTCGATATATTTTATATATTGTTTTGTTAAATACTCGTTCTATCAAATAGATTTATGAAGTGCCATTTTTGTTTAAATATTTGATTGGTTTGAAAATTAACATTTAATTTAATTAACTATTTCGTTAATTAATTTTATTAAATGGGAGGATTCAACTGAATTAATTATTGAATCAGTTCCATTGGGTTGTATTGTTTGTTTATTTAGACTTTTATCTCACTTCTCGATTTGATACATCCCCATTCATAAACTTGTATCCCTATCCCTATATGGTTTGTAATAACTTAGGATCTTATTTCCTCGCGTGTTCTAATTATTGCTTAAATTACGCGTTTATCATCCAATTAGAACACATAGCCTCCTCTTGGGCTCCTCATCAATGAACAGGTAAACATACACAGTGCACACTCACACACATTCATAGTTTGGTCCTAGACTTTTCTACAGCGACAACTATCCGATCGATTGTTCCAATCGGTTGTTTAGAATACTAGTGCCACGCTAGTCCCACTTTCTAGGAGCATACATATAGCCACCTTGTATGGGTTCACTCGCTTTTCTTAACTCCTTATTCCTTCAATCGGATTCTTATATCATGTTGGTCCATACATTAATCGTCCATGCACAAGGGTTTCATAGTTGGGGGTAGGAGCACCTATCCTCACGGGATTAATTAAGTCCATATACTTGATTAATTATAGCCCAAATTAATCAAGTCTCATCATTGAAGACCTTTCACAATAAGTTCTCAAACCTCGATCCAACGTCAAGTGATTCTTCTCAAAAATATTTTCATAAATAAATACTCTATTCTCTCTTCCCAAACGTATGGTAGTAAGTCCTATTTCGACCCTCGATCGTACGTTTGGTTTCTTTAATTCAATCTTAATAAGTGAACCCCGTTTCACCTCACCTTTTCACAAATAAAACTTTTGGGTAGAAAAAGATGATCAGGATGGTTCTATCCATTCATCCGAGTACTTGGGGAGTTAGCCGTTGAACGCTTATGGTCTGATGCTCGTCTCCAACATAAAATCAATTCAAACTCATCAAACCTTTCCCACGTGCAAGTCATTTTTCAAACATCGCTCACACACGATCTTCTTTCACTCACACGTGAATTGCATTAGTGATATCTTATCGTCCACGTACGATTAAGCTCCTATTTTTCATTAATAAAATCAACCAACCAAAAAATATTCTCACAACCGAGAACTACGTAAGCTCTGAATTTCTCACCGCACTTGGGGAATACGTAGGCATGAGATTCTAACATCTTGGCGAGCATACTTTCAATAAACTAAAACATTTTTCTCTTTTCATTTCTCTTTTCGCACATAATAATTAGAAGATTGCAAGTTAACACACTAAACACACAAACACACTTAGAACTAAACGGGTCCCATCGAGTACGATGGATGCGAGGGGTGCTAATACCTTCCCCTTGCATAACCGACTCCCGAACCCGCATCTCTTGGTCTCGAAGACCATTTCATTTTCATTTCTCGGGTTTTATCTATATTTTCCCTTTCCTCATTAGGAATGAATAAAATTAGGTGGCGAATTCATTGTTTCATTGTGTTTTGTAATCGAAATTTTTTTGATTAGCGTCGACAGTTTGGCGACTTCACTGGGGAGAATTTTTCAAGCGAGTCAACCCTAGTTTAGTTCTTTGTGTGTTTGAGATTTTATTATGTTACTTTGTTTTCTTCTTGGTGCCTTAATTCTCACTTATGTTAATGTTTCAGTCATTTATTTCTTTATGCCTTGGTTATCATCTTGTTGATATGTTCATTGTTTGGGGCTATTATGGATTGGATCATTGATATTATGAGATAATCCCACTACAAAGGCTTGAGTGCACCAAAATTAGAGTGGTTGCGTAGTATCGATTTGCTAGACGGAAATGTCTTGTAAGTAGGTGCGAAGACCACACCTAGAGTAAGGTTCTTTCGAAGATGTTATTGTTGATTGCAAGTTATTTTGCATTGACAATAATGTTGTTATAAGGGATTATTTCTCTAGTTTAGGAATCCTTGGATTTTTGAACCATTGGACCTCTCTTAGAGCATACCATTTTGAAAATATTGTTGGCTCGCAAATTTTTAATCTCGATTGATAACGATATTTTCAAAAAGGATCTTTGACTCTAAAAGCCATAAAACCTTACACAGTAACCTTGTGAGGGGGTTCTTGGGTAAAAGCCTATAGCCAGCCTACAATAGGGAGCCCACCTAATTAGGTTGTTCTATATCTGATTACCCGTATCATTTTGGTTTCATACCTCGTGTACATGTTCTTATCATTATGTTGCATTTCATTGTGTATGTGACATCTCATTTCATATATTATTATTGTACTCATGCATTTTGCATTGCATCACCATACATGCATTTCACCATCAAAATACTTATTCCATCTGTTTCCATTCATCCAGTTAACAAAGAAAGTTGATTCCCCGGCATTGCTACGAAACCAGAGCTGCTGTCAACCATTAATTATAGTTCATTCACAAGTAGAGAGGCAAGCAACTAATTTAAGTGGAAACGATCCATCATGCTCAATGAAATTATCTCGAACTAAGCTTGCTCAAACCATAAAAAGTTAGTAATCACAAGGTATACAATCAAAATGAAACTTATATGATGCACATGAACAATTAAAGAACCAAGTAATCAATCATTCAAGAAATTCAATTCATAAATGAAACTAAAACCAAAGAAACTCAAGTTATTATTTAATTCACATTTGAAACATGGAAAATCGAATTCATAGTAAGTTCTAAACCCCTAAACCAAAATCCAGGCAGCAACTACCTAAATCCAATTATGCTCAATGAAATTATCTTGAACTAGTGTTCAACACAAACCGAATTCACAACGTCACCATAAGCGAACTCACCGTTCCAAGTTCATAACCAATCAATTTAAAATTTCTAACGAACTAAATCAAGAAACGAAACTCGTATAGACATTAACAAATTGATCATATACCAACATCAATCATCATCACAAGTTAACACAAACGACATATCACAAAGTCAACATAACAAGTATACGTTGATATCAAGACTAGCATCCAAATTTAACCAAGACATCGTGCCAATGCAAGTTTAAACAAAAAAAAACATATATCCTAAATTGATATTGTTATTCAACAGAGTTTATGCTAACTATAACAAAGTTTATCACAATTTATTCAAAGTTTATTCAATGTTTATGCAAACTATAACAAAGTTTATTCAAAACATTTTATTCAACACAGAATGTCATGTGCCCAATCGATACAATGGTTTATTCAATGGTTCACTACAACTTGCATTCTGACCCTTATTCCAAATTTCCTATGAACAAAAGCAACATTTGAAGCCTAGTACAATGTTGTTCTATCGGTAACTAAACAGACTGTAATATACTAGCATTTGTTTTTTTAGTTCAACATAGCCTCTTCACAATACTCGAATTTCCTAGACAAATTGAAACCACCAATCAAAAGATAACTAACAACACTAAAACTATTTTTTTACATGGATTAATCATAGAGTCAGCAACATATCAGTTATGTAGAAGAATACGAAAAGGCCTGAAATCTTACCGAATAGTTGCGAAGATGGAAAACCAATGCACTGCGATAGACTCCAACGACAAGGAAGCAAGTCGGGAACGTGATTATGGTGATGAATCAGAGTTGAGGGAGAGCTGGAGGGCTGGACAGGGGTGAGAGAACGAGAGAGTTGGTGAGAAATTGAAGGTTTTGCGGGGTGGTGAGGGTGATGTATCAGCGGAGATGGTCAGTGAAACAGAGGGGTTGTAGTGAAATAGAGGGGTTTGTGAAGGTGGGAAGGAAGAGACGATGAAGGTTGTGTTGATGAATTTGAGAAGGAAGAGGGTTTTCTGAGAATGGAACAGAAATCGTGTTTTGTGGTTTCAGGGTTTTACAATTTTAATTATAAAATTAGATACGACAGCGCTTTTAAAAGCTCTTTCTTAGGGCCAGATATAGCAGCACTCTATCCTAAGAAAGCGCTTTCTTTGCCTATGCCTTTAGCAGCGCTTTTCAAAAGTCCTTTCTTAGGTTAACCTTTAGCGGCATTTTTCAAAAGCGCTTTCTAAGGTACAACCTTTACCAGCGGTCTTTCCTTGAAAGTGCTTTCTTTTCATTGGCTTTAGCAGCGCTTTTGAAAGTGCTTTATAAGGTTAATATTTTCCTTGGCTTTAGCAGCGCTTTTGAAAAGCGCTTTCTAAGGTACACCTATAAGAGCAATTTTGTAAATGCGATTTCTAAGGTGGAGGCCTTTAGCAACGCTTTTGAAAAGCACTTTCTAAAGGTAGCCTTTAGCAGCACTTTTTTTAGCAAAATTTTTTAACAACTTATGGCAGCGCTTTTAGATAAAAGCGTTGTCTTTGTAGTGCTGCCATAAGTTATTTTTGGCGTAGTGATTTGGGTTAGAAATGACTTGGCTTGTGAGACATATGTGATGACATGGACGCGTATTATAGGATGAGTATAACTGGTCTATAGGTCTAAGTTTGCGATGAATAGTGTACATTCGTGCCAAATAAGTTGTTTATCCTTTTTACTTATGTATACATTTATTTTCTATTGATACTTATCTTTACAACCCATTTAACCCCAAACTCATTAACGATAGATTTATTAAATGGTGAATCAATAACCAATCTCTATGGACACGATACGATATAACCTATATCATCTAATAAAAACAATACTTTAATTTTTGCTTGTCGCTTTACAGCTTCCACAAAACGGTGTCGTTGCCGGGGGATTAGTTTTATTATTTCGTATCGCGATAATTCTTTTGTTTTTGCTTTTGTAATTAATGTATATGTTCTACAGATCCATTCTAGATCCATTCTCTGCGTTTCCTTGAGTTCGATAAATCCGAGGTAAATTTCTTCCTAAAATTATTGGTATTGTGATGAATTTGTCTGAAATTGCGTGAATATGTTGAGTTTTCTTGCTCCGGATCCATTCCGTGTATGCTTTGCGTTTTGACAAAAACGCATTATACCATTTTGTGCCCTAATTAGTTATTTTTGTTTAGCTTAATTAGTAAAACCATGGATAAGACATGGATGTATTCCAATCGATTGTCGAAAGAGCACGAGAATGGGGTATCAAAATTCGTTAAGTACGAGAATGTAGTACATCGATGAACAGAAGTGTGCATATTACACGAAACTTCAGTTGGAAGAAATCAAAGAGGAATTATGTCATTATTTTATTGAGCAACGAATCATATAAGGTATGAATACATTATTGTGTGAAAAGTGTTATGATACATTATTGTGTGAATACATTATTGACCGTGTTATTATGTTCATACCTTGTAGGACCAAGACCTTGAATACATTATTGACCATGTTTTGTTCATACATTATAGCTGATTTAGTTATTGTTAGGGCTGATTTTGTTAGGGTTAATTTTGTTATTGTTCGGGATGACTTTGTAAGGCTGATTTTGGTTGTGTTAGAAATATGTAAATTGAATTACAATGGTGTATATATATTTTGGATTACAATGGTATATAATGGTATTATAATCCCTTTTTTTTGTATAATCTCTTTGTTGAAATAATGGGATTACGATTTAAAATTACAGATTTATAGGATTACATTTGTAAAATATAGGTTTATGAAATAATGTTGCAAAAAATGCAGGTTTATGAATTATATAAATTTTAGGTTTATTAAAAAACCCCAAAGAAGCGCTTTTTCAGGAAAAACGATGCCTTAGGCCTACCTTTGAAAGCGCTTTTTAAGAAAAAGCGCTGCCTAAGGTATACATAAAACAGTGCTTTCAAAAGCTCTACCTTATGTATACCTTAGGCATCGCTTTTTCTTTAAAAGTGCTTTCAAAGGTAGGCCTAAGGCAGCGCTTTTCCTGGAAAAGCGCTTTCAAAAGATTCCTACAGAAAGCATAAAAGGCATTGTAAAGTAGGCCTAAGAAAGCGCTTTTCCAAAAAAAGGCGCTTCTAAAAGCCTACTTAAGAAAGCGTTTTTTAGGAAAAAGCGTTGGCTTAGTTATACCGAAGGCAACGCTTTGCCTAAACAAAAAGCGCTGCTAAAACCTATAGCAGTGCCACCTACGACAGCGTTTTTAAGCGCTTTTAAAGGCCAAAAAAGCACTTTTGTAGGTATTTTTTGGCATAGTGAATTGAGAGGTCGACTGCATCACCTCGATAGTGATCTCTGTACCACCTCAAAAACATAAAAGTCAACCATACCACTCGCATACCGACACAACCGACACATAGGCCTTAATCTCAGATGCCCTAACTGAATTTCAACTCTAAATCTTTCTCTAGAGTTCAGAAGCTAACAGATAATCATCCTAGATAAGTACCTAAGTAGTATATGTCTATAGCTACTTAAATCCTAGACACAGAATAAAAACCTAAGAAAATAATCAACACAGATTTGTAAATCAAGCTTTATACAACGCCATGGGAGACAAATATACATGTGTTAGAGGAAATATACATACAAAACCCAACAAAG
The DNA here is from genome assembly GCA_021764765.1 of Vicia sativa. Classification (NCBI taxonomy): domain Eukaryota; kingdom Viridiplantae; phylum Streptophyta; class Magnoliopsida; order Fabales; family Fabaceae; genus Vicia; species Vicia sativa. The sequence continues at coordinate 103,788,039 of CM038796.1, read as the reverse complement.
AAAAATCACTATGTCAAACAAGGGATTAGACAGCGCTTTTTTAGGCCTTTAACAACGCCTAAAAGCCCTGCTAAAACCACCGCTGCTAAAGGTATAGACAACGCTTAGGTTACTGTAAAAATGCTGCTATAGATACCCTTTAGGCAGCACTTTTTCTTGAAAAGCGCTGCTATAGGTATCATCTTTAGTAGTGCTTTCACTTTAGACAACGCTTTTGAAAGAATTTAATGTGGAGCTTTAGACAACGCTTGGTAAAAGCGCTGCTATAGATACCATTTAGGTGGCGCTTTTTCCTAAAAAGTGCTGCTATAGATACCCTCTTTAGCAGCACTTTACTTTATACAACGCTTTTTTATTTACCCTTTAGTAGCGCTTTTCTATTGCCCTCTATAGCAGCGCTTTTTCATCCACTTTAGACAGCGCTTCCCATTAAAAGCGCTGTCTATTCCCCCCCTTTAGCAGCGGTTTCCCTAATTATTTTTTTAATATAATTTGTTTTTCATTTAAAACAAAATGTTGCCTATCAGATTTAATTTCACCATTTTTGCACCAGAGATTTTTACCATAATTTGTAGCTTCAATATATCATTTTAACCAACAAAAACATCAATATACAACAATGAAACAATATTACAACAACATCAATATACACCAATATACATCTTCAATCCTTTTTTGCACAATATATACAACAATGAAACAACAAGAACATTAATAAATACAACAATGAAACAAAATCAACAATGAAACAAAATCAACAATGAATTACAAAATAACTCTATCTTCTACATCGATCTTCACCTATATAACCTAAAACAAAATTAAAAAATCAAAATTCATACAAGTTACCAAATAACAACAACAAAAACAATAATATTGTAACACAACTATAACGACATAACAAATTGGCACCAATCCTCCATAAGTTCATCCAATTGATCTTTTGAGTAATAAGCACACTTGAATTTATCAAAGTACTACATAATAATATAACATAGTATGATTTACTTAAAACACTAAGTCATTTTATGAGAAATATTAAAATAATTCCTAAGTTAGAAATTCATACCGTAGATGGAATCTCTAATCAGTCCAAAAGAAGAGTTTCTTTCATAAACCTCAACATAAAATAACCGCAATCTACACAATTGCGCTGACGAGGACACTACACATGGAAAGAAAATACGGATATACATCAAGATATACACCTTAACTAGTTTTATCAAGTATCATCGCTATATAATCAAAATTGTGAAAATATATACCTCCACTTTGATCCAAGAAATATTGTTGACTCTACTCCTAGGTACTTGAATATCTCTTTGTGCTCGAAAAGTTTATAGAATGCTATAATAAAATAATAACGAATATTTAGAAATATCGCACATAAATAATTAAATATACACAGGAATATTTTAGAACAATCTTACTTACGTGTCAATCGTCTTCTTCATATCTGGGTATGTTGTCCAATCATTGCCCAATGAATCCAGATAATATACAATTTCTCTCAAAGGATTAATCGCCACCAATAACCAGTGTCAACTGTAATATTAAACAAAGGTTAGATGAAAACTTTCTACACAACGTCAAAAAACGAAAAAATTATGATAGAGGAAATGTAGAATGAAAATCTTACTTGTGGCCAGTATTATATGGTAAAAAGAACAATTTTTATGTATCTTTGCTGGCCATAAATAAACGGAGTACAAACGCTATTACTTCATCTGGTTTTGAGATGATTGACCCTGCGTGGACAAAGTTGGGATTTATGAAAGAGAATCTGGATTTTAATCCACGCGGGCGAATCAACTTGTCATGCAGAACCCTTAAATAAAAACATCATTAACATTAATTATTCAATGAAATGAGTAAATAAATTCTTCAATTAATTAAACAAAGTCGATTGGAGTATACCTGATGTATGTATGGATAACAACAACGCCTAATGTCAAGTGTCCAAAAACTTGTTCCAAATCCTCCTTACCGATTGTTGTCATGCCTTCAGAACCATAAATCCCTTGATCCAGGGGTATAAGACTAGTACCACCTTGCGAAATAGTTATGAAGCTTATATATGTCTGAAGGCACGACCTATACTGTAAAGTAGTTTTCTTTCTAGCACCATTCCTTGTCATACCCCAAAATTTGCCCTCCTACTTCTCAAGACATTTCACATATCCACACTCAAGGATTTCACAAGGGTTGATCAGATAAACCCTCACCTAGACAATCAACCCAAACTAGGGTTTGAAAATTCTCAGATCAAGATGGTTCCCAACATCTCCAATGGTCATCATGCCTCCTCATATGCTTCAAAGAATCTTCATGTCAAGTTTCAAGCCTTACGAGTCAAGTTTCCTCAGACAATTGCTCAGATGATTGAAAATCAGTTATATTGGACAAAAAGTCAACTGTGGTCAACATACAGTCAAACTTCATGATTTTTGGTCAACATCCATATTTTGAAGTAACATTCATCATTTGATCAAGGGTTGATCATGATTCATCAAGAAAACTCTAGATTTGATCAAAAGTCAAACTCTCCAAATTAGGGTTTTCTAAGGAAAAGTCAACAGAACTTTGACTGAGCATAACTTTCTCATACTTTATCAGAAATTTTTCCACCAACTCTCATTTTGAAGGAAATTCAATTCTCTACAACTTCATGTCTCACAAGCTTGGTCAGAAAATGCTTCATTTGGAAGATATGGATCAAAACATTACAGGTCCTTTTCAAAGTCAACAAAAAGTCAAATTTTTGTAAACAAGTATTATTGAGCATGGAAGCTCAAATTGAGATTAAACCAAAGAGGTTGTTTAGAGCACATCTAGAGCTTTCCAAAAAGTCCTAGAACACCCAAAAATGTTAAAAATTGAGCAAGATACACCTTGCACAAGTTGGGCATTTTTGAAGAGGTGCACAAAGAGAAATATTTGTCAAAAGCCAAAATTTTGCAAATAGGCCTAACTTTTCTTGGTTCAAACTTGTTCCTCAGCTAATTTGGAACCTCCAAGCCCAAGGCCACGAATTTTGTCTTTAATTTTCTATTTAATTTGGATTTTAATCATTTAAAAGCCAATTAAATTATAATAAAAGGTAGAAAATCAAAATTAAATGCAAATTGGATTTTTCTATCATTGTTGAGGTCCAAGCAAACCACAAAAGCTGGCAAATTCGTAATTGGCAAGAGAATTGATTGAAATTTAATCAAAAAGGCAATATTTGGTTTTATACCAAATCAAATATTTTTTCATTTATTGGCACATTATTTTCTCTTGATTCTTGACCTAAATCCATCCACTATATATACATGAAGCATTCACATGAACAAAGGACGGAAAAATTGCCTCTAAGAACCCTAATCAAACTAAAAAAAAACGTATTGTTCAAGCTACTTGCAACCTTGGTTTTGCTTGGATTCAGACAATTCTAACCTTGCCAATCGATTCCTGGAGGTCCCTGGAGTCATCCCAGACGTTCACAAATCACAAATACATCCAAAAACACGATATCACGATTTCAGTTTGCACTCACTTTTGTCAAATTCGATTTTGATCATTCAGGCATAATTAATCTATTTTGATTGTTTGTTCATGTTTAGAATGATGTTTGCAAGCTATCGGGGTGGTTCAATTGGATTTTAGATGCCAGGATCGCGTTATGCCATTACTAGGGTTTCGAAGCTTCAATTTGGGATCCTTCGATTTAGGAAAAATTGGCCCAAACTAATGATATATTCTTGATCAGGAGATGAAATCGAGTCGAACCATGGCTTTATATTGTATTTATATTGCTTGTGGTTGATTTTTGAATTTTGCAGGGGCTATAGCGTCGAACCAAGACGACGCTATCTGTTTGAAAATTCACACGAAGAAGACGAAGTTCTTCGCGCGGTTTCTGATTCTCAGAATTCAAATCCGTTTAAAACGTTTTTGTTTCATTATCCTAACACCAAACGCAGGTTGGCTCAGTGGTGAAGGCAGCGCGTGTTTTCCTTGGATGTCCTTGGTTCGATCCCTGGCCATGACATTATTTTTTTACAACTTCTCAAAACTAACATGTTTTTCTATTTTCTTTTTATTATTTTCCTTTTAATTTAATTTATCTTTAAATATTTTTCTCATGCATTTAAAAATCACCAAAATATTTTCCTCTTGCATTTTAGTCAGAATAATACTTATTTAATTTTTGACATTAAAATTAATATTTTTGCATGCATCTTTTAATTAATTGTTAATTAACCATTAAATTGACTTTTAATTGCTTTTAATTATCAAAATCGATCCAGAAAATTCCCAAAAAAATTCTATATCATCTAATCAGCATGACTAACCTAAAATCTTTTTCCTCATTCAAAAATTTTATTTTTGCTAACATTTTTTCTCTTATGCGAACTTCTCATATTTTTTGATTATGTATCTGCTCACATGTTGTAATGTTTCGGACTATTTTTCTCGCTTTTCTTTTCAATATTATGTAACTGCTCATGGGATGTAATTGTTTAATTAGGACTTTTACTTTCCGCACTCCTATTATGTAACTGCCCCAAAGCCATGTAATAGCGTAGGACTTTATTTTCCGCAATTTACTTTCCGCACTCTATAAACTGCTAGTAATTAGGCGTGTATGGCAAGATAAAAACGAACGTAGATTACTTCTAATTTCAAGATAACATATCTGAATTTAACACACTCTCTTCACATATGCACCCCTTAGGGTATTCTCTCTCGTTGCCTTTCGAATAAATGGTCAAGTCCCTCGAACGTAGAGGTATCCTAGCACCGTTGCCTATAAACATATCATCATAGTCCCTTCGATACAAAGATCATAGACCCATGATGTCGCCTACGAAAATATAATCTCGTCCCTCGATTGTTGCCTACGAAAAGTGATGATCATCCCTTCAAATGTGCTAGGATACTCCTACAAGTTGCCTTCTATGACCATCCAATATCCCTTCGAATGTCCCTTCTACATCCAATGAATAGGGTTACCTACCAACTAATGGTACGGATAACACTATTCTAAAGGAACGTAAAATAACACGAAAACGACTATTCTGAGTAGGTAATAAGACTTTTAGTTGCTTGCTCAATCAAATACTTTTCACACCTCACACTTTTGTCAAAGTTCAAACTCTTTTCAAAAACGAAACATTTCCGAACACTTTGTATACATTCCTACATGAATCATTACAAAGTCAAAGCGAAATGCCTTTTTTTTCAAAACATTTTTGTCAAACACATAGAAAGCACTTTTAAAAATGAGCTAGAAGCAACTAAGAGCCCGTAGATAACTACGGATGGAAAGGGGTGCTAATACCTTCCCTTTTCATAACCTTCTCCCTTACTCAGAATCTAACGAAGGTCTTTTCCTCTTTTCACCTTCCTTAATTGGATAAAAGAAAAGTCGGTGGCGACTCTTGCTATCCGCAACATTTTACGATCAAAAGCAAAACAAATTCTCAAAGTCGGTTCACGACATGAATCCCATGGAGACACCCTAAAGAGAGAATACCTTAGGGATTTTTAGATCATCTTTATTGCTTTTTGTTTGACTTGTATGCTTTATCTTAAGGGTTGCTTGGGTATTATACTTGTGGGGGATCCTACACCCGGATCCAGGTTTCCTTAGGTAAGTAGCAATAAATCGTCGCGACCGTTAGGCGTATACCAAAACGGTCAACATGATGGCTACGTTAGTGTGACACTTTGGATGTCCTGATACTCTTCATTTTCAAGTTGAGGATAGTATTTGGCTTCTGCGTGGTGTCATCAGCACTAACTCAACTTTTAGAACCTTAATCGACCCATCTTGGCTATTAGAAGGTAGTGAGATGGCCGGCTTTGGTGTAGACCGAGGTTGGCTGATACTCGATGCTACGCTCATTAAGATCAGACTTTTGGGATATTTTTCAGTCGACCACTTGGTAGTCGTATTGAAATAAACGCCTACGAGAAAGATAAATGATATGAGATTCCTAGAACCCGGTTACTATTATAGGACAGGATGAACCAACTCAAATTTTGGTAGGGTAGACACCTATACCTCATGCAAGCCTTAAACCTAGGGCTATTGTGTGATTTGTTTGTGCTTGCTAAACATGACATCATGACATCATCGCATTGCATATCATTTCTAACTATTTCAAGGACCTAGGGATTTATCTTTGCTCTATTTTGTAGGGATTATGGCTTCTAGAAAGACTATCCGAATCAACTTCATGGGTGTACCTTCTCAGCTCAAAGAATTGGCTTCAGAAATTCCCGATCATGCTCAGTTCATCAAAAGACATGGTTATTTGCTTGACTTGGTTATCTCCGGTTTTGAAGAAGATATGATGCACGTCCTATTCCAGTTCTTTGATCCGAAACACCATTGCTTTACATTCCCAGATTATCAGTTGGTTCCTACCTTGGAAGAGTTCTCTAAGCTACTTGGGGTACCTATTCTTGATCAAATGCCATTCAGCGGTTTAGAAAAGGTTCCTAGGTACGAAGACATTGCATCAGCGCTACATCTAAAGCGCTCAGACATTGAAGCCAATTGGGAAACAAGAAGCGGAGTTAAGGGTTTACTTGCTAAGTTCCTAATAAAGAAAGCCCGAGAATTCCTCAAAGCTATGAGTTTCCAAGCATTCGAAGACATCTTGGCTTTGCTAATCTATGGTTTGGTTCTATTTCCTAATCTAGATCAGGTCATAGACGTGAACGCCATCAAAATATTCCTCACTCGTAATCCTGTGCCTACCTTACTTGGAGACATCCTACATTCTCTCCACAATCGTACCATCAAAAGACAAGGAACTCTCATGTGTTGCATACCGTTACTTTCCAGGTGGTTTATTTCGCACCTTCCTCCATTAGTTTTGAAGAATGAACGAAGAGTGAGGTGGTCTCAAAGGCTAATGTCACTCTCTCATTCAGATATCCATTGGTGTCTTTTCTCTCAAAAGGACTTCACATTCATCGAGCGTTGTGGAGAATTCCCTAATGTACCACTACTTGGTATAAGGGGAGGTATCACTTACAACCCTTCTCTAGCTCTACGTCAGTTTGGTTATGCTCAAAGAGATGGTCCTCATGATATGCTTCTCCAAGACATTGTGTTCGACTACAACCACGATCTCCAGAATTACCGACGAAGGTTCATACACGCTTGGGGCATGGTAAAGAAGACTGATACCAAGACTTTGGGACACCAAAACTCCATTCCTTGGGAACCTTACCTCAAATGGGTGCGAGCTTGAGCTCAAAACCTCATGATGCCATTCACGCCTATTCTACCAGTAATTATGGAACCTGTTGCTATAGGTGATGTACCCTATACTGTTCTCCATCCCGACATGCCTACTGATTTTGAAGACTTGAAGAGATCCTGGATTCAGCTCAAAGAAGAAAGGGACACATTCGAAGCTCAGTGCTATGCAAGCGAGAAGAAGGTACTAGAGTTGACCAAGCTACTTCACGAGGAGTGGAATATCAACGCCTACTTCAACACCAAGAGGAAGCGCCCATGGGAGACTTAGAGCTTTAGGATTTTATTCTTTTATTTTTTCGAACTATCTTTTGTACTCAAAAAGAAAAAGAATAAAAAGAAACTAATAAAGTTTGTTCATGCTTGTTTAACAAATTTAAATTCCTAAGGTCCTTGAAAACATTGCATTGCATTACATAAACATCGCATATCATAGCATAACATTGCATAACAGGTACATTGAAGATCGGTTTTCTCATTTTCTCGCTATTTATTTTAACAGAAATGGCTCTTGAACAGACTGTCAAAGATCTTCAGGCTCAGAATGCTCAGTTCTAGGAAATGTTCACCAGCTTGGTCCAAGACCAAGAAGATCTGAAGAAACTCATCAACAAAAAGAAGAAGGTCATTGGTGTTCTCAACATGGGCAGATGTCACAAAGGTGTCCTAGAATGGTCAGCCGGATAGAACTCTCAGACAGGAGTGTCAAAACTAAGGGAAGTGTCAAGGGCAACGAAGAAGACCAGTGCGAGCATGAGAAGAAGGAAGAAGACTATGAGAATGATCAGTACTCTTTTGAGGATGACAAATACAAACAACTTGAAGATCGTGTGAATGCTGTGGAAAATCTGAAGATGTCAGGGCTAAATTTTGATGATCTGAGTCTTGTTCCTGGTGTGGTGATTCCTCACAAGTTCAAGGTTCCTACTTTTGCCAAGTATGATGGCATTTCTTGTCCAAAGTTGCATTTGAAGTCCTATGTTCAGAAGATCAACCCCCACACTGATGACAGAAAGTTGTGGATTCATTATTTCCAAGAGAGTTTGGCTGGAACTCAGTTGGAGTGGTATTATCAGCTAGAAAGTGACCACATTCATACCTGGAGTGACTTAGCAGACGCTTTCTACAAGAAATATGAGTAAAATGATGAATTGGAACCCACTCGCATGCAACTACAAAGCATGTCTATGGGTCGTGATGAGAAGTTCAAAGAGTATGCTCAGAAATGGAGAGATCTAGCAGGAAGAGTTCAACCACCCATGTCCAATAGGGAGTTAGTTGATATGTTTATGGGAACACTGACAGGCCCCTTCTTCAATCATCTGATTGGAAATTCCTCAGCCGGACTCACCGAGCTGATATTGACAGGAGAACACATTGAAGCTGGTATTAAGAGCAGAAAGACTCAGGTAGAGTCATCCTCAAATGCTGCGAAGAGATATTTTGGTGGTAAGAAAGAAGCTAATGCTGTGTATGGTCAGAAAAGTCGAGCCAAGACTGACCGCGCTCAATCTGTGGGGGCAGTTGTGATCTCCAATCCTACATCAGCACAACCTCGGCGAGACAACGTGCGTAACCAGAACGCGCCACGAAGACAGTTTACAAAGATCAACATGCCATTGTCGCAAGCCTTGCAACACATGTTGAAAGCCGAGCTGATTACCTTAAGGGGTCCTCCTCAAAACATCAACACTTCCTCTCCGAGATACAATCCTAATGCTAAGTGTGCTTACTACTCCAACAGCCCTGGACATAATACTGATGATTGTTGGGCTCTGAAGAACAAGATTCAAGATATGATTGAAGCTAAATAAATTGAGTTTGATCCTCTGTTGAGACTCCAAATGTGATCAACACACCTATGCCTAACCATGGCAAGAGTGCAAATGCTATTGACAAGAACTCTTATGTTTTTAATATAGATGACTTGACCATTCCTATGATGACTGTTAAGAAGAATTTGCTGCAAGCCGGTGTCAATCCAGGATGCCCAGAGAATTTTCGTTGGTGCCCATCTGCGCCTGATGGTTGTGCTTGGTTGAGAAGACGTATTCAGTGCATGATGGATAACCACGAAGTGCTATTTCTGAAGCCATCACCTGTGGAGAATCTATGTGAAGACATGTCTAAGAAACTGAAGATCGAAGATATGAGCGAAACCGTACCAGAAGTTTGGGATACCTTGGGGCAGCCAAGTGGGAAGTTTGACTACATGGTAAAGTATACTGTTCCTGAGAGCTACAAGATTCCAATTGAAGATGTTAAGGCGACTGGATGGGGAGACGATTTCCCAGAAGACTATGCTGATGTCAACACAATAAGGATTTCCTCTGCTGATCCTGTGCCTAGAGTGGCACCTCTCATCATTACATCTCCCAGACCAGTTCCATACTCCTCTGACAAAGCTATCCCTTGGAACTATGGAGCTGAGGTTTATTATCATGGTGTCAAACAAGACCCTCTAACCCTTCAGGACATTACAGTTGAAGCTACCATTCCTGACATTGACAACATCACCGGATCAAGTAAGGTGACCAGAACTGGAAGAGTGTTTTCTCCAGAGATCTCTCCTCCAAGAGACACTGCGACTCTAGCTCGCATTCCAGCTATTCAACCAGTTCCCGAAGCTAGAGGGAAAGAACCAGTAACTCATCCTGCTCAGACAGAAGTACCAAAGGAAGTTGCTGAAGATACCTCCAAACAAGAAATGGAGGAAATTCTGAAGATTATCAAGAAGAGTGACTAAAATGTTGTGGAACAGTTGGGACAGACTCTGTCCAAGATATCTATGCTTGCTCTGCTCTTGTGCTCTGAGGCTCATGCTAAAGCCTTAGTGAAGTTTCTGAAGAATGCTCACGTACCGCAAGACACTACTACTGATCAATTTGAAGTTTGTATTGCTAGCCTGGCTGCCAACAATGGCCTAGGCTTCTCTGATGCTGATTTGACTCCAACCGGAAGGAAACACAACAAAGCCTTGCACATCTCTTTTGAATGCAAGGGCATTACATTGTCTCATGTTTTGGTAGATACCGGTTCTGCCCTGAATATCCTACCGAAGAGTGCTTTTGATCGACTTGATGTTGAAGGATTGGTTCTGAAGCCCAGTGACATAATTGTGAGAGCTTTTGATGGTTCTAAACGAACAGTACTTGGAGAGCTCATTCTGCCTGTTAAAGTCGGTTCCCAGACTTTCGACTCCACTTTCTTTGTCATGGACATCCTTCCAGCTTACTCTTGCCTACTTGGACGCCCTTGGATACATGGGGCAGGCGCTGTTACCTCTACCTTGCATCAGAAGCTGAAGTACTCAGTGAAAGGGAAGGTCGTTACAGTATGTGGTGAAGAGGAATACATGGTCAGTCATCTGCAGTCATTCCGATATCTCGAGATGGAAGGTGAATTCTTCGAGACTCCCTGTCAAGCTTTCGAAACAGTTCCAAGAGTCATTCCTGTTGACTCTCCTGTCACTCCGGAAATCACACAAGTGCCGCCCAGAATGGCCTCACTGAAAGATGCTCAAGTGGCAATTGAAGAAGGAGGTAGTACTATTTGGGGTAGCTCCCCGATCTTCCTTTCAAATCTGACAAGACTGGTTTAGGCTTCACCATCAAAGGTCAGAAGATGATACGCCGCGAACGTGCCGGCCAACTTCCTTTCCGCATCAGTCAGAATGGAGTCCATGCTATAGAAGACGACGATGACAACTTCGACATCAGCAATTGGAAGACTGAACACGTCATACCAATCTCCTTTAGACAGGAGTAATTGCTTTTGTTTTCTGTTTTGCTTTTCGTTTTTATGATTTGAACAATAAACTTTAAAGCCTAGTGCCTTGCCCGGGGCATCATGGTTCATTTGTGAGGGTTATTATCTGTCATTTGCATATTTTCATTCAATAAAATCGTTGGACTTTTGCATTTAAATGTTGTTTTGTTTCTTTTACTTTATCACCCCTTCAAAATGCTATGTGTTCTTACACACACTCACGTGATACACTGCAGATTCACTCCGAATCTCGTTGATAACAGCTATGCTATTGCTAAATATGACTTCGATAATCCGATCTACCCAGCCAAAGACGAAGGTGAGAAAGATTGTGAAGTGCCAGGAGAACTTGTCAGATTGCTACAGCAAGAAGAACGAGTTATACAACCACACGAAGAATCAGTTGAGGTTATGAATCTAGGTACTGATGAAGACAGAAAAGTGATCAAGATTGGAGTAGGTCTTGAGAACAGTGTCAAGAAAAGATTGGTTTAGATGCTACGAGACTATATCGAGGTTTTCGCTTGGTCATACGAAGACATGCCAGGTCTAGACATTGACATTGTGGTACACTGGTTACCAACGAAAGAAGGTTTTCGCCTAGTAAAATAGAAGGTTCATCGCATGCGTCCTGAGATGTCTAAGAATTTCAAAGCTGAAGTTATGAAACAGTTTAATGCTGGTTTCCTAGCCGTTACATCTTATCCGCAGTGGGTTGCAAATGTGGTACCCATACCTAAGAAGGATGGCAAAGTACGAATGTGTGTGGATTACAGAGATCTGAACAAAGCAAGTCCGAAAGACGATTTTCCGCTTCCTCATATGGATGTTCTAGTTGACAACACCGCTCAACACAAAGTTCTCTCCTTCATGGATGGTTTCTCCGGTTACAATCAGATCAAAATGGCTCCTGAAGACATGGAGAAGACTACTTTCGTTACACAGTGGGGTACATTCTGCTACAAGGTCATGTCGTTCGGCCTGAAGAACGCCGACGCCACTTATCAACGTGCCATGGTGGCATTATTTCATGACATGATCCATCACGAGATAGAGGTCTACGTCGACGACATGATAGCTCGATCACAGACTGAGGAAGAACATCTCGATCATTTACGAAAATTGTTTGATAGACTGAAGAAGTACAAACTAAGACTTAATCCCAACAAGTGCACCTTTGGAGTCAGATCCGGTAAAATTTTAGGGTTTGTTGTCAGTGGTAAAGGTATTGAAGTTGAACCAGCCAAGGTTAGGGCTATTCAAGAAATGCCAGCTCCCCGCACCGAAAAGGAGGTCAGAGGTTTCTTAGGGCGATTGAACTACATCGCCAGATTCATTGCACATCTAACTGCTACTTGTGAGCCAATTTTCAAGCTACTGAAGAAAGATCAAGTAGTAGAATGGAACGACGATTTCCAGATCGATTTCGATAAAATCAAGGAGTACCTACAGAATCCTCCTATCCTGATGCCGCCAGCCGAAGGAAGACCTCTTATCATGTACTTGACAGTGTTAGAGAATTCAATGGGGTGTGTGTTGGGGCAACATGACGAGTCAGTCGAAAAGAGTATGCAATATACTACCTTAGCAAAATTTTACCGATCGTGAAACAAGATACTCACCGAGAAAACTTGCAGCTTTGGCTTGCTCGCCGACTAAGATAGTATATGTTGACTCACACTACCTTGTTGATCTCCAAGATGGATCTGATAAAATACATATTCGAGAAACCAGCTCTCTCCGGAAAAATAGAAAGATGGCAAATGATCTTGACCGAATACGACATTCAATATACTTCTCAGAAAGCGACCAAAGGAAGTATAGTAGCCGATCATTTGGCTCATCAAGCCATAGATGACTATCAGTCTATGCAGTTCGATTTTCCATACGAAGATGTTTTACTAGTTACTGATTGCGAAGAACCAGGACCAGACGAAGGACCTGAACAAGGATCCCGATGGACTATGGTTTTTGTTGGAGCCTCAAACGCACTTGGCAATGGCATTGGTTCCATCATTACATCTCCTACAGGCGGAAACACTCCTTTCACCGCCAGATTGTGTTTCAGCTGCACCAAAAACATGGCCGAATACGAAGCGTGCATCATGGGTGAAATTCCTGGCAGCAGATACGTGATGTCATAGAGAATGTTATGACACACTATCTGACACTCTGTTAACAATTTACACAGTAAATATAAATAACAGTAAAGAACACAATAAGTTGTTTACCCAGTTCAGTGTCTAACTACACCTACATCTGGGGGCTACCAAGTCAGGGAGGAAATTCACTATTAGTAGAATTAATTCAGGAATAAACCACCAGTTTATCTCCTTCACTTAAAACCTACCCAATGCAACTTCAACCTAAGTCCTACTTAGATCGAGTACCTACTCACTCCCCTCAATCACGCAGGTGATATCAACCTATTGACTAATTGAATTGTGAAGACACACTTCAATAAACTATCTTGATCTCGCTCAAAGCTTTCAATCAAGAGACAAACACGTGCTTTAAAGCTTTGAGTGATAAACTACCCTTACAAATAAATCCTAGTCCAATGCACTTATCAATTGATAGTTGCTTGGCTCACAAGAGAAACTAGAATTACAAAAACCAACTGTTACTAATCCTAACATACACAAATAACAAGTCGCTATCTCTTTAAAATAATCCAAGGCGCAACACTTGTGGTTGAATTCCTTTATAGAAGCACGAAACTTCGTTGGGCTTCCATAAAGATAGCTAGGGTTCACTTAATTTAATCCTAAAAACATGGTCTTTTCAACAACCAATTTAGGTTTAATTAAGATTAACCTAGCAACCACGTGAGCATGCTTTCTAATAAGAAAAACAATATTTAGCACTCAACAAACTTCCGAAAAATCTCAAAAAAAGATTCTGCAGAATGAATGTCACATGAATGTCATAACATCTTATGACATCGATTTTCTGCATAATTTCCAAAGACTTTCGCTTCGATTCGAAATCTTTTAACATCCTTAGCAGGTAGGATTTATCTTCAATCTCTGAATGTCATGACATCTATCATGACATTGCTAAAGCCTAGTTTTACCAAAATTGATGCCAACTTAAAACACTAACAAACTCCCCCTTTGGCACATTTTTGGCTAAAACTACTTAACCTATCAGAGTACATATGCAGCAGAAGACAAACTAGTTCTAAGCTTAAATAAACTAGAACCTAGAGATAAGATAAATTCTACCCATACAGAAATCCCACAATTACCCACATACAAAATTTTAAACAGTCCCAGCCACTGTCACACACAGTTGCTCATAGTTTCCCACACACAGATTCTTCTCCCCCTTTTTAGCCATAAAGGGCCAAAGGAAACATTACAATTGCCCCAATCAATCAATCATAAAGAACCAGCACATAAAGTTATACCTCAGTTAAGGATTACAAGTCTGTCAACACAAATGATTACAATCATTCAAAACAAAATACGAAGGAAAACTAACAAGAAAAATGACAAAGTAAAGACAAAACAGGGCAACTCAAGTGCTTTCCGAAGAGGCACTATGGAATGAAACTTCTTGAATCATCTTCATCGCACCGCCATCTGGACATCCTTATCACCAACAGCCTCATCAGCAGCTATCCCTTTATCCTCAACCTCTGTGTCCTGCTCCAGTTGAGTGATCAGTTCTTCAAGACTTTGTTTCGTTGCTTCAAGTTCCCTACAGGTCTCTTTCAGCACAACAATGACAGCTCCCTTCTGAGAATTGATCTTGACTTTTGATGTCTCAGCAGATGTCATGACAAAGTCAGGGACATGCTTCCCTTGAAATAATTTGTAGTGGAAGCCAAGGCGGAGCTCTTTACTCCTGTATCTCCATCAACCGGGATGTCGGTATTGATCGGTTATTATACCACACAGTAGGGAGGGAAAGGCTATTGGTCCTTTGATAGCATAACTGTCAGCATGCTTGAGTGTCTGATAAAAAATGTAGGATCCATAGTCAAATGTAGCCTGAGTACCTACTGCATATATGAATCTTCCCAATCCATTAGAAATGGTGGATTTGTGATTGGTTGGGACCCAGTTTGCAGCACCAATCTTATGCAGTATGGAAAATTTGACACTCAACTTGCTTGCTGAGAGTTTTCCCTTTAGAGGCCATTGTCTTACTTGTTTGGCAGTGATGGTTTGACAAATCTTGTTGTCAGTTTCCTCCAGCTCTGGCTGAGTATTATCAGATCTACCCAGGAATCTGTTGATCACATTTGGAGAAAACCTGACTTTCCTCCCTCTCACATGTAGTCAGCAGAGTTCCTATCCCCACAGTCATTTGAGAGGTTGACAATAAACTCTCTCACCAAAACTTCATAACAGTTTGAGAGATTCACCACTGTTTTCATCAGCCCTGCCTCCTTAATCAAGTCAACAATTTCTTTGCATTCAAGAGCACTCTTGTTTAACTCTCTTTCCAGAGCCACCCTCTTTAAGCAAATATACTTCCATCTTCCAGCACTTTCAGGACGATGGAAAGAAATGTTATCAATGGCCACTTCAGGCACTTTGAGCAGTTTCCCAAGAGCTTGCTTCTTTCTGGGATGAATGTCTATGACATTATCTTCAACATTGAATTCAGAGTCTTGATCTGACTCTGATGATTCAGGTTCTTTCCTCTTTTTCACAATTGGTGTTCTCTTTTGTCTAGAACCACCACCAACAATTTTTACTCTACTTCTCTTTGTAGAGGGTTCACTCTTGTGATACTTCTCAGTCATGCACACATCTTTAGTATCCTTCCTTTTAGCAGGGCTCTGTGAGACTGTCTATTTTCCCTTTCTCTTCATCATTCTTTTTGCAATTCTTGGAATGACATTGGCAATAAGATCATTGTATGAGAACACTTCATCTAAGTCAATGACAGGGGGTTCAGTTTCTTGATCTGGAGATTCTTCCAAAATACTGTCAGAAATGTAGTCATCAGGGACTGTACCAGAGGCACACTTGGCTGGTGATTCTTCAAGAATGCTATCAGAAATATAGTCAGTAGGGGCTTTTTCAGAGGCAAATCTTGCTGGGGATTCTTCAAGGATACTATCAGAAATCACATCTTCCTTATCAGTAGGGGTTTTATTACAAGCATCATCAACACCTACTTCAGACTCTTTAACAGAAAGGTCTTCATTATTCTTGGCAGGGGAAGTATCATGATCACCAGATGTCTTGACATTCTCAGTGACATCCGGATCAACTGCTAAACTAGGGCTAGCAGACTGACAGTTTAGGGGAATTGAAACCCCAGGAACAGATTGGTCTTCGTTGAGGATCCTGGTTACCAATCTAGCAATGACTATATGCACAGCCCTAGACTCCTCTGTGTTTACTATTTCTAAGGGAACAGAAGAGGATGGTACAGAAGTCTTACCCATGGGAGATGCTTGAGTTCTTCTTGCATTCCTTGTGCGCAATTTCTTGACCTTTTCTGGGTCAGTAGCTATTGCATGCAATGGTGTAACCCTCAGTGCTTCAGCTTGCATGGCTTCATTATTTGTTCTGACGTCAGCCATGGATGGAGATGAAGATCCTGTTTCTTGAGATGATGAGGATGATGAAGCCATTTTTCGCTGATGGTTTTTGGGAGGATGAAAGTGGAAATAGCAGAGAGTATCAGAGTTTCTTTTGGGAGAAGAAAAGGTGATACTACTTTCAAAAGAATAAACTATTATATGAGAATGTCTCTTCCTATTCTTGGACCTTTTAAAATAAGGATGAAAATACCCAAATAACCCTCTTAAAAATAATTGAAATAAAAAGTCCCTTTCATCCCTTGTTGTAGGCACAGCTAATTGCTACAACTCCTCATATTGACAAGTACCCAATTTGTCCCTCAAAGTCTTACACTGACTGGCCTCAAAAACTTTAGTAGAGATGTCACAGGACAATGTCATGACATTCTGCACAACATTGTACTTAGTCGGCATCTGCTTTATCCAGATCATCTTAAAGCAATTTACATCATGCTATGTGTTCACTTCAACTTTGTATGGGAATACGGTCTTGCTTCTTGACACAATCCCTTGCATACTTGCTCTGTGAAAGAAGTGTTGAGCCTTCCATCAATGTGTCTGGCATTCTTCCAGATACTATGTTGTTAACATAGATGGAAGCCACCAAGAGCTTTTCTCTTCTGACAAAGAGGGTTTCATCCAAGACTCCTTTCCTGTATCTTCTTACCGTAAGATACTTGGTTATCCTTTCATGCCAGATCCTAGTACTTTGCTGTAGTACTTTAGGTGTGGTTAGATGTCTAGACATTGAGTGTGACATTCTGATTTCCTGCCCACCCTTATACTTACCACAGATTCTCCCTTTGTCCATGAAAGATTTTGGTATCCTTTTGACTCCTCTATGGGCCTGATCCTTTTATTCCTCCGAGGTGTGGATGACCGATTCTTGCCACAACTTTACTTCCTCTTCATCTTTGTCTGTAGCACACACAGAAGGTAGAGTGGTGTTCTCAGATTTCCACATGTAGCAGTTGTCCTTTGATCCGACTCCTCTCATAATCACTACTTGATCATCATTGATTACAAGACATTCGACTTAGTGAAGTTGTTGTGAATCCCATATCACATAGGCGACTTATGCTAATGAGATTTGCGGTCAAACCTTTTACCAGAATACTCAGTTAGATTTGGAACTCGGACGGTTTGAGTTTCCAATACCTTTGATTTCTCCTTTGGCTCCATCTCCAAAAGTAACAAAGTGGTAGAGTGATGCTTAACATTATTGAGAAGATTCTGTCTCCGGTCATGTGTTTGGAACAACGTCAAAGTACCAATCTTTCTTGGTAGACACACTAAGAGAAGTGTTAGCTACCGAGCAACAGTCTTCTTCTTCCTTTGTTGAGGGTATGGTACTGTTGGTTTTAGGCTTCACATAAGACCCTTGATTAGGATATCCATGTAGCTGTAGCAAAAGATTTTATGTGACCAAACCTTCCACAATAATGACACCTCCATCTTTGAAACTTTTTGTTCATGTTTCTATGATTTTGATGTTGCACCCAATATTGTGACATCTGCTTTGACATTGGTCTATTAGGTCATTCTTCCTTTTGTTATTGATGACTTCTTAGTCTCCACATACCCTGAGGCAGACCTATTTCCTGACTTGTGGTATGACATCTTCTTTGTCATTGACTTCCCAGGTTTGTTCCATTCCTGGTTATTAGTAAATCTCTTTGCAGCCACATACCCTGAGCCAGACACATTTCTGTTTTGGGTTGTGACACCGCTTTGACATTGTTTTCCTATGTCTCTTCTTCTTAATGTCACCAATGGTTTCTTTTCACCACATATCCTAGACCATGCTTATTTCCTGCAATTTGTCCAAGCTGAAGAATTTCTTCCAACTTATCAGTACCAGATGTCAACATTTTGATAGATTTAGACATTTGATCAAGTTTGGAGTTCAACATTACAATATCACTATTTAGGTGATTTATAGTGGTGTGTTCTCCTTTTCTCACCTCCTTCACATTCTCGACCCAACTTCTCAATCGGCCGCTCCTCATTTTGTCGACATGCTTCACCATTTTTATACACGTAGGTTTCGAAGCTCTTCAAATGTCACTTCCTCATCACTAGAATCCATATCGAATTGTACACTCCGGAGAGAGCGGTGACAAGTTTGGCACCTTCTTCCTCGATTCACTTCGAATCACCATCGGACCAAGTGACCATTCCTTTCTTTTGTTTCTTTAGAAAGGTGGGACATTCAGCTCTAATATGTCCAAATCCTTCACATTCATGACATTGGATTTTACTGCCTTGAATTCCTTTTTCCTCTAACTTGGATCTTCTGCTGGAGTCATAAGAACTGCTGATGTCAGATGCAATGTCCTTGACATTTGACCTTGACTTTGGATCAATCCTCCTGATGAGTTTGTTGAATTGTCTTCCAAGCATAGCTATAGCTTCAGATATCTTCTCTTCATCTTCCACATTGCATCCTTCTTCAGTGTTAGATACAAGTGCTATGCTTTTGTTCTTTTTGTCAACAGTTTCACTGATTCCCATCTCAAAAGTCATAAGAGATCCTATAAGTTCTTCAACCTTCAAGGTGTTGATGTCCTGAGCCTCCTCTATTGCAGTCACTTTCATTGCAAACCTTTTAGGCAAGGATCGAGAATCTTTCTCACCACTTTTCTTGACATCTTTTCACCAAGTGCTCCGAGGCATTGGCAATTTCCAAAATATTCATGTGAAATTCATGAATAGTCTCATCTTCCTTCATCTTCAAATTCTCAAATTTGGTAGTGAGCATTTGAAGTCTTGACATCTTCACCTTGGATGTCCCTCATGAGTAGTTACGAGTGTCCGAACATCCTTGGTCTCACATTGATGGACCGGTCGAAGATGTTCTGTCAATACCATTGAGAGCATTCAATGCTTTAGAGTTCCCTAGAGCTAGCTCTTCTTCCTCTTTGCTCCATTCCTCCTCGGGTTTCAAGACAAGTAGTCCCATCTTTCTCAAGCTTGGTGGGATGTTTCCATCCTCAAGTTAATGTCCATGTCCGATCTTAAGAAGGCAACCATACGAGGCTTAGTAATCATAATTAGACCCATCCGAATAGGTGATCTTCCTCCAAATCCTCCTTCTTTATCCATTCGCGGAAACTATTATCCTAGATCTCACCTGAAATAACAAGTGGTGCCCCTCGATGCCAATTTAAATTCTGGCGCGATCGTGATGTCACAGAGAATGTTATGACACACTATCTGTTAACAATTTAATAAATATAAATAACGATAAAGAACACAATAAGTTGTTTACCGTGTCTAACTACACCTACATCCGGGGCTACCAAGCCGGGAGGAAATTCACTATTAGTAGAATTAATTTGAATAAACCACCGTTTATCTCCTTCACTTAAAACCTACCCAATGCAACTTCAACCTAAGTCCTACTTAGATCGAGTACCTACTCCCCCTCAATCACAGGTGATATCAACCTATTGACTAATTGAATTGTGAAGACACACTTCAATAAACTATCTTGATCTTCAAAGCTTTCAATCAAGAGACAAACACTCGTGCTTTAAAGCTTTGAGTGATAGACTACCCTTACAAACAAATCCTAGTCCAATGCACTTATCAATTGATAGTTGCTTGGCTCACAAGAGAAACTAGAATTACAAAAACCAATTGTTACTAATCCTAACAGTACACAAATAACAAGCTGCTATCTCTTTAAAATAATCCAAGGGCGCAACACAGTTGTAAGGGTTGAATTCCTTTTATAGAAGCGACGAAACTTCGTTTGGGCTTCCATAAAGATAGCTAGGGTTCACTTAATTTAATCCTAAAAACATGGTCTTTTCAACAACCAATTTAGGTTTAATTAAGATTAACCTAGCAGCCACGTGAGCATGCTTTCTAATAACAGAAAAACAATATTTAGCAGCTCAACAAACTTCCTGAAAAATCTCAGGAAAAAGCATTCTGCGAGAATGTCACCGAATGTCATAACATCTGTTATGACATCGATTTCTCTGAATTTCCAGACATCTTTAGCTTCATTCGAAATGTCTTTTAATATCCTTAGCAGGTAGGATTTATCTTCAATCTTTGAATGTCATGACATCTATCATGACATTGCTAAAGCCTAGTTTTACCAAAATTGATGCCAACTTAAAACACTAACAATGGGTATTAAAGCTGCTATTGACTTAAGAATCAAATTCTTGCAAGTGTATGGGGACTCAGCTTTAGTGATCAGTCAGATAAAGGGCGAGTGGGATACGAAGCATCCGAATATCATTCCATATTGAGAGCATGTTCTGAGTTTGATCCCGTACTTCGAAGAGATTACTTTGACCATATTCCACGAGAAGAGAATCAGTTGGAAGACACATTAGCTACTATGTCATCTATGTTCAAGGTCAGATGGGACCACGAGGCTTCCCAGATCATCATTGAAAAGTTTGACGAACCAACATATTGTTGTGAACTTGATATAGAAGAGAAACCTTGGTTCTATGAAGTGAAGAAGTATCTTGAGACTCAGGAATATCCCGCAGGGGCATCTGTCAATGATAAGAAATTCTTGAGAAGATTTGCATCCAAATTCTTCCTCAGCAACGACATCTTATACAAGCGCAATCACGACTTATGCTTACTACCCTGTGTAGATCAAAAAACTGCGGAACGAATCATGGAAGAGTTACACGAAGGCGCATTTGCTACCCACTCCAGTGGACTTACAATGGCTAAGAAGATTCTGAGAATAGGTTACTATTGGTCCACTATGGAAGCTGATTGTCACCGCTATGCTTGATCTTGTCACAAATGCTAGATATATGCAGACAAAGTGCACGTACCTCCAGTACCATTGAATATTCTGACCGCTCCTTGGCCTTTTGCAATGTGGGGCATTGACATGATTGGAGAAATCAAGCCCACCGCTTCCAACGGACATCGTTTCATCCTTGTAGCAATTGATTACTTTACCAAGTGGGTAGAAGCAGCCTCGTTCGGATCTGTTACCAAGAATATTGTGGCTCGATTCATCAAGCATAATCTTATCTGTCGGTACGACACTCCTGAAAGGAGTATCACAGATAACAGCTCTAATCTCAACAACAAAATGATCACCGAACTCTGCACGCAGTTCAAAATCAAGCATCACAACTCTTCTCCTTATCGACCTAAGATGAATGGCACAGTGGAAGCCGCCAACAAAAATATCAAGAAGATCATAAAAAAGATGACAATGACTTACAAAGATTGGCACGAGATGTTACCATTTGCTCTCCATGGTTATCGCACTACAGTACGAACATCCACAGGGGCAACCCCCTTCTTCTCTCTTGTATACGGTATGGAAGCAGTCCTACCCATTGAGGTTCAGATACCCTCAACCAGAGTCCTCCAGGACGCGGAATTAGGCGAAGACGAATGGATTCAAACTCGCCTCGATCAGATCAAATTGATTGACGAGAAGCGGCTCGCGTCCATCTGCCATGGACAAATCTATCAGAAGCGAATGATCAGAGCATTCAACAAGAAGGTCAAGCACCGAGTTTACCAAGTCGGTGATCTAGTAGTCAAGCGCATCATCCTTCCACAAGGTGATCCCAGGGGCAAATGGACTCCCACCTACGAGGGACCTTTTGTAGTCAAAACAATATTTTCAGGTGGAGCTATGATACTTAGCACCATGGATGGCGAAGACTTCCCACACCCTGTGAACGTAGACATAGTCAAAAAATACTACGCATAAACGAGACCCGCTAGGTCGACCGATCTAGGCAAAAATAAGTGCATCCTGGCGAACCAAAAAGGTTCGGGCAAAAATTAAGGATATATACAAACATGTACACCCGGCAAGTCGAAAACCTGCAAAGGCGGCTTGGGCAAAAAAGGGTATCCCGGTAGACCGAAAACCCGAAAGGGTGGTCTAGGCAAAATTTAGGGATTTAAGCGTACGACTATGTCTCGTCCAGATCACCTACTTACAGACTACTATCAGTATTCAATATTCGAATGGCGAAAATCAATTCACTCACTTTCTACTGACAGCAAGGAGATGAGATAGTCGAAATATATGAGTACTAGCATAGTTGGAACTCGACGAGATTGTTTCCGCATAGGTTTTTACTTTCTTTGTATACAAACTACTTGGCCATACGCCACCTTTTCAAATTAATACAAGTTTCTTTCTTTTCACAAAGTGTTCATTTTTGTTGTTTCCGCATAAAGTCCAATGTTTGCTTTGAATGATTATATGCATCTGACAATAAACATCTGTTCACAAACATACGAAAAGCGGACATACGAAAGTAATTACTACAGGCTCTCGGAATTGAGATGACAACGAAAGTCGCCAAAATGTTCCCCTACTGAGTAGTATCCCCGCAGAGGTATCGTTTACTACAAACCTTCCCCAGCGAAGTACACATTTTCTGCCACTAGTTCCAACATTCCAAGTTTCATCGCGTTAGTCCCGGAGCAGCAGTCCCAATCAACTTAACCTGATTACACCAGTCTTCGAGCAGTAACAGTAACGTTTCATCTCCAGCAGAGGTATTTATCCCTAACAGAATATCTCTCAACAATTACCATTTCCCCGGCAGCAGCAATATCCAGACTCAAAACTTGGTCAGATAGTGCATCGGAGGAAACCTACATCTCTTATTCCCCGACCGGAGGTTTTAACGGGCTCTAGATCCTCCAAAGCCCTGTCTCCCAGTAGCAATCAAATGCTCCCCAGCAGGATCTACGTACAAGATCCCCAGTGGAGTGTCTTCCAACTTCCACCATCCTCAGTAAGGTTTACGCACAAGGTCCCCAGCAGAACATCTCCCAACTTTATTCCCCAAAGCAATGTTCAAACTCGAAACTTGGTCAGATAGTGCACCGGAGGAATCAAAGGCGCCTATTCTTATTCCGAGTCAGGGTTTCACGGTTTATCCTCAAGCAGAAGCCAGAAATCCCCAAGCAGAGCGTCCACATCTTCTTCAAGATGGATATGTTTTGAAATATCGACATCCACATTCATACATTATTTATAAAAATCATAACATACGCATAGAACATTCATACACATTATCATACATCATAATTTGCATAGGACTAACTATATCCTATCAAAGTTTCTTTTGTTTTTCCCAAACAGGTGAAAATCACTCCTAAAACAATAGGTCCAGGATTAATACCCGAAGCAAGACGGGAAAACTATCCGAACGGCCACCCCAACTTATCCTCCGACAACAGATCCAGGATTAATACCCGAAGCCAGACGGGAAACCCTATCCGAACAATCACCTAAGTTGTCCTCCGACAACAGGCATTGGATCAACACCCGAAGCACAACAAGGAAGCTATCCACATTCTGCCAACTATTATCCCCTCAGAGTAATCAAGACAAAGATTTATTCTAAATCTCTCTTATTATCAACAGCAACTACAGAGGTTGGCGTACGACTCAGTTGCTTTGGATGGCATATTAAGCCCATCTCCGACTATTTGTCGACATCTCCCCATTTTAGAATGCTGCATATTTAGTTAAAAACCAATACAAACCAATAAATTCATTCAAAGACGAGCGCAAAGTCTAACGTACGACTTTCTCTAGATGGCACCTTAAGCCCATCTCCGTGCTCCCTTCCACCTCAAGGAATATCTGCAGAACCTAGCGTACGGCTCATTCCCCAGCACCAGTCTTTCCAGATGGCATCTTAAGCCCATCTCCGACGATTCTCCTATCCAGGCGATGCTCTTGAGTCTAACGTACGACTCATTCCCCAGTAAAGCCTCCAGCTCCTCCAAATGGCATCTATAAGCCCATTCTCATGCATCATCAATCAACAGCGAGTGCAAATTTTCAGGTGTACTCGAGTGTTCAATCATCTTCTACCTCCAGGTCACGAAAGGCAAGCATGCCAATCTAACCCGTCCAGTATAAGAGGATTGAACAGGGGCAGCTGTCATACCCCAAAATTTGACCTCCTACTTCTCAAGACATTTCACATATCCACACTCAAGGATTTCACAAGGGTTGACTAGATAAACCCTCTCCTAGACAATCAACCCAAACTAGGGTTTGGCAATTCTCAGATCAAGGTGGTCCCCAACATCTCCAATGGTCATCATACCTCCTCATATGTCTCAAGGGATCACTATGTCAAGTTTCAAGCCTTACAACCCAGGTTTGCTCAGATGATTGAAAATCAGTTATATTGGACAAAAAGTCAACTGTGGTCAACATACAGTCAAACTTCATGATTTTTGGTCAACATCCATATTTTGAAGTAACATTCATCATTTGATCAAGGGTTGATCATGATTCATCAAGAAAACTCAAGATTTGATCAAAAGTCAAACTCTCCAAATTAGGGTTTTCTAAGGAAAAGTCAACAGGACTTTGACTGAGCATAACTTTCTCATACTTTATCAGAAATTTTTCCACCAGCTCTCATTTTGAAGGAAATTCAATTCTCTACAACTTCATGTCTCACAAGCTTGGTCAGAAAATGCTTCATTTGGAAGATATGGATCAAAACATTACAGGTCCTTTTCAAAGTCAACAAAAAGTTAACTTTTTGTAAAGAACTGTTATTGAGCATGGAAGCTCAAATTGAGATGAAACCAAAGAGGTTGCTTAGAGGACATCTAGAGCTTTCGAAAAAGTCCAAGATCACCCAAAAATGTTAAAAATTGAGCAAGATACACCATGCACAAGTTGGGCCTTTTTGAAGAGGTGCACAAAGAGAAATATTTGTCAAACGCCAAAATTTTGCAAATGGGCCTAACTTTTCTTGGTTCAAACTTGTTCCTCAGCTAATTTGGAACCTCCAAGCCACAGGCCACAAATTTTATCTTTATTTTTCTATTTAATTTGGATTTTAATCATTTAAAAGCCAATTAAATTATAATAAAAGGTATAAAATCAAAATTAAATGCAAATTGGATTTTTCTCTCATTGTTGAGGTCAAAGCAAACCACAAAAGCTGGAAAATTCGAAATTGGCATTGATTGGCAAGAGAATTGATTAAAATTTGATCAAAAAGGGAATATTTGGTTTTATACCAAATCAAATATTTTTTCATTGATTGGCACATTATTTTCTCTTGATTCTTGACCTAAATCCATCCACTATATATACATGAAGCATTCACATGAACAAAGGACGGAAAAATTGCCTCTAAGAACCCTAATCAAACTCAAAAAACCCGTGTTGTTCAAGCTACTTGCAGCCTTGGTTTTGCTTGGATTCAGACAA
Source organism: Vicia sativa (assembly GCA_021764765.1). Lineage (NCBI taxonomy): Eukaryota > Viridiplantae > Streptophyta > Magnoliopsida > Fabales > Fabaceae > Vicia > Vicia sativa. Next base: position 103,762,242 of record CM038796.1, on the reverse strand, counting down.
TTCTAAGCTTGCCAATCGATTCCTGGAGGTCCCTGGAGTCATCCCAGACCTTCACAAATCACAAATACATCTAGAAACACGATATCACGATTTCGGTTTGCACTCACTTTTGTCAAATTCGATTTTGATCATTCACGCATAATTAATCTGTTTTGATTGTTTGTTCATGTTTAGAATGATGTTTGCAAGCTATCTGGGTGGTTCAATTGGATTTTAGATGCCAGGATCGCGTTATGCCATTACTAGGGTTTCGAAGCTTCAATTTGGGATCCTTCGATTTAGGAAAAATTGGCCAAAACTAATGATATATTCTAGATCAGGAGATGAAACCGAGTCGAACCATGGCTTCATATTGTATTTATATTGCTTGTGATTGATTTTTGAATTTTGTAGGGGCTATAGCGTCGAACCAAGACGACGCTATCTGTTTGAAAATTCACACGAAGAAGACGAAGTTCTTTGCGCGGTTTTTGATTCTCAGAATTCAAATCCGTTTAAAACATTTTTGTTTCATTATCCTAACACCAAACGCAGGTTGGCTCAGTGGTGAAGGCAGCGCGTGTTTTCCTTGGATGTCCTTGGTTCGATCCCTGGCCATGACATTATTTTTTTACAACTTCTCAAAACTAACATGTTTTTCTATTTTATTTTTATTATTTTCCTCTTAATTTAATTTATCTATAAATATTTTTCTCATGCATTTAAAAATCACCAAAAATATTTTCCTCTTGCATTTTAGTCAGAAAAATACTTATTTAATTTTTGACATTAAAATTAATATTTTTGCATGCATCTTTTAATTAATTATTAATTAACCATTAAATTGACTTTTAATTGCTTTTAATTATCAAAATCGATCCAGAAAATTCCCAAAAAAATTCTATATCATCTAATCAGCATGACTAACCTAAAATCTTTTTCCTCATTCAAAATTTTTATTTTTGCTAACATTTTTTCTCTTATGCGAACTTCTCATATTTATTGATTATGTATCTGCTCACAGGTTGTAATGTTTCGTACTATTTTTCTCGCTTTTCTTTTCAATATTATGTAACTGCTCATGGGATGTAATAGTTTAATTAGGACTTTTACTTTCCACACTCCTATTATGTAATTGCCCCAAAGCCATGTAATAGCGTAGGACTTTATTTTCCGCAATTTACTTTCCGCACCCTATAAACTGCTAGTAATTAGGCGTGTATGGAAAGATAAAAACGAACGTATATCACTTCTAATTTCAAGATAACATATCTGAATTTAACACACTCTCTTCACACATGCACCCCTTAGGGTATTCTCTCTCGTTGCCTTTCGAATAAATGGTCAAGTCCCTCGAACGTAGAGGTATCCTAGCACCGTTGCCTATAAACATATCATCATAGTACCTTTGATACAAAGATCATAGACCCACTATGTCGCCTACGAAAACATGATCTCGTCTCGATTGTTGCCTACGAAAAGTGATGATCGTCCCTTCGAATGTGCTAGGATACTCCTATAATTTACCTTCTATGACCATCTGATATCCCTTCGAATGTCCCTTCTACATCCAACGAATAGGGTTACCTACCAACTAATGGTACGGATAGCACTATTCTAAAGGAACGTAAAATAACAAGAAAACGAATATTCTGAGTAGGTAATAAGACTTTTAGTTGCTTGCTCAATCAAATACTTTTCACACCTCACACTTTTGTCAAAGTTCAAACTCTTTTCAAAAACGAAATATTTCCGAACTCTTTATATACATTCCTACATGAATCATTACAAAGTCAAAGCGAAATGCCTTTTTTTTCAAAACATTTTTGTCGAACACACAGAAAGCACTTTTAAAAATGAGCTAGAAGTAACTAAGAGCCCGTAGATAACTACGGATGGAAAGGGGTTCTAATACCTTCCCTTTTCATAACCTTCTCCCTTACTCAGAATCTAACGAAGGTCTTTTCCTGTTCTTTTCACCTTCCCTTAATTGGATAAAAGAAAAGTCGGTGGCGACTCTTGCTAACCGCAACATTTTTTGCAATCAAAAGCAAAACAAATTCTCAAAGTCAGTTCACCGTATTACAGTCCTCTTAGCAACACTCTTTATTTCTGTGGGAATGTTGCTATTTACAGGCTCCTTACCCCTACTGATAGCTTCAATTTCTTTAGCAGGAATAATCTAAATATCATAAAATTAAAGTGGTCAAGTATAGGATGACAAATTAACATTATCTAAGCATAAATATCATATAAGTGTGTTGTACCTATTTTTTTGATGCCACTGACTCGACTGGCCGCGTAATCCCCTTATCTTTTGGTTTGGGTTTTGTAGGAGTCTAACATTACCATGAAAAAAAATGTAAGTAAAATGAATGTAAAAAATTCGAGTACTCAAAGGTTCATAATGGTTTTAAGTATACCTAATCATCTATGCGAATGAGTCTTGACGGCCATGCAACATACGCTCCTATTGCCTCTCCCACTAATGGTGCATCCGAAACTTTATTTGGGATTGGTAATAATGCACTCTCCTCTAAAGGAATATCAATTGACACTTTCAAATATCCAGAAGCGAGTGGTTTATGATGAAGTACTTCTCCCAGAGTGTTATGGACTTTTCCCTTGCCAACCATGCGATAAGTCGGTGTCTCTAAAAAGAGTTGACAAGGTGAAATGCCCTAAAATCAATAATAAATATGACATCGCTAATGTGTATATATGTTAGTTAAATAAATTACACTAGTTTAATTTCATAATAATATATGTAATTACCTCGGGAATACTCGGTTGAACTGCACAATTGACACTAGCTATGTCACTAGTTTCTTTAACACCCAAAGCTTCCCTTTCTGATTGGTGTCTTGCTTTATCCTTCCTCAATTCAAGAACTTCAGCTTCTAATGCATCCAACCTTGCCTGCAGTTCTTTATTGCTAGCAGATTTTGTCTTTGGATTGTTCTTTTTCATGGATGTTGGAGTAACCCCATGTCCTTTACCCCTCACCCGACCAGAATACTCACGAACATCTAATGCTCGACTAAGTATGCTCCTACAATCATCTGGTGGAGATGTAGACTGAGACAGAATCTCCTGAAATTCATATGAATATCGAAAAAACATGAATATTATATGTTAATAAGATTTTGATTTAATAAGAATTAATGTTATACTTACGCATTTTTCAAAAATTTGTTGTACATCTTTAAGAACTTCATCCTTACCCACACGAGCAACCTTCCACAAAACATGTTTCGAAAGAAATGTTTCAGAACTATTCTCCTCTTTTAACTACACATTAACACAAAAAATAAGATCAGTTATAACTCTTGATGAACAAGTATATCATTGCAATTTATAAATACTTACAATTTTTTGTTCTAATCGGGCATATCCCAAACGCCCTTTTTGTATGCATACACGGGAGATGATGCTCTTTGGCGTTTTACGTCACTTACACTCTGGAATTTTAGGGTTTTTCGTTTGGCTTTAAAAACATCCCATTCTGTTGGACGCCCTGCATCAACTAAATTTTTTTCGACATCTTTAAGATATTTTCTGTTTAAATATGTTCTAAACCCTCTTAGTATTTTGACGGCTAATCCAAGACAATAATATTTTCTTGTGTCATCAATGTTGAAAGACCTCTACAAAAAACATACACAGAATGTGTTAGTATAAGTAATTTAAATACATAATCGTAATTTAAAGACATAATTTAAATTACCTGTATCTCACTCCAGATTTTGTTTTTAGCGTCATCCAACTTATCATCTCTCCACTCATCACAAGTTATTGGAACTTCTCTCCTTACAACTGTACCAATGTAACTTATCAATTTAGAACCGTTAGGCTCAATTAATTAGTCACTTGGACTCCAATGCACATCGTATTTTATGCCTCTATCTCTATCACGAATGATATTCTTCATAATATTTTTTCCTTGTTTAATTTCTTTTTCCACTCCCTTATCGGATTTGCCTCCACCATTGTCTCCATCATTAATAGAATCATCGTGTGGGTGATCCTCGTTACTAGCCATCTAACCTGTAATAAAGAAAAACATTAGTATCTAATGAAAAATATTTAATTCCAAATATATAATTCCAAATATCTAATTCCATAATCAATTGAGTATATAAAATGACAAATATATAATTTTATTGAAAATGACAGAATATATAACATTTTACTATATTACCTATTTAACTAACATCTCTTTCTTTTCTTGGTTGGATTGCGAATTACTTGTCTCTTAAGAACGCGGATGGAGGGATTGATCCAAATTCCCTCATCATGATCGTTTCTAATATACAACTCATTCTCAACATCAACATCACCTTGATCTACACTTTTATCATCAATCACTTTGTTAGATAAAAGCACTATAGACCATTTCGTACTCTTCGGGTTTGAGACATAGAACACTTGTTTAGCTTGAGAGGCTAGAATAAAAGGCTCATCTTTGTACCCCATCCTATTAAGATACACTTGCAAAAACCCTGACTTATCCATTTGTATGCCACTATTATGTACCCACTTGCAACCAAAGATAGGAATCTGAAACTTGTCGTAATCAAACACCCAAATGTGATTGATAACCCAAAAATATGACAAATTTCCATATTTGGGGTTGAAGCCCTTCATACTAGAAATGTGCATTGCTTCAGCTACCACCGTGACACCACTATTTTGCATAGTACTTTTATCATCTTGTTCTTTGGTATAAAATGTATATCCATTAATTGCGTATCCTCTATAAGAAAACACAATCGAACTTGGACCATATGTTAAACATCTCAACCTGTATGATATTGAAGCGGGATCTGAATGAAACTTTGAATATATATGATCCTTAAACCACTGTATAAAACATTGATTGTGCTCTCGTACTATACAATTTTCATTTCTACTTTGATTATCACCTCAAAGTATAGCCTTGTGCATTTCAACAAACGGCTCAACCTCATTGTCATTGTGCAGAACATACAAATGCACTTGATCCTGTTCATCCCTTGATACTGCCACAATTTCATTTCCAATTAATTTTTTACCTTCTTTTTTTTCCGAAAGAATGAGATTTGGGGAGTCCAATGGATTGCACATTGGACAAAAATTCGGTACAAAACTCAACCTCTTCTTCAACAACGTATTGCTCAACGATACAACCCTCTGGACGACTTCGGTTTTTCACGTACCCTTTTAATATTTTCATATAACGGTCAACAGGGTACATCCATCTCATATAAGTTGGTTCACACAATTGTGTCTCTTTCACAAGATGAACAACAAGATGTACCATAATGTCAAAAAATGATGGAGGAAAATACATTTCAAGGTCACACAAAGTAATAACTATTTCTTTTTGCAATACTGGTAAGATCTCAAGATCGATCACCTTACTAAAATTGACCTGAAGAAAAAACACAATTTAGTTATAGCGCTTCTAACTTTTTTTGGCAAAATAGAATGTATACCTATTGGTAGAAAATGTTCCATTATGACATGGAAATCATGTGTCTTCAAACTCTTTAACTTGAGGTCTTTCATAGACACGAGTCTTCCAATGTCTGAGGAGTAACCTTCTGGAACTTTAACTTCACTCAGAAACTTACACAATACTTTCTTTTCCTTTCTAGATAGAGTATAAGTAGCAGGTGGTAGATATGTTCGTCTTCCTTTCTTCACGGGTCCTAATGTATTTCTTATTCCCATATCTACCATGTCTTTCCTTGCTTTAAGGCCATCCTTAGACTTTCCTTTTATAATGAGTAACGTACCAATAACACTTTCAAATACATTTTTTCAATATGCATAACATCAAGAAAATGTCTTACGTACAATGATTTCCAATATGGCAATTCAAAAAAAATTGACCTCTTCTTCCACCCACCTGTGACAACTTTATGTGCAAAAGGCTTGCCAAACTGAATACTCACATCTTTCACCTTTTCAAAAATTTGATCACCTGTCAATCCAGGGTGAGCACTACGTTGTTCGGTATCTCCATTGAACGCTTTTATCCATCCACGATATTGATGTTTAGAATTTAAGAATCTACGATGATCGAGAAAGACATTCTTTTGACAAAGTTTTAATCGTGTCGTATCGGTTCCATCTTCACAGACAGGAGATGCTTTTTCACCTTTAATGTTATACCCGGATAAATTTCCATATGCTGGAAAATCGTTAATTGTGCCAAACAACATCGCCCTCAAATTGAAACTTTGTTTCCTATATCCATCATTAACCTCCACACTGTTCTCCCACAAAATCTTCAAATCTTCGATTAAAGGTTTCAAGTATACATCTATGTCATTCCCTGGTTGTTTAGGCCCAGAAATTAACATAGATAACATCATGTACTTGCGCTTCATACATATCCATGGAGGTAGGTTATAAATCATAAGAATCACAGGCCATGTGGAATGTGAGATACTTTGAAGACCATGCGGATTCATTCCATCCGTAGATAATGCCAAGCAAAGGTTTCTTGTTTCTCCTCCAAAATCAAGATAATCATTATCAATTTTCTTCCACTGTGGTGCATCTACCGGATGTCGAAACTTTCCATCGATAATTCTTTCATCTGCATGCCAAGTCAAGTGTCTAGCATCGGTTTCACTATGAAACATGTGTCTAAATCTCGGAATAATAGGAAAATACCATAAGACTTTCGCTGGAGATAATTTTTTCTTATATCGAGATAAACCGCAATTAGGGAACTCATTCAACGATGCATATTCGTTTCGAAACAAAATTCAATCATTTAGACATGCATGTATCTTATCATAGCTCATGCCAATAGAGCACAACATTTTTTTGGCCTGTAGGTTCGATTAGGAAGACCATTATCCTCAGGAAGCATATCTCTCAAAAGGGCTAATAACTCTGTGAAACTTGTATCCGACCATCCATTGCGCGCCTTTAATTTGTACAATTTTAATACTGCAGACAATCTTGTGAATATGAGGCAATCTTTATACAACGGTTTCTCCGCATTGCTTACCAAACTCTCAAACATTTTGGGACAATCCTGAAGATCGTCTTCAAGTGCTTCTACAATCTCTTCAACTCGATCACAATCATATGTATCAGTGACATTGTCGTATGAAATATAGGTCGCATTACTTTTCACCCCCGGTTCAACATTCTCGCTGCTTTTCTCACCATGAAATATCCAACACGTATAACTTCGATCAATTCCACGCATCAGTAAATGCGATTTCAATCCATATGCGTCAACCCGACCCACATAACAACAACCCAAGCAAGGACATTTTATTTTATTCGGGTCTTCAGCGTGTTCAATAGCAAACTTAACGAACTCTAATACCCCATTCTTGTACTATTTTGACAATCGATCGGCACACATCCATTTTTTATCCATGGTTTTACTATTTAGTAAGCTAAACAAAAACACTAATTAATATGAGGAAGAAATTTACCTCAAAAACACTAAGTAATTTAAGCTAAACCTCCATTTTTTATCCATGATTTTACTACTTAGTAAGCTACTCATACCAGAACTAGTAATTTGAGGAAGAAATTTACCTCGAATTCAGGGAAACTCAGGGAATGAGTGTTGTACGTCAATCTAGGCCGAGAGACACTAATAATTCAAAGGAAAGGAAACTTTTAATAACAACATCATAATACCAACAGAATTGAACAACAACTCTATCTTTTATATAATAAAAAATTATAAATTTGGTGAATATAAGATGTGATATGAGAGAAGTAATGCAGCAAACTTCTGATAGCTAGAACTTAGCAAACTTCTAATAGCTAGCACTTAGAAAACTTCTGATAGCTAGCACTTAGCAAACTTCTGATAGCTAGCACTTAGAAAACTTCTAATATCTAGCACTTAGCAAACTTCTGATAGCTAGCACTTAGCAAACTTCTAATATCATTAACATTATTTTTATGAATAAATATATATATATATATATATATATATATATATATATATATATATAAATTTAATTATGTCACTACTCGTAGAAATATGAATTTTTATATACTCAATTTTCAATCTGATTCATGTAACAGTTATGCTTCCATAGAGAAAGCATTACTCGTTCATATTCAAGAGTTTCACCTATGAATACTTAATACTAGTACTAACTATAATATAACTATTTCAATAACAGAAATGAAAACTACACCAAAGTATGACCTGTGAACTAATTGAAACAACATACCAACAAGACTTAAGTCAACAGGTATTCTATGTATAAATAAAGAATTAGACTAATGTAGGTATCATTGGCCAAAAGACTATCACATTGGCCAAAAACTAGGACAATATCATGAAGAGCACGGATCACATGATAATGTATTTAATTGATGCTTTTAGTTATTCTTATTTATTATTGGTATTTGCCATGTTATTTATAGATTTAATGATTTCGTATTCTAGAATTCAAAAATCTTTAAAATTTACTCTGTATTTTAGAATTCAAAAGACATTTTTATTAAAATAGAATTAATGAAAGGCGAGATGAGAAAAGAGCATAAACAAATCATATGATTTGTGTGTTTGTTGGGTCATTTGTGTCTCTATCTCTTTAGTTTATATGTTATATCTATTTATTTTTGTTAAAAATATATTTTCTTTTTTTGAAGTGGTTTACTAAGATTGAGAGAAATATAAACATGGAAGAACTTAACCTCTTATGCCTTATGTGACACTATCATGACAGATATACTAGTTCCTGTAATCAGTAATGTATGCACATATATGTTAGTTCCTAACAATCAAGTACTACAGAAATTGAGAATAAGCTATGGCAGAAACAGTGCAGAAACAAGAATGGCAGAAACAAGAATTAAACTTTACACTTCACAAACAGTGGCAGAAATAAGAATGGCAGAAACATTCATGGCAGAAACAAGAACTCAAACAACAATACAGTGGCAGTGAATAAGCGCTGACAGTACATAAGAAGATGAAGGGACGATTTGAGTTACCTACGACGGTGGTGGCGGTGGGTTGTGGTTACGCCATCGAGGGTTGTGGTTATGCCGTCGATGTGAGAAGAAGAGCAGTAATAGATAAGAAGAGCGACATCGAGGGTTGTTTGAGAAGAAGAATAGTACGTAAGAGCGAGAGCGAGGGTAATGAGAGTGAGGCCGTTGTGGTTCAGTCATCGTGTCGTCGTGGTTCTGTCGAGGGTTTCTGTTTGGAGGAATTCTAGAAGAAGAATAGTATTCGCGTAATAGAGAATAGAATAGTGAGAGCGAGGGTTTTCTGATTTTAGGAATTTTAGAAATTTTTTAATCACCTAAGGCAACGCTTTCTAAAAGCGTTGAAATAGCTCTGGTCTTCAGCAGCGCTTTGGTCTTTAGCAGCGCTTTTAGAATAATTCCTTTGGTAGTGCTTTTGGAAAGCATTGTCTAAAGTATAACCTTTAGCAGCGCTTTTGTCTTTAGCAGCGCTTTTAGAAAGCGTTGTCTAAAGTAAGCCTTTAGCAGCGCTTATTCTAAAAAAATATTATTTTTATTTTTAAACTAATAGCAGCGCTTATGGAAAAAAGCGCTGCCTATGTATAAGGCCTATAGCAGCCCTTATATGAAGCGCTGTCTAAAGTATACCTTTAGCAACGCTTCTGTTTTAATTTTTAATATTTTTTTAGAACATATAGCAGCACTTTGGGCATAACCGTTGTCTATGTGGCGCTACACCAGTTGCAGAAAAATAGTGCAACTGGTGCAGTTGCTTTGCAAGCCTCCACTTAAAACCTACACAATCTCATTTACACAACTAAACAACATTTACAACACATTACGCGCTTCTAGAAACAAAACACGACAAGTTTGCGAAAAAACACAAAATAACATAACAAAACAAATGTGTGAAATTGAATTATCAAGTTGAAAAGTGAAGATTTGAAATTTAGAGCACATCCAATTTCAACTTGTTAAAAAAAAGTCACCATACACAAATACAATTACAAATACAACATGCTTGTTTTACGTTGTAAGCGCGACACCTTAGTGTGCGAGCTAGTAACCTCCTCTCGTCATGTCATTGTATTGTCATACCACGCAAACTTAAAAAAGTGTCCTAACAACCACACAATAAACGTTACGAAAAAATACAATTCACAACATCAAATGAAAACAAAGAAAACTCATATATGCACAAGTATGTAAAACATGTAGAATTTACAAATCTCTGACACAGATTAAAAACCTAAGACAATAATAAACACAGATTTGTAAAGTAAGCTTTATACAATACCATGGGCGACAAATATACACGTTTTCATAGGAAATATACATACGAAACCCAACAAAACAGAAATGCCTAGAGAGGAGAAGAGATAAATCACTGAACTACCGGATTGTCAGAGCCAATCGAAGAGGAATCCACTTTCAATCATCCATAAGCAATCCCTAATTGTTGTTTTCTAAGCTAATATATAAAAAATGAAGGTTGATAGAAATGGGGATAAAAAATCACCCTAAAACCATAATCTAAATATGGATGGAAATAAAGTTATAAAATAAATTTACGCAAACCGCACTAAGCGTGATTTACTATATTACACTTAAACCTCCATAGGGAGCTGTTCTGTGGGAAAAACTATATGTAGGATATTTAGGGAATCAAAGGCTCTATTGATATGACTTGGTCTCCAAGCGATAGGTCTAGCTTACCTCTCAGTCGGGAGCTTTGTGTAAAATGTATGGTATGAGGAACAAGAGGTCTAGAGATTGAGAGAACCCCTTAATCCATTTCTCAAGGACTCCTTATATAGGCATGTCTTGGTTTAATGTGTATAAAAACCACCTTATAACGTTTGTAACGTCCTCATGAATAATGTAACGTTCGTAACCTCTCATAATGGTTTGTAACGTCTATAACTGCTGTCTATTGAGTTATGTAACCATCTTGTCCTGGCTCAACTCGGAAGGTGCAGCCCAACCTACAAAACACGGTAGATACATCCTGACTAATACAACTCATCTAGGCATAGTTACGCCTGGCATAGCTAGGCAGATACAGCCCGGCCTATACAGCTCGATCGGGCACCCCTAAGCCTGATGATCTGGGATATATGCTCTGTAGGGACACCCTTGCTTTACTGGTCTATTAGCTCGTATCTCGTTTATCTCTCCTAACCAGGCGGTAGATTTTATGCACGAACAAGCGCTAAGTGCCAAAAATACCACGCTAAGCGCGAAAATTACTGCCAAAACTTTTTCTTTAGCTCCCAGAGCATGCTAACACCGCGCTAAGCGTGACCCGAAGCTCAAAACTTCTTATTTCTTCCAAAAATGTGTATCCGGACCCGTGTCTTCGACACCTTATTCTTCAATGCTCCAAATATGCATCAAATACTTATAAGATATATACAAAATTATCAAACGGTACAATATGTACACAAAAATGCAATTAAACGTATTTACAACAAAAATCGGGGTTATTCCATCGATATTAACAACAAAGAGTCGATAAGTGAACAAAACATATATATACAAAATAACTACAATTTGCACTTATCAAAAATCTCCTCGAATTTTGGAACAAAACATCACAAGTTTCCTAAATCGTATCAATATCCAATTTTAGAAACTAATGTACAGTTAAAGATAAAATCAATTGTTCCAAATAAAATATTCTTGACATGCGCAAATCAGTGAGATGTATCCAAGAGAATCTCACAAAATCAAATCAAACCTGTCAAGAAAGAAACAACTCATGCTATATGAGTTGGCAAAGAGGTCATGGCATCTTTCTCAACATCTGAAGGCAGTAGCACCTGCTACAATAGTTGTTCAACATGTGACAACATCTTACTCTATATCTGGTTGTGATACATGTTTTACAAATGAAACATATTTTACCAAAATTATTGTCAATCATAAAATCACAGACGTAACAATATCTCCCCTTTAGAGAATTTTGGATAAAACAACATTTGCACAATAAATATGGATAAGAGGAATAAAACCAAAAAATAACAAAACTCAAGCTACATGAAATACACGTAAACTTTATACAAACTGCAAACAGGAAAACATTAGAGATAAGTGTAGCTACAGAGAGACCCAACCTCACACACTAAACACCAGAATTTAAAACTCCGCCTAACACAACACATGTGGTATGACATCACATCAACATAGCCAAATCAACTTCAACACATCACAACAAACTCAGCACTATAGCACATTGCTCAAAAACTTCGGACATGTCCATTACTCCCCTGTCACACATAATCAAAACCCCCCTAAGGGAACATCCAAACATGAATTGTCCAAGTTCACACATCAGAGGCACAAGCAACATAATAAAAATAAGCCTCACAAACAAAAACTAAGAGAACTAGAGTTCTCCACAAAATACATCATGCAAAGATGTCAAGATATCTGGTATGACAACATGCACACACACAAGCAGTAGCAGTAGAAGCAAATTTTCTTAAGCACCAACAACAAGCATGACAAACAATCATGCTCCCCCTTAAATAATTGCGTAAATAAGAAGAAACCAAAGACTATGTTCCCTAAGCAGCAGAATTATAGTCCTATTACAACGCTAATCAACACGTCAAGACATTTGACATGACATCAGGATAAACACAATAAACCAAGCCTCCAAGCTAAACACATAATATACCCCTCATTTTTAGCCAAACATTTACCAAAATAGATTAAGTACACAATAAACATGGAATCACATTGATAAGTGGTTTGTACACCTTATTTTACTTTTAATTGTATTTCATTTTTGAGTTAATACATATTTACCTCTGTTATACGGGGCCTTTTCAAACCCCCTCCCTCGGTAAAAAAAAGTTACATGAATTCTCCTAATATTTAAAGATTCTCTCATTTTAAACCTTCATCACATTCAATAAAAAAAATGATGTCGTAGTTTTTTAACATTTTAATGCTCAAAAATATGTTTGGGCTGAGATTTGAACCAACACTGCCCTATCCACCAGGCTAGTTGTTTCTATTTGTATTGTAAATGTTTGAAATAGTTGTTATAGTATGTATTTGCAGTAAATAAAAAAAATGAATTTTAGCATTTTTACATTAATAATTAATTACTTAAATAATTGACTATGTCAAATAATTAATTCATTTTAAATTAAATTTATGTGTAAAAATTAAATCAATATTTAAAAGCTTAAGTTTAAATTTTTTGTGAAAATCAATTTTAAAAGAAAAATGAATTATGCCCAAGAACAATTTTAAAAGAAAAATGAATTATATCAAAAACAAAATAAAACGTTATTTCTAAGCTTAGATATAAAAATGGAGAAAATAAATAGAATGAGAGAATTCAAAGTCCATTTTAAATCAATATATTTAGAATTATTTTAAAGTATGAATGTAAGACTTGTTATTTAGTATTTTCCTTTTTTTTATTTCGAACATGTTCCCTATAATAGCGTTTAATTAGAAAGTGCTATCAAATTTAAATAAAAAAACGTGCAAACTATCTATTTTAGTAGCGCTTGAAGAAAAATGCTATTAAAAATTAGTACTTTAATGGCACTTTTAAAGTGTTATTAAACAAAAAACATTTACGATAGCGGCATAGTTAATACCACTTTTAAGCGCTATCAAAAATAAAATAAAACGCTATTTCTAAACTTAGATATAAAAAAGGAGAAAAATGGAGAAAAAAATAGAAGGAGAGAATTCAAAGTCCATTTTAAATAAATATATTTAGAATTATTTTAAAGTATGAATGTAAGAGTTGTTATTTAGTATTTTCGTTTTACTTATTATATATATTCCATATTAACAATAACACCAAAGCATGCTCAACCAACAATGAGGCCTATTATTTTTGTTTGTCAAGAATCTCAATGTCACTCTTGTTCTTTTCCTTCTACTTTTTTAGCAATAATATCTGTCAGTGAGAAAACCTTGCATTTTGTTATTCAGGTTCAAGTCATGTTTTTATCTTGTCAACATTAAAAAGAATAACACTTTTTCTGTCACGTGGTTGATTCCATTTAAGTTCTAAATGTTCCACATATATACCAATCCAGAGGTTGAGTTCTATTAGTTAGTTCCTTTACAAAGTAAAAAGAGAATATAAATTGACATCAAGTTATAGTATGATTCATTTTTATCAAGAACATAATAGCTAGAAACTAACTGGATTATTCCATGTACTTAATCATGATTTTTTTCATTTCTAGTTGTAGTATATGTCTTAGGGGCCATTATTTTCATGAGCCTCAAATTCATGTTGCATGCATGGAATGAATTCTCTTCATTAATGTTAATTTTAGACATAATGATGTTAGGCATAGTTGTAACTGCAACCATACCAATGACTGATACATTAAGTTTAGTAAAAATATTAATTTTTATCTTATTTTTATTATATTTCTTAATTTGTATAAAAAATCTTAAAAATTTATAGACTATTACTATCCATGTTAATTTTCACTACTACGTCTACAAATATCTAGATTCAACCCCACTTTCAACGTCAATGTTCTAGCCGATTTCAAATCTGATGCATTATATTTATCAAATATTATCTGATTAATTAGATGTAGAATCCGTGGTAGTATTTACCATCAAAAACAACAAATACTTTCTAACATTAAACTAAAGACTCTAGTAATGTGAATTCCTAGTTCATAAATGAAATAAACTAGTACATCTTCATACTTAGAGATTTAATCCAGAATACATGAGGATATGATCTAGGAGTACTATAAAACAATCATAGTCAACATCATGAATAAAAGAATGGCTAATGTATGTTCGCTGTCAAGGAAGTGAAGAATCAAGGCCTGTTTTTGTTCCAATTCTATCATAAGTTGGATAAAGATAGAGTGATGGCTGGTGGTCCTTGGAACATTGCAAATCATGTAGCTATTGTTTGTTAAATAAGACAAGGTGCCCATGATATTCTTAAGTAAATAGAACAATGTGTTAGGTGTTCTTAATAAGATAAGGTGTCGTATCTTTTGTCCATCTGTAATTGGTATAGTGTTCATTATTCTTAAAGAAATAGAGAGAACAACTTCTTAAAAATCAAATCATTTAGGTGAAGTTTGATGTCATTTCCTATTTCTCTGGAAATTATTCATGTTGTAAAGTACCATCATATGAAGAAAACAAAAAGTATTATGACAAATTTTTATATCATATCTTATTTTAAATTATTTATTTCAATATGACACAAACACGGTGATTTTATGGGTTTACGGTGCGGTTGGGAAAGAATTTTAGATTAAAAAAATAATTTAAAGATTAAATCTACATTTTTTTTTGTTACAAAAGATTAAATTTATATTTTATTTTGTTTAATTTGAACTATTCATTTAAATAAATTAATTTAATCCAATACAGATCATTTAACTCGGATAATAGTTGTGCTAAAATATTTGACTATATGTATGCGAGCTTAAATTTGTGATATTTCATTTATTCATCTTTAAAATTGTGCAATTTTAACCAAACAAAAAATAAGATTTGAAGATCCAATTTTCTGTTGATTCAATTTACATTTGAAAAAAAAAAACTATTGATATTAATATTAAAATTAAATAACATGTTTGATGTTTTTCACTATAAATAAAAAAAAAGATATTTTTTTTATTGAAATTGATAGAAAACATCCATCAAGATTATTTTCTAAAAAATTAAATTGCTATCAATCTTGCAACACCCAAATTAATATCATAATTATTGGTACCAAAGGATTTCTAAGAAAGATAAGAGAAGAAGAGAGAAAAAAAAGATAGAAATTGAATTGTAAAATTAGGATTTGTATTGAATGAAGTTGTTAGGATTTACATCACACAATGCCTTGGCTTTATATATGCAACTAAAGCTCATGCCTAAAACATGCAAGATACAAAATCCAAAAATACATAGTATATAATACAACTATGTTATCTACAGCTACTTCGACACAGTCAAACACTTCGATTGTCAAATACTATCTTGTATACAAAATATTGAAGTATATACTCTCTCCGTCTCAAATTATAAGAGAAATTTATTTTTTAGATACACTGAATAATCAATGTATTTGGTTTAAATGTAGACCAGATACATTAATTATTCAATATATCTAAAAAGTAAATTTCTCTTATAATTTGGGACAGAGGGAGTATATCTTCTAATCTCTTATTCCAAACCCTCGGGACTTTCTTCAAACCATATAGAGTCTTCCTCAATTTGTACACCTTTGACTTCTGCCCTTTGATTTTGAATCTTGATGGTTGACTAACATAGACTTCTTCTTCCATAGGTCCATTCAGAAACGATGACTTTAAATCTAGTTGATATATCTTCCAACATTTGTATGTTACAATCGAAACAATAATTCTAATTGTCTCGAGCCTTGCAATAGGTACATACACTTCATCAAAATCAATATAAGGTTTTTACAGAGAACCTCTCACTGTAACACCCGTAATTAATTAAGATAATTTAATTTAATATTATTGAGTATTTTCGATTAATTCGTAATTAAGTCAAATTTGCGAGTAAATCGTTAAATTAATAATCTGGTAAAATTAGTCGGAAGGAAAATACTATTAGAATTTATTCGATATTTAGACGTACTAATTAAATACAGTGAATTAGTTATGAGGGTGAAATAGCATTTTTAGGGGTATTATTTAGTAGACCCAAATTATGTTAGAAGCCCATTATTTAATTAAATGACCTAGTAACATAAGGAAGTGGTATTACTTACAAAACTAAAACCAATAGCCATAGTCACGTAGCAGAGAAAACAGAAGAGGAAAAAGAAGTGATTTGAGAACAAGGGTTGCTAGCAGGGATCAATTATTGTCCGAGAATTTCGCTTTTTTCGATCGATTTTCCGAGTTCCCTTCAATCCAAAGGTAAGGGGTGGGGTTCGACTTATATAATCGATTGTAGGATAATTTTTATGTGGGGTTTAGGGTTGCATAAAATTACTGCTAAGATTGTAATTGCGATGAAAATTCTGATGTTGTGTTGATCTGTATTGTTATGTTGTTCTGTGTGTTATGAAAATGTTGGTTCCTGTGTTATATTGGTTGCAATTTGTGTTGAATCGTTGTTGTGGCTAGAAAAGGAGGAGGTATCATGGATATAAGTAATTGAGGGAGGCAACCGTCCCCGTGAGGATGAAGAGAGGGGGAGGCGACCGCCCTATTGGAGAAGAAGAAGGAGACGGCTGCCTGGGAGAGGGAGACGTCCGTCTCATTGGCCTCTAGGAGAGGGAGGAGACCACCTCAGGTGCCCAGGGTGGGCGCCTCACTCATACTCCCTTCCCTTCTTGTTTGTTCATGTGGCGTGTTGTAGTAGTGGCTTAGGTTGTACATTGTCTTTTCACATTAGGATAGCATACTATGAAAAATAATACTCCTAGTAGAATAAGAATAACCATAGCAGGAGAGTAAAAATTAAATGACAGGTAGTAGAAAATACTCTTAGCAGTAACAGATGAATATAGCAGAAGAGTAATTAGCAGAATAGATTTATAGCAGACAGTGTAAATTCAATAGAAAAATGATCCATCACAAATGCAGAAGAATAATTGGTACTGGCAGAATTAATTAATAGAGTTTAAGAGATTAAGTATTAATGTTGTAGAAGTTAAAACAGTGCAGAAAACTAGACTGTCAGTCAATTTAAGCGGAAAAATTAGTTTCTCGGAATTGGACGAAATTTTGCAGAGTAGTTCGGGTATACGGATAGTTAAATGAAACTATTTCGTTTTGTTGAATTTTGCATCGGTTGCGGGAAATTGCAGGTACTGTCGGAACGATGTTGTTTGTTCCCGAATTGGAAATCCTTAAATCGTAGGCTTAAATGGCCAAAGTCGAAAACTGAAGTTGATTGTATTAATTTACAAATTGCATTGTGTTGGCGTTGTTAATTGTTGTTGAAGTCGATGTTGGTTGATTATGTTGATGCAGTTCATGCATGATTCAAGTTGCCGTTATTTTTAAGTTGTTGTTGATATTGTGGTCGTTGTAGCATACATATCATGTGCATTACTAAGTTGGCCTGGATTGGCACCACGTTGAAAGTTGAAGGCTTATGCCTTGTGAATGTCTCGATAACCTGGCATGATTTTTAAGTTTGGAGTTTTAGTCCAAATGGATCCACATGCATTTGCATTTGTCGAGTCGCATCTGAGTTGCATTTTAAGTTGTTGTTGATTATTATGTTGTTCTGTGGAATATCGTAGTTTGTTGATTGAAGTAGTAATTATTGCATGATTTTTTACCTAGCATATGAATTATCATACTTTTCCTTATATTTTTCGATATCTCACCCTTTCTATTTGGTTGGCCGTTACCTTTATACTGGTAACGTGCAGGTAACGAGGAGTAGAAGGTTTAGTAGCTTATGGCATCGTCGCTCTGATACGTAGCACTCGGGGGGAAACGAACGCTTGAATTCTTTTATGTTAACGCATTTTCTTCCGTTGAACTAAGTTGTGGTTTTTGAGAATTAATTTGTGGTTTCCGTTGTTTCCAAGATGCTATGCTATTTGAAATTATTCATGTTGAGAATCCACTGTAGTTTAATTATTAAGTTGAATTGTTGAAGACTAAACATGATTTAATCGTTGCTTATTTATTATGTGATATGTATCCGCTGAGAATTAAATTGGTTTTTCTGTTGATTTCAAGTTGTGAAAAGTGTAATACCTCGAGTTTTAGTTTGAAAGTTTGACACTCTGATTTATAAAACGTTGGGTAGATTTGGGGTGTTACACTCACCACTAGTCTTGCCTTAACTACTACAAATAACACATTTAATGTCGGACTCAAAATGTGTTTTACCTCGGCATTATAAGTGAGATAACTAAGGTCGTCATAAAAAATAAAGACTTATCAGCTCAGTGTTTAAAATATTGAGTTATAATTTTAATAGCACATGAGTTTGAACCATATCTTCTATACTTTTATTATTTACAAAAACTAGCATATTTTTTATCCCGGTTTATCAAGAAAATCGAAGGGTTACTAGTTTTTATTTTTAATAAACATCGTTATACTGTTTACACAAAACACGAATAAAATAATTTATTTTCAAATATTACAAATAATTTCCCCAAGATATAGATTTTAAATCTTCAAATCATATAATTTCAGGGTAGATCAAATGATGGGTGCATGATATTCTTTATGGCTTTTGCTTGCATTTGTTTTTTATATGAACAAAAAAAGGGGTTAGACAAAAAAAAGGTTAGATAAATAAATAATTTTCTGCTCAAACAAATATTCAAGAACACAAACCTTAAACTCGAATAATTTTATGCTCTTACAGTCCATCACAAAGAACTATTCATGGAAAACACTCTTGCAAACTTTAAACTCTTCATAATGTTACTTGCTTGAGAGGCACAATTCTTCATATTCAGAATGCTTTTCTAATGAAAGTTATTTATGTTTGTTGCAGCGGTATAGCGATAAGCAAAAAGTAAAGTATTATTTTACCGGGTGATATATAGGTTATATCATATGGTGTCCACAGATATTTGTATATTAAATTGTCGTTCGACAAATCTCTCGTTAATGAGTTTGGAGTTTGAATGATTTGGTTGTAAGAAAAAGTATCAACATAAAATAAATGTATAAAAAGGATAGACAAACTTATCCGATACGAATGTACATTGCTCGTCACAAACTTAAACCTATTGTCCAGTTGCACTCAACCTACTCTACTCGTCAAAATCATCACAGACACCACGAGATGTACCCACAAAAAAGGTTATGTCTAAAACCAAGTCGGGAGATCAACCGTTTTACTTTATCGGTAATGTCTTGCGCGCTACAACAACATTGAGGCATTACTTATGATTTATGCATGAATGGTTTAGGGGATTTCTTACTTATGATTTATCATTAATTTACATGAATTTTAATAATTGTTTTAATAAGTTTTGGATTGGTTTTGAATGCGATTTTGATGAATACATGTTACTTGAATTTAGTATATGTATGTATGTATGTTCTATTTTGGTGAATTGTTGAGAAAAACATGAGTTGGCTTGTATGCTATATATTATTTGTGATGTGTAATGATAGTAAATACTATGTGTATTGCTTGTTGATGATGAAACATGATGTTTGTGCAAAATAGTTGATAATTCAAAGTGTTGAATTATTGTGGTATGCTTGAATAATTAAGGTTCATGATAATCGTGATTTGCATATGTGTTTATTAAAATGCACATACATTTATGGGGAGATTGAACTCTGATATTGGTTGGCCTTGATCCTTGAGTGGAAATAGAGGAGGTGAAATTTTGGGTTTACAATGTTCGCTTTGATCCTATGTGGAAATAGAAGCGGTGAACTATGTGTTAATATTTGTGAGCTTTGGTCTTGTTAGGATCAGAAGCGTGGCTTTGGTTCTAAAATATTGAATCGGAAGCGAGGTGAGCTTGATGTTCACGATGGTACCACATGCATGAGTCAATTGCATTAATATCTCATGTGAAATTAAAGAATGTGTGTTTTATGTTGGAAAATGTGGTAATTGGATATGTGAATCATTTGCTTGATTGTATTGGTGATATTTATGATATATGCGATAAATATGGATATATTATACTTGGAATGTTTGTATAATGAAGTTCTTAGATACTTGGATTGTGGAAATCATGTTTTATGGAATATCACCTAAAGCGTAGAGAATTCTTTAATAGATGCTTGTTTTCTATATTGCTTTCAATTTATATACATTTCGACAATGATGTGAATTCTCACCCTTCTATTGTATGTGATGTTCTATGCGACATCGTGCAGGTTCTGAGGATAGTGGTACTTCGCACGAGACTAGTGGAGAAGCTTAGCTTATTTTGTTCACTTTACTTAGGTAGTGAGTCATTTCTCTGATCTATGTAACACAAGGGAATATATTTGAATTCATGTTATGACTTGTTTTGAGAGATATTTGTTATCACTCTCTTTTATTTGGATATGTTTGAGATTATGTGATTATTGGCCTTGGTGCCTAGCATTGGTGATATGATTGATAGTATGGGATATAAATCATTTATAATTTGTTGGTGAATTAATTATTCTGCTATGAGATGCATGCTTCGTATTATTGTATGGAAACGTGAATTTGAATATGTGTCATGATCATGACCAGTATACAATTTGGTATTTGTGAAATCAAATGTGACACCCTTTCTGAGATGCATGATAAATTACTCTGATGTATGCTATATTTATTGTGGGGTAGAAAAGGGGTTTTACATTAGTGGTATCAGAGCAATGGTCGGTCAGATTAGCCAGGTTATTAGTGAATTTAATTCATGTTGTATTTGATTTGTGTATCTGACACGATCGATACTTTTGTCTATTGTTGTTGGATGTCTTAGGAAGATGGTTGCTGGAAGGAATGATGATGTTATTGCTGAATCCTTGAGGATGTTGGCTAGATCTCTTGATGAGGAAAATATTGAGGTTAGTTGGGCTCTTTCCTGTGATGCTTTTTTGAAGAATTATTTTCCGGAAGATGTGCGTGGAAAGAAAGAGGTGGAATTTCTCGAGCTGAAGCAGGGTAGTGGAACTTTAGCTAAGTATGCTGCAAGATTTTAGGAGTTGATTAAGTATTATCCTCATTAAAACACTGCTAATGCTAAGAGATCTTAGTGTATGAAGTTTGTGAATGTCTTGATACCTGATATCAAGAAGGCTATTGGTTATCAGCAGATTGCTCATTTTACTGAGTTGGTGAACAAGAGTAGGATTTGTGATGAAGATAGTAGGGAGAGTGCTTCTTACTATAAGAATTTGAATGATAGGAAAGGAAAAGGTCAATTTCGTGGAAAGTTGTATGATGATAAGAGGAAGAAACAAGATGGTTATGGCAAGAAGTAAAGTTAGGGATGAGATTCTACTCCGATTAAGTGCTTTAAGTGTGGCAAGCCAGGTCACAAAGTTGTTGATTGCAAGGTGGGTTCGAATGTGACTTATTACAATTATGGTGAGCAAGGGCACATTAGTATGAGGTGTGATACTCCAAATAAGAAGAAAGCTATAGGAAAAATGTTTGCATTGTCTGGTGTTGAGACCACTATTGAGGATAGACTAATATGAAGTACGTGCTTTATTAATGGTACACCTTTTATTGTTATCACTGATACTAGTGCGACGCATTCTTTTATTTCTTTGGATTGTGTTAAGAGGTTGAATCTTGAATTGTCTAATATGCATGGAAATATGATTATTGATACTCCTGCTATGGGTTCTTTGTGTACTTCTGTTGCATGTATAAATTGTACGTTGAGTATTTTTGGTAGAGATTTTTGGATGGATTTAGTTTGTCTTCCGTTAGATCAATTGGATGTAATTCTTGGTATGAACTAGTTGGAATACAATCATGTTTTTATTAACTATTTTGACAAGTCGGTTATCTTTCTTGATTCTAGTGTCGAGAGGGATTTGTTTTTATCTGCTAAGCAAGTGGATGGATCTTTCTTGATTCTATTGTTGCTGGATCTCAGTGAGAAACGAACTATGGGTGAATTGCCTATTGTCTGTGATTTTCCTGAGGTATTTCCTAAAGATGTAAGTGATTTGTCGCTGGAGCATGAAGTTGAGTTTTTGATTGATTTTGTTCCTGGAAGAGTTGAAAAGTCAACTCGAGGCTTGAGAACATGTTAATTCGTCTGAGTGTGTCGTTATGGGGTGCACCTGTTTTGTTGGTTAAGAAGAAGGAAGGTTCTATGAGGTTGTGTGTTGATTATAGACAACTTAACAAGGTGATTATTAAGAAAAAGTATCCACTTCCGAGGATTGATGATTTGATGGATGAATTGGTTGGTGCTTATGTTTTCAGTAAGATTGATTTGAGGTCTAGGTATCACCAAATTCGTGTGAAGGCTGAGGATAATCAGAAGACTACTATTAGGACAAGGTATGGTTACTATGAGTATTCTGTAATGTCATTCGGTGTAACTAATGCTCCTGGTGTATTTATGGAATATATGAATCGGATTTTTCATGAGTATCTTGATCAATTTGTTATTGTGTTCATTGATGATATTTTGATTGATTCCAAGAGTGGAGAGGATCATGCTAAGCATTTGAGGATTGTGTTATTTGCACTGAAAGAGAAGAAGTTGTATGCTAAGATTTCTAAGTGTTAGTTTTGGTTGAAGGAAGTGAGTTTCCTTGGCATGTGATTTCGAGGGGTGGTATTTTTGTGGATTCATCAAAGATTGAGGTTGTATCTCAATGTAAGGCTCTGAAATCTGTTTCTGAGATTAGAAGTTTTCTTGGTTTGGCTGGTTATTATTGTAAGTTCATTGAAGGTTTTTCTAAGTTGACGTTACCTTTGACGTAGTTGACAAGAAAAGGTCAAGATTTTGTTTGGAGTTTGCAGTGTGAAGTTAATTTTCAAGAGCTTAAGAGAAGGTTGACAACCACTCCTATTTTGGTTTTGCCTAATCCGACAGAACCACTCGTGGTGTATTGTGATGCTTCTTTGATGGGATTGGGAGGTGTGTTGATGTAGAAAAGGCAAGTGGTATCTTATTCTTCAATTCAACTTAAAGTTCATGATAAGAATTATCCGACGCGTGATTTATAGTTTGCCGCAGTTGTGTTTGTTTTGAATATTTGGAGGTATTATTTGTTTGGTTCAATATTTGAGGTGTTTAGTGATCATAAGAGTTTGAATTATTTGTTTGATCAGAAAGAGTTGAATATGAGGCAGAGAAGATGGTTATAATTCTTGAAAGATTATGATTTTGGTTTGAATTATCATCCAGGTAAAGCGAATATTGTAGCTGATGCTTTGAGTAGGAAATCTTTGCATATGTCGATGTTGATGGTGCGAGAGTTGGATTTGCTTGAGAAATTTTGAGATTTGAGTTTGGTTTGTGAAGCGACTTCTTCATGTGTTAATCTTGGTATGTTGAAGCTTACTAGTGGTATTCTGGATGAGATTCAAGAAAGTCAGAAATCTGATTTGGTTTTGGTGGATAAGTTTACGTTGATCAATCAAGGTCGAGGTGGTGATTTTTAGATTAATGAGAATGGTATCATGAAGTGTCATGATAGAGTTTGCATTCCTGATGTTGGATATTGGAGGAAGAGAATTCTTGATGGAGGACATCGTAGTGGTTTGAGTATTCATCCTGGTGCTACTAAGATGTATCAAGATTTGAGGAAATTATGTTGGTGGTCTGGTATAAAGAAGGATATTGTAGAGTTTGTGTATTCTTGTTTGATCTGTCAGAAGTCTAAGATTGAACATCAGAAATCGTCTGTTTTGTTGCAGCCGTTATCCATTCTTTAGTGGAAGTGGGATAGCATTTCTATGGATTTTGTTTCTGGTTTTTCGAGGACTCCGAGTAGTCATGATGATGTTTGGGTTATTGTAGATAGATTGACAAAATATGCTCACTTTATTCCAATTTTGATGGATTATCTGATGGAAAAGTTTGCTAAGTTGTATATTGAGAAAGTTGTGAGTTTTCATGGTGTTCTGTTGAGTATTATTTCAGATAGAGATCTGAGGCTTACTTCACATTTTTGGGAAGGTTTGTAAGATGTTTTGGATACGAAGTTGCGTTTGAGTTCGGCATATCATCCGCATACTGATGGTCAAACTGAAAAGATGATTAAATCGCTTGAGGATCTTTTGAGAGATTGTGTTTTAGAGCAAAGAGGTGCTTGGTATAGTTATTTTCATTTGATTGAGTTTACCTATAACAATAGTTTCCATTCGAGTATTGGAATGGCACCGTTTGAGGCTTTGTATCGACGGAGGTGTAAGATGCCTTTATGTTGGTATGAATCTAGTGAGAGTGTTGTGGTTGAACCTGATATAGTTCACCAGACTACGGATAAGATTAAGATGATTCAGGAGAAGATGAAGATTGACCAGAGTCGTCAGAAGATTTCCCATGATAAGAGGATAAAGTGGGTGAAATGGCTTATCAAATATATTTGGTAGAGCTTTGAAGTCACGTAAATTGACTCCACATTATATTGGTCCTTATCAGATTGATGAGAAAGTGGGTGAATTGGCTTATCAGATACATTTTCTGTAACACCCCAATATTACCCAAAGTTTAATATGCACAAATCAGAGTAATTTAAAATTTCATAAATTAAATACTGAGGTGTCACACCTTCAAAATCAAATCACTTTAAACAATTCAATTTAAAGTATAAATCTCAAATACATAGCCTCTCGCAAATCATGAATTGATTCATAAAAATGAAACATCTCCTTTATTAAACTTCCTCATCAAAATCATGTTTTTATAAATTATGATTCTTATTTACAAAGGAAAACAACAAAAGAACAACAACAAGACAACATAATAATTACCCCCGAGTGCTACGTATCAGAGCGACACCGACTCGACTAATAGCAGTTATATACTCCATCTTCATAACCTGCACGTTACCAATATAAAGGTAACGATGAAACAAGTAAAGGGTGAGATAATCCAAAACATATAATTAAGGGCATGATAAAATATATTTATATATATATATATAGTTTCGGAATTATAAAGGGAATAGATTAATAAGTGCACTCAACACATATCCAAAACTCACTTACTCTTATCATCATTTTAATGTGTATAAACTACACTTTATCGCCATAACCTCTTCACAACAACACATAAACTTCCATCACCACAAGAATCATCACAAGTTCACACGCCACTAAGTCCATACGGAAATCATAAACAACAACATCAAACAACACTAATAACATAAACGACATAATTGAAATCATCACAAATTGTCTAAAGCCCATCGTCGCTTTTGGTATAAAAGCCCGTCATCACAAACATCATCACATCATAATTGCATTAAGCATTTCATTAAAGTTAAACCATCGCAATACTCATCATTTATATTTATCGCGTAGTTATCATAAAATTATAAAGATCATCATCAAACCAAGCATAATATATCATCGTAATTCAACATCATCCATCAATTAAACCCAACGCCAAACAACTCAAACATAAACATAACCGACTTCATGAGACACGACTATGTTATGCATGTGGTACCCGTCGCTCTGTCCATGATTAAGAACACTTGGCATAAAAGCCTCGTCACTTGGCATAAAAGCCCATCGTCGCCAATGCAATGTATGTGACTCGACAATAAAACAACACAACACAAAACATCATCGTCGCTCATCAAAATTGGCATAAAGCCCACATCGCCACAATTTATCCACATCAAGATAAATATATCATCGCATCATATTTGCATTATGCAAAACATCACTAATAATTCATCACCATCAAAATCATGCATTCACAAATCGGAAGCATTTATTAATAACATCAATATAATCATCACATCATCATGTACAAAGACATATATCATCGCATTGCATATCAACAAGTATTCATTAATAAATACACCGTCGCAAACATAATATTTATCTACACCGCATCATTATCAATTAATTCACCAAATTCTAAAAACGGGAAAATAGTCAAAACATCAATAATCGTCGCGAAAGCCATTCCTAATAATCGGTATTAATCATAATCGTCAACGTCGAAAACGGATTGTCCATACGTGCCTTAAATATACTAAAACACAATCCGATTCAATTTTACCGTAAATTGTCTTATTTCGGGTCGTCTCGTAAAAAAACGTAATTTCTAAAAACTAACCTCACCACTACGTTCTACACGTCAAACTTAGCTAGCACGTCAATTTTCGTTGAATTCGGAGCAACTTGCTCCGTCGTCGAATTTATCGAAATCGGAAAATCGGAACATAATCGGGTTCTAAATTTAATCGGCTATCTTATGTCCTAATTATATTTTAGTGATACAAAAGATTACTAGGTGGAATTTAGGTTTTCTAAAGAAACAGAATGTATTTTGAGAATTATGTAGGAAACTGGTTTTTTTTTACAGAAAACAGAAAATCCAAGTTACAGAAAAACAGCAATTTTCGTTTCCCCCCTTCCACTAACAGGGACGCACGTCCCATGGTATGTATGAGCAGGAGGTGGGTGCCTCACCATGGGGGGCGGTCTCCCCACACATGGAGGTGGGCGCCTCCCCCCCCTTCTCCCTCCATCCAATTCGTTTTCCTTCCCTGCATATTTTCTGTTTCATACAGTTTCACATTTCTGGTTTCTTTCATTTTGCTGTTATGTTTCTCTTTTACATTTCCATTACTATTTTCATTTTATAATTCATGTACTACAATATTAATAAAAACACACCCATAATCTCTACACCTAATTCAACTTTCCTAAACATTTTCAACAAGTCAACCAACCAAACCCTAAAAACCAACTATCAATTTTTCTCCCAAATCTAACATATATCATCAAACCCTAACTATAATGAAATGGAAGATCAAACCCCTTACCTCTAGTTTGGATGATCCATGATGCTCCAACAAAACCCCAATTCCATGCTTGCTCTAGCTCCTCTTCTTCTTCTTTCCAAAACTCTATTTCTCTCTAAGACCAAGTTTCTATTCTTGGCTTTGTTTTTCCAAAATGGGAAGAAAATGAGGAAATGTGGTTTTATAATGTTGTTTTCTTACTAGCTATTCAAATTTCTATGTTTGGTTTTGGTATGTATGAATGGCAGTAAAATGAGGAGAAAGGTTTTATAATGGTATTTTCCTTACTAGTAACAAGGGTGAAAACCCAATTCTCATCAATTAATCCTCACACTCCCATCTATTCTTATAAATTAACACACCAATAATATCCAATAATTCCGGGGAATTAAATATCGGTCCGAATAATATTTTACCGAACCGGACGGAATAAAAATCGGACCGAACGAAACATCGCCAAATATATTATCATATATATCAATTAATATATTTATTCTCGTCGCAAAATAAATATCGATCGGTAACACGAAAATATTAATATAATATAATATTAATTAAAAACGGGCGTTACATTTTCCACCGTCACTTGCTAATCTTCATGATGTGTTCAATGTATCTCAATTGAGTAAATATATGGCGGAAATGTCTCATGTTGTTCCGATAGATGATGTGCAAGTAAGAGATAATTTGATGGTTGAGACATCACCTATGAGTATTGAGGATAGAAGAGTTAAGAAACTACGAGGTAACGAAATTGTTTTAATGAAAGTGGTTTGGGGAGGTCCCGCTGATGGTAATGTGACATGAGAGCTTGAGAGTCAGATGAAGGATTTGTATCCTTAGTTGTTTGTTTGAGGTAATTTTCGAGGATGAAAATATTTTAAGTAGGGGAGAGTTGTAACATCCCAAATTTTAATAGTTATTTATAAATTATTAATTAATTATTATATTATATGATAATTAATTAAATAGTGTGAATTGGTGAATAATTGGATTATTTGATTATGTGTGTTATTTGGATAATTGGGTTTATGATTAGAAATAATATTTATTTTTGTTGGGCCTAATTATAATGAATGGAAGTAATAAGGAGGTGTTAATTTCTAAGCCCAAATAGAGTTTACTAGTTAGTAAGGGTTGTGAGAAAATAGAGATTAGAACTATCATTTAGTGAAAAGAAGAAAAAGAAGAAAAAGAAGAAAATAAGAGAAGAAAAGAAGAAAAGAGTAGAGAAGAGGAGAAACTCTAAAGGAAGAATCTACAAGAGGTAAGGGGAGAATCCTCATTATTATTTATTTATATATGATTGGGTAGTGATTAGTAACATGCTATAGGATTAGGTATCTCAATTTCTAGGTTTTTAGTTAACTCAAATTGAATTGGGAATTTGGGGTTTATGATGAGAAAAACTAGATTTGATGATATAAATAGGTTTCGTATAGTGCATACATGTTAGATTATGTTTAATTTACAATAATTTAGAATTAGGAACTGTTTTTGGTGGGCAAATTCGTGGGTTGGACAGAACTGTTCTGTAGCAAAATTTTCTATATAATCGTGAGGCCGCTGAGCGGGCTAGGGGAGCTGAGCGCGGGTTTAGGGTTTAGGGTGCAAAAAATAAATTCTTTGTTTATGCATGAATGGTTTAGGGGATTGCTTACTTATAATTTATCATTAATTTACATGAATTTTAATAATTGTTTTAATGTGTTTTGGATTGGTTTTGGATGCGATTTCCATGAATACATGTTACTTGAATTTTGTATATGTATGTTGTGTTTTGGTGAATTATTGAGAATAATATGAGTTGGCTTGTATGATATATGTTATTTGTGATGTGTAATGATAGTATATACTATGTGTATTGCTTGTTGATGATGAAACATGATGTTTGTACAAAAGAGGTGATAATTTAAAGTGTTGAATTATTGTGGTATACTTGAATAATTAAGGTTGGTGATAATCTTAATTTGCATATGTGTTGATTAAATTTCACATGCATTCATGCGAAGATTGAACTCTGATATTGGTTGGCTTTGATCCTTCAGTGGAAATAGAGGCGGTGAAACTTTGGATTCACAATGTTGGCTTTGATCCTTGAGTGGAAATAGAGGCGGTGAAACTTTGCG
This sequence comes from Vicia sativa, assembly GCA_021764765.1. NCBI lineage: Eukaryota > Viridiplantae > Streptophyta > Magnoliopsida > Fabales > Fabaceae > Vicia > Vicia sativa. Next base: position 103,732,811 of record CM038796.1, on the reverse strand, counting down.
TTCACAATGTTGGCTTTGATCCTATGTGGAAATAGAAGAGGTGAACTATGTGTTCATATTGGCGGGCTTTGGTCTTATCCGAATCGGAAGCGTGGCTTCGGTTCTAAAATATTGAATCGAAAGCGAGGTGAACTTGATGTTCATAATGGTACCACATGCATGAGTCACATTGCATTAATGTCTCATGTGTAATTAAAGAATGTGTGTTTTATGTTGGAAAATGTGGTAATTGGATATTTGAATCATTTTCTTGATTGTTTTGGTAATATTTATGCTATATGCGATAAATATGGATATATTATACTTAGAATGTTTGTATAATGAAGTTCTTTGATACTTGTATTGTGGAAATCATGTTTTATAAAATATCACATGAAGCGTACAAAATTCTTTAATAGATGCTTGTTTTCTATATTGCTTCCAATTTATATACATTTCGATAATGATGAGAATTCTCACCCTTCTGTTGTATGTGATGTTCTATGCGACATCGTGTAGGTTCTGAGGACAGTGGTGCTTCGCACGAGACTAGTGGAGAAGCTTAGCTTATTTTGTTCACTTTCTTTAGGTAGTGAGTCATTTCTCTAGTCTATGTAACATGGGGGAATATATTTCAATTCATGTTATGACTTATTTTGAGAGATATTTGTTATCACTCTCTTTTATTTGGATATGTATGAGATTATATGATGATTGGCCTTGGTGCCTAGCATTGGTGATATGATTGTTAGTATGTGATATCAATCATTTATATTTTTTTGGTGAATTAATTATTCCGTTGTCAGATCCATGCTTCTTATTATTATATGGAAACGTGAATTTGAATACGTATTATGATCATGGCCAGTATGTAATTTGGTATTTGTGAGTATTTGTGAAATTAAATATGACATTCTTTCTGAGATGCATGATAAATTACTCTGATGTATGCTGTATTTATTGTGGGATAGAAAAGGGGTGTAACGAACACCGTAAGTACAGTGCACTTGAGAGGAATAGGGAATATGGTAAGGTACCACGCGATTAAGTGAAATGCAGTACATCATAAGGAATGATACTTGTATGCTTATTTGGGCTTTTAGCTTATAGCCTTTATTGGTTTTTTATATTGCAGCCCACACTTGTGGTTCTATAAATATAATCCTTGTGATGAAGCATTTCACTTTATGAAAATTTGGTCTTGAAACCCTAGCCGTATTTTCGTTCACTATCTCACTCAAAGCTTTCGTTCGTAAACAGCTAGCACAGTGACCGAAAGCAATATGTTCGTGTGGACTAAGTAGAGGCGTTGTTCTTCATCAAAGCTCGTGATCATAACATCAAAGATGCAAATTGCCACAAGAGGTAATAGATCTTATCACTGACCATGCCCCTCCGTAAGGATCACTAAAGGAAAATTTTATTTCCGCTGCCTTTTTTTTATCGCAATTTTCCTTCACCAATGTTGTTTTCTAAGCTCTAAACTAACAATGATGAAGGTTTGATTAGTTGGGAATAAACACCCCAAAACATAACTTGAAAATTGTTTTCTTTTCCCTTTTAACATAACTCTATCCAGGGGACCGCGCTAACCGGCCAAATCCCGCTTAGCAGACTCTGGTGTTATGAGAAAAAACTAGCTTTGTGTTTTTGCCATAACTTGAGAACTGTAACTATAATTTACGCCCAGTTTGAAGCATTGGAAAACTTATTCAATTTTCTACACCATGACTAAATAACATTCTTTTATGACTATTTGAAATATTTGAAAAGATCATTCTTTGCTTTTTGCATTCTCTTTTATTGCTCAAAATCGCGCGTTTGAAGTCGTGCCTTCGAAGCTTTGTTGCTCATGATCCAAATATGCATCAATGCCAACAAAATGAATAGAAAACTATCAAACAATATAATATTTACACAAAAACATGATTATACTCAATATGTACAAATACACACATACTTTGAGGTTTATTCAAACGATATTAACAAAAAGTATCGATAAGTGCAATCAAACTACTACTCAAAATATAGACATTTTTGAACTTATCAAACTCTCCCCAACTTGAAATATTGTTTGTATTTAAACAAAGTCAAACAACCCAGTCAAACAAAGAATGATAATCAAAGAATCATGAATCAACAAGTTTTTAAAACGGAAAACAAATGTATGGTTCAAGCAAAAATGCACACGCAAAGTACATACTTACCACGATCCTACAACGACAACATGAAAATGAAACAATTATTAAGTACAAAAATCATGCTAAATATTATAAAACAAAGCAAGCTCAATCATGAATCACACCTAGAAAAAATTCATTGGTAGATGAAGAACACACAAAGGTGAGGTACTTTTGGCACTCATCCACAATCTTGCCAACAAAAGACTAAATTATGCATTCATCAAAAAAATCATTTTAAAAATACAAATGCAAGAATCACAAGGGCTTTCAAGGTTGTAATTTTTCTTGGTTAACAAAAAAGTGATAAGTCTTAAAGCTAATCGAAACAAAAACTTTCCAAAACCTAAGGGAGTGATGAACTCACAAAATTTCAAACAATATAATTTCAATCAAACTCATTTCACATCCCAAATTTCAAACCAATCACAATACTTATTAACACAACATTATTCCATACTCTTTTTTTTCAAAACTTTTTCTCTTTTTCGCATTTTCTTTCTTTCTTTTTCTAATCTTATTTTTTCAAATTTTTTTTCTTTTCTTTTTCTATTTCTCAACCTCATAGCAATCACAACATAAGCGCATGAACAATTCTCTCCCCAACTTGAATTCAACCAACATTAAAGTGAATACTCCCTACTTTCTAAGGCAAGGTAAAAATCCAACTAAAAATCATAGTTGAGAGTTCAAGAAAACAAATAATCAACATCCATTCAAAAAGGAAAACCAAACGACAAGCATTAGGTTCAAAAACAACATGGACATTAACCAAAAAGGCTCAAAGAAGGTTACAAAGGTTCACACACTCACAAGGTGAATTGAATATTTGACTAGGTAATTGTGCTCAAAATCAAACAAAATGTCTTTATCCTTTTCATGCATTCATATAATCAACACAAACAAATGATTAACCATAATAAAATCCGATTAAAACAATAATGTGGCCTCCAACATATATGAACAATGAAAATATTCCTCACATTTATGATTAAAAAGGGAACTAAAGTGATTCGTGTCATGAGCAAGTAATGCAAAAAGAATGAATGACATGGTAAATGTACAAATGATAAATTTTCTAAACATGTTATGTTATAGAAAGCGATAAACGAGTACCCGGTGTGTACCAACTTCAAAACATTATCATTACCATACATCCGCAAGTTGAAACACTCAAACTTAGAAAATGACCAAATTCGCTTCAAGCTATCGAACCAAAATTCGAGTCCAAACAACAACAAAAAATATTAGAATTTACAACACATTCACACTTCCTTAAATTAAACACTACAAGTTTGCGGAAAAAAAACAAAATTACATAACAAAAACAAACAGGTGAAATCGAATTAACAAGTTAAAAAGTGAAGATTTGTAATTTAGAACGTGTCCAATTTCAACTTGTTAAAACACAAGTCACCACACACAAAAACAACTACAAACACAACATGCTTGTTTTACGTCGTAAGCTCGACGCATTTATTGTGGGAGCTAGTAACCTTCTCTCTTCGTGCCATGGTATTGTCACACCTCACAAACCTAAAGAAAGTGTCCTAACAACCACACTACAAATGTTACGAAAACGAGACAAATCAAAATAATACGTTAAAACAAAGAAAAACACATGTGCACAAGTATGGAAAGTAAACAAAAAACATGTACAAGTAAAAATTCACAAATATACATATACAAGTTCATGTCAAAGTATATACAACATATACATTATTTACGGAACTCAAAAACAAATAAATTATCGCAATGCGAAACAATAAAAACCAATCCCCGGCAACGACGTCATTTTGTTGCAGCGGTATAGCGGGAAGCAAAAAGTAAAGTCTTATTTTTATCGGTGATATATAGGTTATATTGTATCGTGTCCAGAGAGATTGGTATATTTAATTTCCGTTCAAAAAATCTCTCGTTAATGAGTTTGGGGTTTGAATGAGTTGGTTGTAAGGAAAAGTATCAACATAGATAAATGTATAAAAAGGATAGAAAAACTTATCTAGTACGAATGTACACTACTCATCACAAACTTAAACTTATTGACCAGTTGCACTCAACCTACTCTACTCGTAAAAATCATCATAGACAGCACGAGATGTACCCACAACAAAGGTTATGTCTAACGCCAAGTCGCAAGACCAACCATATTACTCTATCAGCAATGTCTGATGCGCTACAACAACACGGAGGCATTAAGTTTTGGCATCCAAAGTGAATATTAGCTCTAAATCTATCTCTAGAATATAGAAACTAATAGATATACATCCCTAATAAATATTTGTGAAGTATATGTCTATAATAACCCAAATCCAAACATAAAGCAAAAAGATCAAAGAAGACATCAAGATTGATTTGTAAAACAAGCTTTATACAACACCATGATAAACAAATATACATATGTTCAAAGTAAATATACAAACATAACCCAAAAAATAGAGAAACACATAGAGAAGAAATGGAGAAAAACCAACCATTTCACAAGTTGTTAGCGCCGATTACTGAGAAATCCCACTCCGAATCATCAAGATGCATGATCCAATGTTGTTTACTATGCTCTAAACTACCAAGGATGAAGGTTTGATGAGTTGGAAAAAAATACCCAAAAATATAACCTAAAAAATGTTTTGTTTGGCCCTTTTAACGTAATTATGTCCCGGGGACCGTGCTAAGAGGCCAAATTCCGCTTAGCAGACTCTACTGTTATGAGAAAAAAACTAGGTTTGTGTTTTTGTCATAACTTGAGAACCATAACTCTGATTTACGTCAGGTTTGAAGCGTTGAAAAGTTTATCTAACCATGACTAAATAACATGTTTTTATGACTATTTGAAATATTTGAAATATTTGAAAAATATTATTGTTTGCTTTGTGCATTCTCTTTTATTGCTCAAAATTGCGCCTTTGAAGTCGTGTCTTCGACACTTTGTTGCTCATGCTCCAAATACGCATCAATACCTACAAAATGAATAAAAAAATATCAAACAATACAATATTTACACAAAACATGATTATACTCAATATGTACAAATACACACATAATTTGAGGTTTATTCAAACGATATTAACAAAAATAACCGATAAGTGCAGTCAAACTACTACTCAAAATATACGCATTTTTGCACTTATCAATGTTTCACACGGACCACTAATGATAAAGTCTTAAGCGTTGATAGTCATGAAATGAATGACAAAGATTTGAGTAAGGACTTAATATATATCCTCAATTTTAACGCCAAAAGTTCCCTCGTGTTTTAGGAAAATTGACGGGTTATAATATTTAATTTGTAGATAAATAATTCAACTAATATAGAGGCTCCAATTTTAACACTAAAATTTAACTCGGTTTTTAGGAACACCGACGGGTTAGAACATTTAATTTACAAATAAAAAATATAATTAAAAGAGAGGCTAGAACACAGACGTGGTGCACATGCGTTGGATTCATATTACTAGAATATCAAGGATCAACTATATTCAATTCATAACGTCTCTTTTGAATTATCAAGCAGGCTTTTGAGCTATTTAAATGTCTGATTATACCAACTCGTTGTACCTCCATATATTGTTTCAAAGTCTTTTCTTATTTTCAACGTCTCATTACCAAATCTTTGTGTCTTGTTTCCTTGTTTCAAAGTCCTTTTTCTCTTAAAAAATGGATGTAAATTTGTTGTTTGTTATCAATGAAAAGTATGTTGTTTTCAATAATTTCAATCATTTTTAACTAAGGAAAGTTGTTAACAAACAAAGGTTGAATGATTACTTTCACATTCTTAATGGTCTTGTGATGACAGGTTTTTTCATCGGTTATTTTAAAACAATATAGTCACCACCTAATTTTATTAGTTCTAAAAAGAACGGGAAAATATAGAGAAAACCCATGAATGACGGATAAGGCGGTCTACGAGACCAAAAGATACAGATTCGTTAGTCGGTTATGTAAGGGGAAGGTATTAGCACCCCTCACATCCATCGTACTCGATGAGACCCGTTTAGTTCGTATGTGTTTAAGTGTGTTTATTAAATTGCTAACTTCCAAGTTAAGAAAGGAAAAAGAAGAAGGGTATTTATTTATGGGTTTTTGAACTCGCCAAAGACATCGCATATTGTGCCTACGTACTTCCTCGTGCAATGGGAAAGTCAGAATTCCGTAGTTCCTCTTGAAAATGTTTAAGTTATTTGTGTTGATTTTATAAGAAAAATCGTGCCTTAGACATTTCAAATGTTTAAACTTGACTTGTTTAGTTTGTTCGAAAAGCTTAGTCTTCGTTCGTATTTGAAATGGCTATTGCACACTTTTGTAAGAAAAGAGTTTGATAATCGCATATGAGCAAAAAAGAGTTGAGTGAGTTCAATTGATTTTAAGTGAGTGAAAACTACTGAACAATAGGACTAGCATCCTACGATTCAAATACTAGAAACCAGAGGAGCTCAATGCTCAATGAGTCGTCTATCATCCCAAAAAGTTTTCTTATGAAAAAATGAAATGAAGTGAAACAAAGTTCACGTTATTAAGAGTCTTTAAACAATTGGTCTAACGTCCAACGATTTAAAGACTCGAAGTTCATTTGGCACAAGTTTTTAAACAATTGGACGCTAAACTCGGAGTTTATTGTGAAAAAATAATTTTTGAAAAGGCACTCGACATTGAATCGAGGTTTGTAACTTTTTAATTATGAAAGTGTTTTGATGTTTGGTATATGGACCAAGACAATTTAAATCGGGTTATGATTAATCAAGTATATGGACTTAATTAATCTCGTGAGGATAAGTGTTCATATCCCCAACCATGAAACCCTTGTGCATGGATAATTGGTATATGGACCAATGTTTATTCAGGTTATGGGTAATTGAAGCAAACTAGGGCTTCGATCAACCTTGTGAGAATGGTCATACCCATTCCTAACTATGGAACCCACGAGGAATTTGGCTTATGAACCAAGAGAATATAAGAATCCAATTACGGAGGTAATGAAGATAGGAAAGCAAGTGAGCCCATACAAGGTGGCTTTAATGTATGCTCCTAGAACGTGGAACTAGCGTGGCGCTATTCTAAAAGTCCGATTGGAACAATCGATCGGATAGTTGTCGCCGTAGAAAAGCCCATGACCAAACTATGAATGTGTGCGAGTGTGCACTTGTATGTATACCTGTCCATTGATGAAGAGCCCAAGAGGAGACTATGTGTTATAATATGATGACAAACGCATAATTAAGAAATAATTAGAACATACAAGGAATTAAACTCCCAAACTATTACAGACTATGCAGGGATGGGGTATAAGTTTATGAATGGGGATTAAGAGCCTAAAAAAACAAGCAATACAATGCAATCAGATTAAATCGAAATAACTAAATAGATTAAAATCTTTTGTCGCATGGTGCAAGGAATCGCCTCAGGTAAACTTAAGTAATTAGTTAAAGCTTGACAAATCAGATGAATACAAATGAAAATCCCTGCATCAGATAAAACTCCAACAAACAGACAAAACTTGAAATAATCTGAAACGTCTCAAAAGTCGAGCATTAGTGGATTAGAACCAAGCATTAAAGCTAAAAGAAACGGATGAAATATGGAATGGATACTTGATTAATTAACTTAAAAGTTGATTAAGTTAAGAAAAATCAATTGGTCAAAACTAATTAATTTTTTAATAACAAAATTAAATATCTAAATCGAATTTTAGTTAATAAAAGTAACAAAATAGTATAAAATGAATTGAATGCTTAATCGATTAATCAAGAGTTGATTAACTTAATTAATCGAGCTAAGAAAAATTAATTAGTAAACTAATTCATTTTTAATAACAAAATTAAATAAATAAATCAAAACTAGCTTAATCTATTAAGCGGAAACAAAAGGTACGGAGCGAAAGTAATTACTTGATCCAACATGAGAACCTCGAACAAACAAGCAAACAAGTTAGTAATCAAAAGAAAATTGAAATCAAATGAAATTGGTGTAATACTCATGAACAATTAAAGATCAAACAATCGGTTATTCAAGTATTTCGATCCATAACCGAAACAAGAACCAAGAAAATTCAAGCTATTATTCAAAACGTTATTCAACACATGAAAAATTGAATTCAAAATAAATTTTAAACCCCCGGACTGAAATCCGGGCAGCAACTACTTGTACAAGAAACAAACCAAAAAAACCTCACCGAAAACATACTAGCAAAGCAATTATATAAACTTAAAGTCACAACAATCTTTTTCTTACTTCAAAATTAAACTCAAGTGAAATCAGCAATTCCTTCGTATTAGCTTAAATATAAACAAACACCATAATTGTCAACTTTCTTTTCCAATTCCCACATGAAACAAAGACAACTTCAATACCTCAATCCAAATCGATCATCGACATCCATGGTCCAGACTTTTAAACTTTCAGACTTAAGACAAAACTTGCGATCTTACTCAAAATGAAATTAGGAAAGAATAAACTGAAATTTAGCATGGTTAGCACTAAAGAAAATGCTACTGATATCAAACCTTCTGCACTCAGATTCAACATAAAATCAGACAGAACAATAAGAGAAAGCAAATTCATAAAGGCCAATTTATCTCAACAACAGTCCTGAAATAATTGATATTAGGATAGAAAACAGGAACTTACCAGATCTTGAGTACTGGAGATCATTGGATGTACTCACAATGACGAAGTGGTGAGCGCGTTGATGGACGTCGCGACAGTAGTTTTTCGGCAGAAAAGTTACTCGCGGAGATGTTACTTTGGATGGAGGATTCGTAGTTTTGGGAAAGGTGGTAATGAGGTTACGGAAGGAACGGCGAGAAGATGAAGGAGATCGACGGACGTTGAAGGAGGAAGACGGTGGGGTTTTCTGGTTGTTATAAGAAGGTTGAAGAAGATGGTAGCAGTTGGGGTTTTACGGATGGAGATGAGGTGGAGGGACTAAGCGACAGAAAGAGATGGCGGCGGTTGAAGTGGTGGAGAGATGAGAGGTTACAGAGTGAAGGGAGATGGTTGCGGATGGTGAAGAGGAACTGTTGGGTGGTGTGATGAGTTTGGCAGAAGGGATGTTTCCGAGGGGAGTGCGGCGCAGAGGAAGATGAAGAGGAGTATAATTTTCTGCCCCCCTTGGAACAGTTTTTTTTCCAAATATATAGCCAATAAATTAGGTTTAGTTAAATGTAATAATGCCAAAACTATCTCTAATCACTAAATGGGCCACAAAAATGGAAATGATGAAAAATGACAAATCCAAAAGTATTTTTGTTTGAATTTTCTGAAATAAATATTGGACAATTAAAATTGTCAAAAATGGTATAAATTTGGACAATAAATTATCCGAAAAAAAGAAATGAATACATTAAAATAAATTATGGGTCTCAAATGTTGAAGAAAAATTATCAAAATGTTTACAAGCGAAATAAAATGATAACAAAGAATACTCGGCTTTAAAACGCTCACGGTTAAAAACGAGACTTTAAAATGTATCGAAAAATTAGAGAGGACACATTTTTATGATCTACGCGACACGTAGATTCATAAAGCGGTGAGTTAAAGGAGAAAGCTTGAAATATTTTCCCGCAAATTTTCCACATAGTGTCGAATCGCTTTTAATAGTCTGTTTATAAAACCTAAATATCAATTTCATCGACATATAAATAATTTAACACGATGCAAATAATAGGTAGAGAGATAAAAATGCATGAAGTAAAATAACGAGTATTTTACAACTACAAAACGATGCAAATTTTGGTTTAAATTGACTTTTGGTCAACCTAAACGCAACTAGCGATGCAAATACGATGAATTAATGACAGTTCAATACTGATGACCTAATGGGAGCATATGCAGATGAATGTGATGCCTAAGTCAGATAACTTGAAGTTAGGAGGGCAAATTTTGGAGTGTGGCAGATCCCATATACACTAATCTCGTTAAAGTGTTCTTGATGAATGCATCTGTTGTCTTGGTTGGTCATGATGAAATCATGCAATTCCATGTCAATGACTCTCATTTCTTAATTACTCCATCATTGGTTGCTATGACAATTGAAGCAACTCAATTTTCAAAAATCATTTAAATTTCCGAAAACTAGTGAAATCGCCACCTAATTTTATTTGTTCTAAAAAGAACGGGAAAATATAGATAAAACCCCACACAAGCGGATAAGACGGTCTACGACCAAACATATGGAATCGGGAGTCGGTTATGTAAGGGGAAGGTGTTAGCACCCCTTACATCCATCGTACTCGATGGGATCCATTTAGTTTTACGCGTTGGTGTGTGTGTTTATTGTTAAGTTATGAATACCAAAAGAAAAAGAATTTGTTTATTATTATTTTGAGTTTGGCACGGTTTCAGAACCGTGTGCCTACATATTCCCTTGTGCAATGGGAAAGTCAAAACTCTGTAGTTCCTCTCAAAAAAAGTTTTAAGTTTGTTGTATTGATTTTATAAGAAAAATCGTGCATTTAGACATTTCAAATGCTTGAACTTGGACTTGTTTAGTTTGTTTGAAAAGCTTAAGTCCACGTTCGTGTTTGAAATGGCTATTGCACACTCTTTGTCGGAAAAGAGTTTTATGATCGCATATGAGCGATAAAAGAGTTTAAGTGAGTTGAGTTGTTTTGAAGTGGGTGAAAAAGTACCGAACAATAGGACTAACGTCTTACGATTCAAATACTAGAAACCCGAGGAGCTAATGCTCTGACGAGTCGTCTATCACCCAAAAAGATTTTCTTATGAAGAAGTGAGGTGAAACGAGTTCCACGTTATTTAGAAGTCTTTAAGCAACTGGTCTAGCGTCCAACGACTTAAAGACTAAGAGTTTATTTGGGGACAAGTTTTTAAACAATTGGCCTAGCGTCCAACGACTTAAAAACTTGGATTTTATTATGAAAAAGGTTTTGAAAATGCACTCGACGTTGGATCGAGGTTTGAAATTTTATTATGAAAGTGTTTTGAGATACGTGCTGAGATGAAGTATGGAATCGGGTTATGATTAATCAAGTATATGGACTTGATTAACCTCGTGAGGATAGGTGCTCCTATCCCCAACCATGAGACCCTGGTGCATGGTAATTGGTATATAGACCAATGTCATTTTCGGGTTATGATCGATTAAGGCAACAAGGGCTTTAATCAACCTCGTGAGGATGGCCATGCTCATCCCCAACTATGAGACCCTTTAAGAAATCGGCATATGAGCCAATCAGGATAGAATTGAAATGATTTTAACGTTATTTAGGTGCAAAGTGAACAATGGTGAATAATGCGGAACAAACAGATAATCATCACACAATACAATCGGAAATTTAAATAATTATTAGAAACGATTTTTCCTATTTGATAAGAAATCGACTAATAGTTTAATCGATAAATTATCAAATAAAAACTATCAGAACTAATTATTACTTAGTACATCGCGCAAAAATATTATTTAACGTAAAAATACATTAATTGACAAAAGGTGAAAGTTTAGAAATAGCCTGTATGAAGCGAGTCTGGGCGGCGGGAAAAGAAATCCAGAGATAATACTCTTGAGCCCAAATAAAGGGCCCAATGAGCCTTCAGAAAACTTCATATGGAACGTCAGAGGGTGATGCGTCGTGGATCAGAAAATCGAAAACTCGAGGCACCCGGAAGCGGTGATAGCACAAGTATATTGAGGATAAAATAGTAAAAGAAAAGAAAAAAAATGCTAAAAATTTCCTACTAAACAAAATGGGCTAATTAAAATTATTATTATCATTTTTATATTTTTTAAAAAAAGAATAAAACATTAGTTATTTTTATTAATTAACAAAATAGTAATAATAATAGTTAAATTATAATATACTAATCCTATACTAATAAACAAAATTAAAATTTAAAAGACAAAAAAAAAACCAAAACACTCAAACTCTCCTCTCTTCCTCACGATGCAAACCTCATCTCGCTCGCTCTCAATGCTTTTGCCCAAAAACGAATTTCTCTCTCGCTCTCACTCTTGCAGTCCCTCTCGATTGCCCTCTAATGGGACCCTATCTCTATCGATCTGTGTTCTGTTGGTTTATTGTTTCGTTTTATAACATGGGATGATGTTGATTGCAGATGTAAATCAGTTTTTGGCCGAAAATCCAAGGGGTTTCCGAAACCCTAGACTTCAGACACGATTCCGGTGAAGGCTACTATACCTGAGTCTTTAGAGACGCGTTTGGAACGGCTTCTGAGCTTCGGGTGAGATCGTTCTCTGCTTCCTCTCTCTTCTCTCTCTATATCAGAATCTTGGTTTTTGAAAAATCTTTTCTGAAGGGTGTGTTAGGGAAGATGATGAATAGGTTAGGTTTCCGTTGACTGTTTTGATGCTCTTCTGGTTTTGTATGGTTTTCCTCTGTTAATTTGGAACTGGTTTATGGTGATGGGTTCTGTGTTTCTGGTATATGGCTTGCTTCGACACTGTGTTTTTCTTGACTTGGATTTAAGAACAGAGGCTTCATTTGGCTTGTTTGCTATGGTTTCTTGAGTGTTTTTTTGAAGAACAGGTGCTAGGTTGATCTTGGTTTGGGTGGTTTCTGGTTACCTTTTGTTAAGAACAAAAATGCTATATCCTGTGGTTTTTTGGTTGTGTTTTTTTTTAAGAACTGATGTTGTGCTTGTTATATTTTTGAGCTGGTATGGCCTGATGGATCTGGAACAGATGCACACTATGGTTATATTTCTGTTGTGTGTTTTTACTTTGCTGGCTTGGTCTTTTGAACAAAGACAGATGCTCTTTTACTTTGATCTGAACATAACCCCTTTTAGTATTTTTTCTGATTGGTATCCCTGTAAACAGATATTATACTTGATCCTTGAGTAAATATCATGCTCTTTTTCTAATTAACTATAACAGACCTCTGCTTTGTTTTCCTTGCTCAAAATTGGTCCTATTATCACTCTTGTGCAATTCCCCTTTGTCCCTCCTTGGAAACATAAACTGTGACATCTGTAATTGCTTGTAGGTATTACTACTCTTCCTCTTTAGCTATCGCCGCTGCTCGCTTTGTCACTATATGTTGCTGCTGTTTGGGTAAAAACCATTCACATTATGCTGATAACCAAGTCATTGGGTAAAAAAAAGTCACTCTCTCTTGCTGCCTGTTCTGCTGATATGTTGACTTTATATTTGAATAGAACTGATTTTTTTGGAACTGCTTGCCAAGCTGTTGGGCTGGAGCTTGTTGGGAATATATGATGTTTTCTCTGATTTTCCACCTCACACCTCCCTTCGTGAACCAACAACACCAGTTGTTGTGATTTGCGATAGAGGTAACGACCGATGAAGGAACTTCCGTTCTGAGGCCTTTGAAACAATTAACCTTACGAACCTAATTCCCTAACACAACCCTCATGATGAGTCTGAAAAGAAACTCTTTTAATTTCGTACGAATTTGTTCATGTTTTTGCAATTACTAACTATGTTCTTCTTTGTTTCAGGAATGGTGGCAACAGTCAAACGACATGGCGATGAAGATGAAAAGGAGTACCCGGATGTGAAGAGCAGTTCGGAGGAAACAACAATTAGCTCGGACAAACCTTAGAAACTTGTAGTAATAATGTAGAATTAGGATTTCTTTTGTATTTTTTGTAACTTGTAACTCAAAAATGTAATGTAATTCTAAGGGAATAATAATAAGAACTTTTTTCAACATTGAATCTTGTAATTACAACTTTGCGTATTTGAATGAATCAATTATTTGAAAGCATTTCGATCGAATGAAGATTCATACAAAAGAACGGGATTAATCCTAACTTGAACACTTTTGCTTGAAATGAGTAACATCTGACATAAATTGAATAACTTCTTGTAACTATTTCCTGCTAGCGAATTCATACACCAAGAACGGCGTTTTTCCCTCCACCGAATTCAAATTACCCAAGTAACAAAGAATTTCTTTTAAAATTTAAATTTTAAAATAAATAATTATTTTTGAATTCAAGTTCTAAAACAAATAACCCCTTTTCGGACAAACAAATCCAAACAGTTCCTTTCGAACCAAAAATTCGAAACACCATTCCTCTGAAAAATAATTCGAAACCTCCTGAATTTGAATTATTCTCAAATTGGATCAGTAACAAAATAAAACCTTCCTTCAAAACTCATCACAGTTTTTTTTTAATGAAAATTTCCCAGTGAACTCCTCTGAAACCACAATAAATGAACATCTATGCTTGAAACAATGAGGTAAAACGAAGGGGAAATTTTGGGGTGCGACAACAAACAAATGTGAAAATTTTGGGAGTTGTGTTGAACATTTTGAATTCAATAATGTCTATGCAACTCGCCGTCACTGACTTTTCGTCATTCAAAATAAGCTATCCGATCCTGCTTCTCTACTCCCAATTGCAAAATTCTGGTTTCAACTTCTAATGGCAAATCTCATCCCAAGAGAGAAAGACTTGGAAATGCTTACTTGGTATGACAAACATCTCTTTTTTTCCTCACCTACAACATTAGAGTTAATCTCCATTTTACCATTTTCATCTTCATCAAAGAAATAATAAAGATTTCTCGGGAGGAAATGACTTTCCTCATACCTTATAGAAGAGTTCTTTCTGAACTTTTCTATAAGTTAGGGATAGTTAGGGGTAATGTTGACGTTGAGGGGACTTAGAAGTTTGAATTTGTTGAGTAGTTTTCTTTGTTATGTTGTTTCATTTTAATTATCAAGGAATTTTTTTGCCTATTATTGCATATTCTTATTTATTGATAACAAAGTTTTTGAGAATTAATAATTAACAAAAACACATAGCATCTGGAAAAGACCACGTGATAAATCGTTTAAAAACGTTTTAAATGCGACGATGGGGACTCAAAGCGAGGTTCCTTATAGCTATATTACCTCGGTTTTAAAAAAACTGAGAGAATAGGTTTATTATTTTTTATGGATAAAAAAAGGCGCTAACTTATAGCTATGTTACCTTGGTTTTTTATATTGCTGATGTAACATGTTGTTTATCTTATTAAAAAATCAAACATTGCGCTCCCAAGGACATATCCTCTTGATTTTTAGCATTTTGGAGATGAAAGCTTTGTCATAAAAAATGAGTTGTAGTGCTTATGCTTGGAAATTTCACTGTTTGGACTTCGTTTCAACTTGTAACCCCATTTCACATCAATTGTCTTCTTGGTTGACTTTTTGAAAATATCCCAGGTCTTATTCTTCTCGATTTCCCCAAGTTCCTCTTTCATAGTTGCCAACAAAATCAAATCATTCATTACATGATCTAAATTGATTGGTTTTGCTTCACCATAATCATCGCTTATCCTATCAAGTCACCATCTTCGTTTACTACTTGATATAGAAATCTGTCATATACAGGTAGCCACGTTGTCTCAATTCTTTCTCTAATCGAACTTCTAACATTATGCTCAAGTAGTTCTCCCTCTTAAGTTGTTGTGGCTTCGTTATGTTGATCATCATCTTTCAATACCAAGTTTTTATAGTGAACGTCTTGCCACTAGTTTTGCCTTATGCTTGGCAATTTCACCGTTTGGCCTTTATTTCATCTTTTAAACCCACTTCACAGTAATTGGCTTCTTGGTTGAATTTTTTATAATCTCCTAGGTCTTGTTCTTCTTGATTTCCCCGAGTTATTCTTTCATAGCTACCAACAAATTCAAATCATCCATAGCATGATCTAAATTGATTAGTTCTGCTTCAACCATGATCATTGCTTCTTCTATCAAGTCACCATCTAAGTTTAATGCTTGATCTAAAAATCGCTCATATCCAACTAGCCTTGTCGACTCTTTTCTTGCTCTAATCAATCTTCTATTATTATTATCAAGTGGTTCTCCCTCTTAATTTGTTGTGGTTTCATTATGTTGATCTTTTTATTCAAATATAGTTATGATTGTGTCCTGCTCATGTCGAACTGACTCCTAAATCTAGTTCCACCCTTTGATTTCATCTACTATAACATCTTGACTGATCACAAGTTTATCATCATTTTGAAAATATAACTTGTATGCTTAATTTGAATGATAATCTATTATCACCATGGCCTGACTTCGATCATCTAGCTTCTTCCTCAATTTTTGAGGTACACACCTAAAGAATATTGATTAAAATTTACTAATATGACTAACATTCAGCTTCACTCTAGTCCAAGCCTCATAAGGTTTCATGTCAACCATCTTCTTAGTTGGACATTAATTTAGTATGTAAGTTGCTGTCGAAATTGCTTCTCCATAAAATTCCTTATTCAGTTCTTTAGCTTTCAACATACTTCTAACCATGTTCAGTATAATTTGATTCTTCCTCTGTGCTATACCATTATGTTGAGGAGTATATGGTGCAATGACATCATGCTCTATACCTTTCTCATTGTAGAACTTAGCATATTCTCTAGAGGTGTTTTCACCACCATCATCAGTTCTTATTTTCTTTAACTTGCATCCACTTTGTTTCTCAACATGAAATTTAAACTTATTGAATTATGTGAATACCTCACTAACTTCAATCATATAAATCCACTTATATCTTGTGAATTCATCGATGCAAGTTAGAAAGTAACAATTACCTTCATTTGACCAAACTTCAAAAGGTCCACATATGTCACAATGTACAATCTCCAACTTTTCCTTCGCCTTCATGGGAAATTCCTCCTTGAATACTTTTTTGACCTACTTTGCTTTGCAACACTCTTCACACATCTGACTTGGTTCCTTTAGCTGAGTTATTTCCTACACCATCTTCTTCTAGCTAAGCATACCTAAACTTCTGAAGTTTAGATGTCTATACATGAGACTCCATAGCCAATTTTTGTCTACTTCTATCGTCAAAGCAAAACATTGATGATTAAATGTGTTGATCTCTACTTTGAATGTCTTGTTGTCATCCAATGGTGCTTTTAGAATAAACATTCCCTCAATATCATCTACCTTCATCGATAGTTTTCCAGGTTCATGTTGTACCATTTTGCAAGTAATTGACATATGTTTATCAAATTTACATACAATACATCTGTGATGTTGGATTTTTTACCATATTTTTTGACCGCGAATATGTTTCCTTTTCCATATGATGTGACGTGTCTACCATTTGCAAACTTTGCCACCTTCTTAACTAATTCATCTAACTTGGTGAACTAGTTTTTATTACCATTCATAAGGTCACTGCATCCTAAATCCAGCTACTACATGTTGGCTTGCTAAGCGTTTGAATGTGTGTTAGTCATGAGTGGCACATCATCAGAATCATTATCTCCAACATGTGTATATTGCACTTCATCTTTATCTTTCGCTCGTGCTCCCTTATTTCTTCGATAGTCTCGAGCATAATGGTCAAATCCTCGATAATTATAACAATGCACCTCATTCATGTCAATTTTCTTCCCGTAATACTTGTTGCACATGTCAAGTTCACTCTCTTCAGCTTTTCATAATTGTCATACATGTTCTTCATCTTGTCTCACTCTCCTTTGGTAATTTCCTTTTCAATTATCTTCTCGAACACCTTAGGATCCACACACTAATGAATCATGAATAAATATTTTCCATTTTTCTTCCTTTAATCCTTGTGCACAACTTTTTGAACATCATATGCATTCGCTTCCAATGTTGGTACCCCGTCATTCACGGTTTCAGACACATCTTGAAATTTGAAGATGACTTTCATATGCATATCTCACATCTCTTAATTCTCACCTTTGAAAACAGTAGATTTGCTGGAAATGGAGTTGATGTTGTTGTTCCTTTTGCCATTATAGATTCTCTCTAAATCGTAATTCGGGCTCGTTGATTTCAATTTGTTGAGACAAAAGGGTTTTTATGAAAGATAAGAGAAGAAGAAGATTTATAAAAAAGGATAAAAAATGAATTGTAACCAATGAATTTGTATTGAGTGAAACTAATATATATGGTGTGTTTCAATTTTCCTATTCAGATAATGCATAAGGGTTAATTTTTAAATTAATAGAATTTTAGGTAAACATATAGGATGTACTATAGAATTTAACCAGTCATCCCAAAATTATATCTGACACCTCCATATGGGACTACTATTACCTTTATGCTCTTACTAAAAATTTTATTGTGTTTACCATATTTTTTGAAGAAATGTCAGAATATTTCAATAGTTCTGGGAAAAAATAACTGGTTTTTGGTAAATATTTGAAGAAATATCATATTTTCTGAAAAATCTTATATAGTTTTTTGGATTTTTGAAAATTGCCGAGAGTTCATATTTGATAGAATTTTTGTAATAATATAGGAAATTTCAAAAAATCCAATAAACTACTACACTTTTTGAAATATCTGCTTAACTACAACACTTTGCTTATTGAATATGATCTATAATTTTTTTTTAAAGTCTAGAAAATTACCAAATATAACGGATTTTTCAAAAAGTCAGTATGTTAAAATTTAGGAAATTTTTTCACCTAGTTAGTGGGTTTTTTCCCCATCCCTGGTGAAAAACCAAAAATACCCCAAAGTTTTGTAAGTTCACTTACGAATTCCCAAAATAAGGTGAATTCGTAAATGCACTTACGAAATAATCCAAGGTTTTCAAAAAATAAGGTGAATTCATAAGTGCACTTACGAATTCACCTTATTTTTTAAAAGTAAGGTGAATTTGCAAGTGCACTTACGAATTCACCTTACTTTAGGAATTCGTAAGTTAATTTACGAAGTTTGCGTGTTGTTTTAGAAAACACACAGACGAACCCCCAATACCATTCATTTCAAAATACCCTAACTCAACCTCTCTACTCCAAACTTTTGCAATTTCTACCACTTCAAAGTCACTCAATCCAAGTTCAACTCATCATTTCAACTCATTCCAACTCCTCCAAAATCAACTACAACCTCTATTTTGTGTAAGTTTTCTTAACTTATTTCTATTCAAATTCTGAATTTTTATTAGATTATTAGGTTAGGTTATATAAATTTAATAGTATATGATGTACTAGTAGGTAAATGTAGTAGGAAAAATAGGATTTTGGGAGTTTTGGGACTGAGTTTCTGGTTTTGAAGAATTCTGGACGAAGGGGGTTTCGCAAGTTAACTTGCAAAGTGAACTAGGAGAGACTTCGAAGTGAACTTGCGAATTTACCGAGGATGGATGAATTCGCAAGTTAACTTGTGAAATTTTTCCTGATTTATTTTTAAATTAGTATAATAACAACTGTAATGGTTTATTTCAGGAAAAATGGCAGAGAATGATAACCAGATGACACATTTGAGACATGGCAGGCAAAGCCAGACAACGTCAGCTCGTCGAGAGCGAGAGATAAGGGCACAAAGGGGAAAAGAGAACAACTTGATATAGCATCACCTTCTGCACCGTCACGGAGGAGTCGTCTCCATGAGGCATCTTCCTCTGGTGCACATGAGGAGGGGGAGGTACTAGAGGTAGAGGTGTCGACGGAGGAGGCCCAGGATGCGCAGGACGCCGAAAATGTTGAGGTTCTTGACGACAATGTTGAAGAACCTGCAGAGGCGGATGATGATGGCTATCTAGGAGGGCCATATGACAGATCCCTCTTGATTTATTATCAGGACCATGCTGCCCGTTATGTCTGGGGGTGGAGAGGTATTATAATTTTTATCGTTACATTTCGTATTATTTATTTTCGTTTACTGGTCGTTCTTTTTTATTTACTATTGTATAATGCCCGTTCATATTATTTATTTATTTTCCATTTAATTTTGTATACTATCAGTTATTTTTTATTTATTTTCGTTTGATTCTTATATTTCAGGAAAGAAAGGCCTTGAAACATGTCAACCACTCCCGCAAAATCTTTGTCGGATTATTCAGTACTGGTTACAGTACCATTTGCACCGGCATGCAGGGTACTTTTGTTGAGAGATGGCATAAGGAGATGTCATATTTTCACTTTCCAGTTTGGGAGTTGACGATCACCCTAGACGATGTTGCATGCTTGCTCCAACTACCTATCAAAGGTAGGTTGCTCTACCATTCCAAGATAACCAGAGCTAAGGAGGTTGAGTTGATGGTTGAGTATTTGGGAGCTGCTCCGTACCAGGCTACTCAGGAATGCGACTCCACAAACGGGGTGGACTTGAGGTTCTCCTACCTAAAGGAGTTATATGAGGAGCACCTCCGTCAAGCAGCTCTTGCAAAAAGAACTGCACAGGCAGATGGGGAGCCTGTGGAGACTGATATTTTTGTTGAGTTTCATCGTGGCTATACCATTCAGTGTTTTCTGATTTACCTATTAGGCACGTTCGTCTTTGTGAACACGAGTGGCCACACACCGATGTGGCATACCTGAGATATTTTACGGGCCTGTCTATAGTTTGTGATTAGAACTGGGGTGTCGCTGTTTCTACCTACCTCTACTAGAAGCTGAATGAAGCTTGTAGATGGAGGGCGAGGGCACTCACCGGCTCGCCCTCTACTAGTTTTAATTTATTTGTACTTATACATTATATTTTTGTTGATGCAGAATTGGATTATATCATACTTTCACTGCATCCATGGTTTCACTGTAGATGCTGACTATCAGGACTTCATGCCAAGGGCAGCCAGGTTTATTCTCAATAGAGGCAACCATAATATGCTTCCTTACCGAGTGTTCCTTGATCGCACCAACCACGACGATATCAAGTGAACCCCATTTGAGGACTACATAGAGGTTGTCCCCTTCGATACTATCTCGTTATCTATGAGTGGCTAGCCTGTGGGGCTAATATGATGGTCAGGTATCTACCCGAGCAGTGTACGTGCCAGTTTGGCTTTGTGCAGATGATACCTCAATGTCCTTTCCAGGCTTCTCCGACACAATGACACGGAGGGCTCTAGATGACGTCTTCCAGGATTGGGAGAATCATGTTGTGCCATAAGAGTATCGGTTGATGCGGACATCCCATATGTGGCATTGTGTGGAGGGGTACGCGACATGGTTCTTTAGAGTGTCGCACCTTTACTTGATACCGGAGGGTGAGAGACGTCCATCGAGGCCAGCACATGAGCAACTCTTGGAAAATGAGCAAGTCGAGGATGATCATGTCATTGATCTACTGCCCATATGTCAGCGTATCCTCCAGATTGGATAGGAGGCGTTGAATGACGAGATTGCCGATGGGGGCGGGCCCAATGCGGATGTCGTGGTGGAGAGGATGGTCGTTGAGGTGGAGCGTGCAACACATTACCGTAGGAAGAGGAGGGCGAGGGTGGTAAGGATTAGGCATACACAATAGCCTTTAGGTTTTGTTATTTGATTTTGTTTAATCGCATTATTTTTCGGAATAATTCATATAATTTGATATTTCTGACAAATTTTCTCCTTAATATTTATAACATTAATATTTACATGGTTTGCGTATATAGAATGCTCTTTAATTGAATTTCTTAAGACGGAAACATAATCCGAGTTATTGTGAAAAATCATATTAGTTTCAAACATGGTTTAACACATTCAGAAAAGGTTTCGTAAGTGCACTTACGAATTAATCTTTTTAGGTGAATTCCTAAGTGCACTTAAGAAACATTTCCTGAATGTGTTAAATCATGTTTAAAATAATAAAATATACAAAAATAAGGTGAATTCGTAAGTGCATTACGAATTCACCAAGAAAGGTTAATTCGTAAGTGCACTTACAAATTTACCCTACAAAATAAATTCCTAAGTGCACTTACGAATGACATTTTTTATTTTTTATGGTATTGGAGAAACCCACTAGGTGGGTGAAGAAATTTCCTAAATTTATTCTTAAAAAAACCAATAAAAATTTTATACAAACTTTAAAAATACACTACCAAAATTTTGAAATCTTATCAAAAGTCAATTAACTATTGAAAATTTTGTTCGCGCATTTTAATACAATTTTGTTGAAAAGTAGTTTTAGAATTAATAAATAATGTGAGGGGTTAATATAAATAAACTGAGGGTACAGATTAAATCTTCGTAACAATCCCGAATAATATGAGATTTATTCGTGCAACCCCACAGTTATATCTGTCACCCCACATATATATATATATATATATATATATATATATATATATATATATATATATATATATATATATATATATACATATACACACACACGGTGTTTTTATCAAATTACTCTTAAAAAATATCGAATATTTAGTGATTTTCGGTATATACCGAAAATTTCATATACCCCCTTAAATATGATGTTTTTACCAAAATATTCTCAGAAAATACCAGATATTTAGTGATTTCCGGTACATACCGGAAATTTCATAGGGAATACCCGAAATTCTATAAGATTTACTATTTTTACCGTGCCAGATGTTTCGTATCGGAAATTCTAAAAATCGGTACCAAAAAATTACCGGATATTTCAAATTTCTGAATGGTTTCAATACAAAAAATAACCGAAAACTTTAAATTTTCGTTATTTTTTTATATACCGAAAATTTCAAATTTCCGGTAATATTGGGACTTAATTTTTATTGTTTTTTAAACGTATAAATTTATACTTGAATAAAATCTACCGGAAATATGGAATTTCCGGTATTGCTTTTATAACGAAAATTTGGGATATTTTCGGTACGTGTAATAATTTTCCTAAAATATACCGGATTTTTTAAATTTCCGGTAAATTGCACCGTAAATTTGGAAATATCCGGTAAATAAATACGAAAAATTTGTAAAATACAAAGAATTTCCGATATGCGCCAAAAAAGAGTACCAGAAATTTGGCCTGGGTACTGGAAATTTACTTTTTTTACAACTTTCTCAATAATAAATTTGTTTTTCAAAAAAATAAAATTTTTGAGTAAATAAGTTAAGGGCTATCTTCGGAATATAAAAAATTGGGGGTGTCAGGTATAATAAAGGGGGTGGCGGGAAAAAATCTCCATAACATAAATAAATAAAGTACAAAAGGATGAAAAAAACTTTACTTTGCACCCCCAACAGCTTGTCCTATACCCCTACAATTATGTAAAATTTTCACTTTTACCCTTAGCATATTTTAACTATTTTACCTTTTCACTTTTACCATTCATAAAAAAAATAAAAATTTACAGCCAAAAAACTGATACGGAACACACTTCGGAACACTTTGGGTAAGTATTCCGGTTTGTTTAAACACAAATCGGAACAGTTTAATGATGTATTCTGGAAACAACAAAAAACATTCTGGAACAGTTTGTTTAAGTATTCCGGTAGAAATGACAATTTTTAAAACAAACTGGAACACATATGGAAAGAGTTTCGGAATTTTGGAATAAAAACCGGAATACTTTGCAGATGTGTTTCGATTTGTAAGATGTGTAATCCAGAACACTTTGCACATGTGTTCCGGTTTGTTAGAACTGTAAACCGGAACAAATTTCTGAAGAGTTCCGGAACACATTTTTGAATTTTTTTTTTTGGTTTCAGGTATGGAAATTCCTGTCCCAGTTTGCCAAAAAAACGAGTCATCCATAGATACCACAGATGTATTCACTACAACACAAATATTCACTACACGAGAAGATGTTACAATCTGGATCAAAGAAGTTGGATTAAAAAATAAAATCATCATTATTATCAAGCGTTCGGACACTGAAACCGACAAGAGAGGAAGGAGTAACAAAATAGCTTTTGAGTGTGATAAAGGGGGAAAATACAAGGATAAAAGTGGAACTCTGAGTGCAACAAAGAGATGTGGATGACCGTTCAAAATTAGATCGACTCCGTCAAAAGATGGGTTTGGATGGAAGGTAGATGTAAAGTGTGGAGTTCATAATCATGGATTACCTGATAGGCTTGATGTGACACCCCAAATTAATTCAACTATTAAAAAATTAGAAATTTAATTATTAATTTAATTAAAGGTTTAATTATTAATATTTTTGGAGTTATGGATTTAATTAATTAAATAGATGGGAGTGTTGGAGGTGTAAATTGGAATTGGGAGGTGTGTAGAGTAAAAGACTCTAATTAATCTAATTTATTTATTTCTATTATTTGGAAAATAAAAAGGAATAAATAAAGGAATAGAGGAAATAAGAGAAGGATTTGAGAAATTAGGATTTCATTCTACGTACTTTGGAGAAGAGAAGAGAAAAAGGAGAAAAATCCAAATCGTCAGAGTTCGAAGATTCATCGCGAGGTAAAGGGTGATTTTGTCTGGTTAATATGCCTTATAGGTTTTGATAATTAATAGGATGAATTGATGCGTTAGGAATCTCGAATTAGAATTTCTAGGTTGTGCCCTAACGATATGATCCGACGTAAAAACCTCAATTGGAATTAATAAGAATGGTGAATATGAGTAGGTTGATTGTAGATTAACTAAGAAGTGTAATTATGTTGTTAATTGGATGTGAAAATACATAATAATTACTGTTTCTGTTATACCTTGGTTGTTGGTGATGAATGGTAGCAATGGGGATTGCATAACAGTGGGAAAAATAGGTTTTTGGTGAAAAATACGCAGCATGAGTCGACACATAAGGCTATGCATCGACACAAGCTGCATTGGTTTAAGAAAACAGAAGCAGGAAAACGGCTTGTGTCGACACATACAACCATGCATCGACTCATGTGGCAGTTTTGGAAGGTTTGCATCGACACAAAAGAGTTATGCGTCGACCCAAGATGCTTTTGTATCGACACAAGAGAAGTTTGTGTCGACTCATATTGAAGAAAATTGAGAAAAACAGGTTTTGGAATAATGTATGAGTCGACTCATACAATGCTTGTATCAATACAAGTGGTATATGCATCAATACAAATGGTTATGTATCAATACAAGTGGCCTATGCATCAATACAAATGGTTATGCATCAATACAAGTGGTTTTGTATCAATACAAGTGGTTATGCATCAATACAAGTGGTCTATGCATCATTTCAAATGGTTATGCATCAATACAAGACAGTTTTACATCGATACAAGAGAGTATGTATCGACTCATACTGTGTTAAACCAGAAAAATTGAAAATTTTAAAGATATGCGTCGACACATACGACCTATGCGTCGACACATACTGTGTGAAAAATTGAAAATTTTAAGCTATGAGCCGACACATGAGCTTATGCGTCGACACATACTGTATAAAAACAGAAGGTGATTTTCTGAAAATTGTTTTGGTCATATCTTTTCGACCGTAACTCCGATTTAGGCATAGTTGGTATCCTTAGAAAGCTTAGAACGAGTACTACCTAATAAAAACATTTTCAAAACCAGTAAATGAGATCTTGAAGAATTAATATGGTTTCCGTAATAAGAATTCGTTGTGATTCGTGAAATATTTGTTGCGTATATGTGCTGTGCTGTATGTTAATTCCATGTGTTGTAATTAACGTTATATATTCATGATTTGCTATTATCATGTGCTGTTGTTGTTATTGGTTATAATTGGAATAATGCTGTGTGATCATATTTCGTGTTTGAATTGTTGCATGCTTCTGATGTGCATGCATAAGCATTCTGGTGATGGTTCATTCCCATTGTGTGGAATTGAACTTGCAGGGCCAATAACCGTACCCAGTGGATAGTGGTGGTGAGGCTAGATTCTTGACCCAGTGGTGTATGGGCAAATCATTGATTGACGCTGTTTTCTGAGGTGTAAGCGGAACAGGTTGTGGACTTGGTTCACGTTTGGTACCACATGCATTGAGTCTGCATTGCATATGTAATTATAACATGTTAGGATGGTTTCCAATGTTATAATTGCATTGATTGTTGTTATATGCATAATGATCTATGTGAATTGTATTTGGGAATCGTATTCTGATGATGCTAATGCGGGTGGAATAATGCATTGATTGTTTTATTATTTTAAAGAAACGTATAATGCATTTTAATCTTGATGAAATCGCACCCTTACTTTAATGATTTCAGATTGAAGTGAATAGCTGCTCGGGAATTGGTGAGGACAGCTTATAGAGCTGTGCTATTTAGATAGTCCGCGTGTTAGTGTCATGCTCTGGTAGTTGTAACACTGGGGAACGATCGTTTTGGAATTTTATGGATTTGAACTTGTTTCTTTTGAGTTATGTTGGGAATAACTATTGATTGAATTATTCCGAATTTTATGTTATCTTTCCGCTGTGTAAAACATAATCATTGGTTTAAATTACATTTAATAAGTTCTTCTGTAAAAGCATGATCACTGGTTTGTTATTTTTGAATTTTTAAATTGTGACGCCCTTTCGTTATGTTAAAACTCTAATTAATAATATAATTCGCGGGGAAATTAGAAAGGGTGTTACAATAGTGGTATCAGAGCATAGTCGGTCATGTGACCAGTGTCTTAATGTCATTATCCCTTTGTACGTGACATGTGTGTACAACACTGTCGGTACTTGTTTCTTTTCTGATTGCTTATTGCAGGAGTAGTGTGAAACTAAGTGGGGGAGAGGAGATGCTTCCCGGATAGGTTCCGATTATAAGTCATTGGTACGAGGTACTGCTTGAGAAGACAATGCAAGAGTGGTTAGAGTTGGTGGAATCATTTGGATCATGAGTCATAGTTGGAAGTGCAAAAAGGTGAGTATGATTCTGAGAACAGAAAGTGTTGGTAATGATGATTTATACTCCAGTATGATTATCGGATGTCTATTGATAAATTGAGGACTTGATCACCCTTAATCTCTTGTTGATAGTAGACTAAATCGTATTAAATGGTATATAATTGTCTTACTATCTAATTGGGCCATAAAGTGATGAATATGAATGAAGTTTGGTAGAATCTTTTGAACCATATGATTTGACGAAGACTCTAATAAGGACAATGAATTAAGATGGATGAATCAGAGTTGCGTAGTTTTTAATGATGGTGATGTAGTGTTTATGTTGTATTCTTCAATGAAGGTGAAAGGAAAAGCTAAGAGTGATGAATTACCCGTTGTGAATGAACTCCCAAAAGTTTTTCCGGAAGATGTTAATGAATTGCCACCTGAGAGAGAAGTGGAGTTTACTATAGATCTGATTCCTGGAACTAGTCTGGTATCGATGGCGCCTTATCGCATGTCGGCATCTGAACTATCCGAGTTGAAGAAGCAGTTAGAGGAATTGCTTGAGAAGAAGTTTATTCGTCCTAGTGTTTCGCCGTGGGGTGCTCATGTGTTGTTGGTTAAGAAGAAGAAAGGTTCAATGAGACTGTGTGTTGATTACCGGCAGTTGAACAAAGTTACGATCAAGAATCGGTATCCATTGCCGAGGATTGATGATTTGATGGATCAGTTAGTTGGAGCTTGTGTATTCAGCAAGATTGATTTGAGATCTGGATATCATCAGATTCGTGTGAAGACGGAAGATATTCAGAAAACTGCATTCAGAACGAGGTATGGACATTATGAGTATTCTGTTATGCCGTTTGGAGTTACTAATGCACCTGGTGTTTTCATGGAATATATGAACATAATATTTCATCCGTATCTTGATAAGTTGTGGTGGTGTTTATTGATGATATTCTGATCTACTCAAAGAATGATGAAGAGCATGCAAGATATCTTAGAATTGTGTTAGAACTGTTGAAAGAGAAGAAGTTGTATGCGAAGTTGTCTAAGTGTGAGTTCTGGTTAAGTGAAGTAAGCTTTCTTGGTCATGTGATTTCCAAGAATGGTATTGTTGTTGATCTTACGAAGGTGGAAGCGGTATCTCAGTGGGAATCGCCGAAGAATGCTTTTGAAATCCGTAGTTTTCTTGGTCTTGTAGGCTATTACAGAAAGTTCATTGAAGGATTTTCGAAGTTAGCTTTGCCGTTGACTAAGTTGACAAGGAAGGGTCAGGTGTTTGTTTGGGATTCTGAATGTGAGAAAGGATTCCAAGAGTTGAAGAAGAGGTTGACTAGTGCTCCAATTCTAATTTTTCCGAATCCTTCAGAATCTTTTGTGGTGTATTGTGATGCGTCCTTGATGGGATTAGGTGGTGTTTTGATGCAAGATAAGCAGGTTGTGGCTTATGCTTTGAGACAATTGAAAGTCCATGAAAGGAATTATCCAACTCATGATTTAGAATTGGTAGCTGTGGTATTTGTTCTAAAATTATGGAGGCATTATTTGTATGGATCTCGATTTGAGGTATTCAGTGATCATAAGAGTCTGAAGTATCTCTTCGATCAGAAAGAGTTGAATATGAGGCAGAGAAGATGGTTGGAATTTCTGAAAGATTATGATTTTGGTTTGAATTACCATCCTGGTAAGGCAAACGTGGTTGCAGATGCATTGAATAGGAAGTCCTTGCATATGTCTATGTTGATGGTGCGTGAATTGGAGTTGGTTGAGCAGTTCAGAGACTTGAGTTTGGTATGTGAAACTACTTCTGATAGTGTTAAGTTGGGTATCCTGAAGTTGACTAGTGGTATTCTTGAGGAAATTCGAACTGGACCGAAATCTGATGTTGGTTTGGTGGATAAGTTGACATTGATTAACCAAGGTCAAGGAGGTGAATTCCGAATTGACGAAAATGGTGTTATGAGATTTGGTGATAGGGTGTGTGTTCCGGATATTACAGAACTTAGGAGGAGTATTTTGGAAGAAGGACATCGTAGTGGATTAAGTATTCATCCCGGTGCTACTAAGATGTATCATGACTTGAAAAAGTTATTTTGGTGGCCTGGAATGAAAAAGGAAATTACTGAGTTTGTTTATGCTTGTTTGGTTTGTCAGAAGTCAAAGATTGAACATCAGAAACCGTCAGGATTGATGGAGCCGTTGTTTGTTCCAAAATGGAAATGGGATGGCACTTCTATGGATTTTGTATCTGGTTTACCGAGGACAACGAAGAATTGTGATTCTATTTGGGTTATTGTTGATCGGTTGACGAAGTCCGCTCACTTTATTCCGATAAGAATGGATTACCCTATGGAGAGGTTGGCAGAGTTGTATGTTGAGAAGATCGTGAGTTTGCACGATATTCCTTCTAGCATTGTGTTGGATAGAGATCTGAGGTTTACGTTAAAGTTTTGGACAGGATTGCAAGAGGCTTTGGGTACTAAGTTGCGATTGAGTTCCGCTTATCATCCACAGACAGATGGTCAGACGGAGAGAACGATTTAGTCGTTAGAGGATTTGTTGCGAGCTTGTGTGTTGGAAAAAGGTGGAGCTTGGGATAGTTAATTGCCATTGATTGAGTCTACCTACAACAATAGTTTTCATTCGAGTATTGGTATGGCTCCGTTTGAGGCATTGTATGGTAGGAGGTGTCGTACACCGTTGTGTTGGCACGAATCTGGAGAAAGTGCTGTGATTGGACCGAAGATTGTCCAACAGACTTTAGAAAAGATTAAGATGATTCAGGAGAAGATGAGAGCTTCTCAGAGTCGCCAGAAGAGTTATCATGATAAGAGAAGGGAGGATCTCGAGTTTAGTAAAGGAGATCATGTGTTTATGAGAGTTACTTCGATGACTGGTATTGGTCGAGCCTTGAAGTCAAAGAAGTTGACTTTGCGCTTTATTGGTCCGTATCAGATTACCAAGAAGGTTGGAAGAGTTGCTTATCAGATTGCTTTATCGTCGTCGCTTGTGAATTTACATGATGTCTTCCATGTATCTCAATTGAGGAAGTACATTGCTGATTTGTCTCATAAGATTCAGGTAGATGATATACAGGTGCGAGATAATCTGACTGTTGAAGCATTACTTGCTAGAATTAAGGATCGGAAGGTGAAGCAGTTACGAGGTAAAGAGATAGCACTGGTGAAGGTAGCTTGGGGAGGACCAGCAGGTGGAAATGTAACTTGGGAACTGGAGAGCCAGATGAAAGATTTGTATCCCGAACTTTTCGTCAAAGGTATGTTTTCGAGGACGAAAACTCTTTTTAGTAGGGGAGAGTTGTGACACCCCAAATTAATTCAACTATTAAATAATTAGAAATTTAATTATTAATTTAACTAAAGATTTAATTATTAATATTTTTGGATTTATGGATTTATGGATTTAATTAATTAATTAAATAGATGGGAGTGTTGGAGGTGTAAATTGGAATTGGGAGGTGTGTAGAGTAAAAGACTCTAATTAATCTAATTTATTTATTTCTATTATTTGGAAAATAAAAAGGAATAAATAAAGGAATAGAGGAAATAAGAGAAGGATTTGAGAAATTAGGATTTCATTCTACGTACTTTGGAGAAGAGAAGAGAAAAAGGAGAAAAATCCAAATCGTCAGAGTTCGAAGATTCATCGCGAGGTAAAGGGTGATTTTGTCTGGTTAATATGCCTTATAGGTTTTGATAATTAATAGGATGAATTGATGCGTTAGGAATCTCGAATTAGAATTTCTAGGTTGTGCCCTAACGATATGATCCGACGTAAAAACCTCAATTGGAATTAATAAGAATGGTGAATATGAGTAGGTTGATTGTAGATTAACTAAGAAGTGTAATTATGTTGTTAATTGGATGTGAAAATACATAATAATTACTGTTTCTGTTATACCTTGGTTGTTGGTGATGAATGGTAGCAATGGGGATTGCATAACAGTGGGAAAAATAGGTTTTTGGTGAAAAATACGCAGCATGAGTCGACACATAAGGCTATGCATCGACACAAGCTGCATTGGTTTAAGAAAACAGAAGCAGGAAAACGGCTTGTGTCGACACATACAACCATGCATCGACTCATGTGGCAGTTTTGGAAGGTTTGCATCGACACAAAAGAGTTATGCGTCGACCCAAGATGCTTTTGTATCGACACAAGAGAAGTTTGTGTCGACTCATATTGAAGAAAATTGAGAAAAACAGGTTTTGGAATAATGTATGAGTCGACTCATACAATGCTTGTATCAATACAAGTGGTATATGCATCAATACAAATGGTTATGTATCAATACAAGTGGCCTATGCATCAATACAAATGGTTATGCATCAATACAAGTGGTTTTGTATCAATACAAGTGGTTATGCATCAATACAAGTGGTCTATGCATCATTTCAAATGGTTATGCATCAATACAAGACAGTTTTACATCGATACAAGAGAGTATGTATCGACTCATACTGTGTTAAACCAGAAAAATTGAAAATTTTAAAGCTATGCGTCGACACATACGACCTATGCATCGACACATACTGTGTGAAAAATTGAAAATATTAAGCTATGAGCTGACACATGAGCTTATGCGTCGACACATACTGTATAAAAAAAGAAGGTGATTTTCTGAAAATTGTTTTGGTCATATCTTTTCGATCGTAACTCCGATTTAGGCATAGTTGCTATCGTTGGAAAGCTTAGAATGAGTACTACCTAATAAAAACATTTTCAAAACCAGTAAATGAGATCTTAAAGAATTAATATGGTTTCCGTAATAAGAATTCGTTGTGATTCGTGAAATATTTGTTGCGTATATGTGCTGTTAGTTCCATGTGTTGTAATTAACGTTATATGTTCATGATTTGCTGTTATCATGTGCTGTTGTTGTTATTGGGTATAATTGGAATAATGTTGTGTGATCATATTCCGTGTTTGAATTGTTGCATGCATAAGCATTCTGGTGATGGTTCATTCCCATTTTGTGGAATTGAACTTACAGGGCCAATATCCGTACCCAATGGATAGTGGTGGTAAGGCTAGATTCTTGACCCAATGGTGTATGGGCAAATCGTTGATTGACGATGTTTTTTGAGGTGTAAGCAGAACAGGGTGTGGACTTGGTTCACGTTTGGTACCACATGCATTGAGTCTGTATTGCATATGTAATTATAACATGTTAGGACGGCTTCCAGTGTTATAATTGCATTGATATTTGTTATATATATAATGATCTGTGTGAATTGTATTTGGGAAACGTATTCTGATGATGCTAATGCGGGTGGAATAATGCATTGATTGTTTTATTGTTTTAAAGAAACGTATAATGCATTTTAATCTTGATGAAATCTCACCCTTACTTTAATGATTTCAAATTGAAGTGAATAGCTACTTGGGAATTGGTGAGGACAGCTTATAGAGCTGTGCTATTTAGATAGTCCGCGTGTCAGTGTCATGCTCTGGTAGTTGTAACACTGAGGAACGATCGTTTTGGAATTTTATGGATTTGAACTTGTTTCTTTTGAGTTATGTTGGGAATAACTATTGATTGAATTATTCCGGATTTTATGTTATCTTTCCGTTGTGTAAAACATAATCATTGGTTTAAATTACATTTAATAAGTTCATCAGTAAAAGCATGATCGTTGGTTTGTTATTTTTGAATTTTTAAATTGTGACACCCTTTCGTTATGTTAAAACTCTGATTAATTATATAATTCGCGGGGAAATTAGAAGGGGTGTTACACTTGAAGGTCATGCGTTTGTTGGCAGGTTGACCTCAGATGAAAAGCAACATGTTTTTGATTTAACAAAGGGACATGTTCCTGAAAATATCACTCGGATCACTCAAATATTTAAGTAGAGGAGTGTGATACAAAAAGAGATAAAGGGTCCAAGAACTGAGATACAACATTTGCTAAAGCTAATTTAGGATGTAGGGTATGTTTACTGGAGTAGAAAAAGAGATGGCTCAGATATTGTGAGAGATAATTTTTGGGCTTATCCAGACTCCATCAAGTTGCTGAATATTTTTCTCATTGTCTTATTTATGGATAGCACATATAAGACAAATAAATATAGGCAACCTCTCTTTGAAATTGTTGGCATGACATTGACCGAGTTGACTTTTGCTGTTGCATTTGCTTATATGGAGTCTGAGCAGACAAATAGTTTTTGTTGGGTCCTGGAGAAGCTGAAGGAATTGTTTGTACAGAAGGATTTGCGTCCAAAAGTGATTTTGACGGATAAAGATCTAGCATTGATGAAAGTGATGGAAATTGTGTTCTCTACTACACAAAATTTGCTATGTCATTTTCACATTAAGAAAAATGTTGGGATGTGATGAAAGCAATATGTGGTGAAAGAAATGCATGAGACCGTTGACACATTATGGGAGGAAGTTGTATGGGCTAGTGATGAGGTTAAGTATGCTCAAAAGTTGGAACAACTTGAGCAAGCATGTTTTAACTGTGAGGACTTTATTGATTATGTGAAAGACACATGGTTGACTCCACATAGACATTGATTTGTTGGAGCATGGATTGATCGAGTACTTCATTTGGGCAACACCACGACTAACCGGTATGTATTTTATTTTATTGTTTTTGTTATTTTTTATTATTTTTTATATATATTATGCATTAATATTTACAATGTTTTTATATATATTATGCATTAATATTAGGGTTTTTATATATATTATGCACTAATATTTTTTTTATATATATTATGCATTAATATTTATCTATTATTACCATGTTATATATTTACTATGCATTCATTTTTAGGGTTGAATCTGCTCATTGGAAGCTAAACCAGATGTTGAGAAATAGTCTCGGTGACATGGTCAAATATTGGGAAGTTATGAACAACAACCTGAGGATACAAATAGGCAACATTCGTGCTTCGTTCCAAAAACGTTTTTATGAAGTTGAGCATGAACATGTTAGTCCATTGTATGGTAACCTGCGTAGTTTTGTTTCTAGAGCTACTTTGAGACGCATTGCACAAGAGTTAAACAGGGTTGATTATGTTAGAAATTCTAGAGAAATATATGGCTGTACTCATAGAATAAAGTATGGGTTATCTTGTGCTTGTGAGTTAGGCAGACTTAATGGTGTACCTATACCTATTGAGAGTGTTCATGTTCATTAGAGGAAGTTAAGTATGGAAGGTGAGTTGCAGGAAGAAGGAGAAGATGAATCGGAGATTGACATGAATAATGTAATGGAATAAATATGGAGAAAGTTTAGATCATCAGATGTTGTTAGGAAAAGAGCATTAAAAAGTAGGTGTAGTGAAATTGCTTACCCCACAACAACTTCCTTAAGTCCACCACCTGAGAAAATAAAAACCAAGGGAGGAGTCAAGAAGAAACGGAAGAAACCAGTTGGGTATGATGTTTACAAGGACCCTTCACAACATGAGTATGTTGAACAAGCATCTCAAACTTCACAAAAGTTGTCTCAGAAATCACAATCAAAGAGGGAATCAAAATAAAAAAAAGCCTTCACAGCAAGACTACACTCTTCAATTTCCAAGTCGTATCAGGTCAT
Organism: Vicia sativa; assembly: GCA_021764765.1. Taxonomy (NCBI): domain Eukaryota; kingdom Viridiplantae; phylum Streptophyta; class Magnoliopsida; order Fabales; family Fabaceae; genus Vicia; species Vicia sativa. Next base: position 103,698,685 of record CM038796.1, on the reverse strand, counting down.
ATATATTTATTATGCATTAATATTTATAGTGTTAATTATTTTAGGTTTATTATTATGTTATGTATTTATAATGCACTAATATTTATAATGTTAATTACTTAGGTCATAAATTCAGGAGATTGTGGATATTGAATCAGATGGTAATTGTGGATTTAGAGTCATTGTATCGTTGCATGGGTATAGTCAGGATTGTTGGGCAATGGTTCGTCGAGAGTTGGACATGGAAATAAGGGACAATAAGAGTTTGTATGAGAAGTTGTTCAAAGAGAGACTATCAGAAGTGAGAACCGGGTTGATGATACAATCCACTGGTAGACGGCCAGAGGAGAAATGGTTGACACTACCTGACATGTGTTACTTGATAGTGAACCGCTATAATGTCATTCTTGTTCATTTAGGCAATCTCTGCTTGACATTTTTCCCTATGACATCATCACCTTCACATAATCCTACTATTTGGTGTATAGGTTTAGTCAACGGTAACCATTGGGTTCAGGTAATAATTTATATACCCGATAATAGTATTTTCAATTATTATTTACTATACAAAGTGTTGGATTAATTGTTTTTATACTCAGGTAAACATGAAAGATGGTTCCCCTTACCCCCAGTGCCTACAGACTAGAAGAAGTTTCTTCACCTGGATGCAACTGCATGGATGGTATCATTAGCGGGACGTTTGCAACTATGGCTACATTTTTCGCCAGTTTTACATTCTTATGTTCGCTTAGCATAAGCTTATCATAAAATTATATTTTGTGTAATGTAGAATTAAATTGTTATGAAATGTAGCAAAGCATTACAACAACGCACCGACGTTATTTTTATTCATCCAAAATAATTAAAACAACACAGAGACATAACTTAAAATGATACACGAGAAATAACATAAAACATCACACGAGAATTAAAATCAACACATCTAGGCTCTATGAGATGATTCTGGACGTTGTAGTGCTTTTATAACGTCTTCGGCGGATCTAATTACCTCCGCTTCAAACTCAACAGGGCCTTTAGTTAGTCTACAATGATATGACTTCCACGTGGCTGTCATGTCAGCATTGCTCTTCACCTCTACCACATTGTAACTTATCCTTCCATCAACATCCATGTTCCAATTTTTACGGTATGAGATCTTCTTCACCCTCTTAGTATTTGTATCGGGACGCAATTCGTAGTCAAACATTTCCTTCAATCCCTCGAAGTTTATAAATCCCTCTGGAATCTTAAACTTCACAACATCTTTTTCTCTATTAAAATACACTTCAACATCTATTAACCAATTTGGGAGAGACATTTTGAGATGAAAATTCTAAACAACACATGACTCTTTTTTATAGCACTTTTGATTTCTTCTAGACCATTTAAAGTGTCGGTCCAATCAAAGCCACTCAAAGTGTCGGTCCAATCAAAGCCACTCAAAGTGTCGGTCCAATCACAGCCATTCAAACTTAAAATAACGCATAAATCCAGTGATAACATAAATCATAAAAATAAGTCATAAAAATATTCAAAGAGTTACTAAAATATTACACAAATCATAAAAACTTAACATAAAATCACTCTTCATGCCATAAATGCAACGCGGCAAATAAATCCGCAAACTGCAGATCATCCTCTTCAGCAGCAAATTTTTGGAGGTGACGATGAATTAAAGCGGAGATACGAGCCAACTTAGGATCGGATGACCCTACTGCAAAATGAGGAACTGGAACCTCTCTTGGTTCATCAATCGGCGGTGGTACCAATCGAGGGTGTGACACCCGAATATACCAGTCCAAATAATTTGCCACGGTCTTAGAGGGAAATATGACAGTTGCTGTGTGACCAACCACATCTACAACACTCTGGTCGTAACCAATCCAGTTAACATCCACATCCGCCTCAATAATATCAGTGGGTGGATGTGGTATATACTGAATAAGACCAAATTGACGTAAACATATGTCAGCCAAATATAAATCATAGGTACCTCCCCACAATAGTCCTCCTCTGAAATAAGTAAGCTCGTCGAATGCGCAAAACTGCCTATGATCCTCAAATGGACGCCATACCACGTCCACCGGTGTCAATCTATCACGGATAGCTCGCAAGGCATCCACCTTCAATGCTCCTTGCTTGTAGGACCATATCATTGATCTCGGCATTCCAAAGTTATCACTTGGATACCAGTTTTCCACTACTCTTCCAATTCCAGGAAAATACTCATGGATCTAGCATTGTGTCAATAAAAATTATAAATAACATTTTAATAATATTTTTAGATTACTAAACAATTAATAATAATTAAAAATTATCTAAACAATTAATATTAACATAAATAATAAATGAATTACCTGAAGAAGAGTTGGATAACTAGCAAGTTGTTTGGTGCCAAACACATATGCATCTCTAAGCAAATCATAAAGGGTCACCAATGCAGCTGCCCCCCAACTGTATCTTCCAAGACCCTCCAAGTCCCCAAAAAGAAATACATATTTTGCATCGACAAGCGTAAACGTCTTGTCAGCAAAACTGGTATAACCTACTAACATCATCAGGTAAGCCATGGTCGCATATGCCCAGTTACTAACAACTCTATGGACAACAAATGTATCATACAACCACTCCAGCTTGTAGTACGCACCTCTATTTCCACGAACCTGAGTCATGGCTTCTACACGTGACACTCCTAATTATGTCACAACAAGCTCAGCAGCAGCATCTTCAGTGACGTGCTGGGGGGACCAAAAAATACCCCTAATAGGGAGGTGAAATGACGATGTCTCAGAATGCCATCTCTCTACAAATGCAGTGATCAAATTCGGATCTATCTTTGACAGACTTGATCTTTGCAAATGTGCAAGATCCAAATTTGTCACCCACCTATCTATCTCTCTGGGGAGTTGATGGGGAACCCACTGCTTAAGTTTTTGGCCGTGTGTAGCATATTTTAGTTGTTTTTTAGGTCCTTTTTCCTAGAGAAAAAAACGTAACATATTAATAAACTACGACAAAAATTAAATTAATTCATTTCACATTACATTTTCATTTACTTACCTCTCCATGCCACAAGTGTCGAGCACAGTGTTGCTCGTATCTAACTAATAGGGATAAGTCTGATGGTCCACCTGGGAATCCCCTAGGCTCCTCTAGAGGATGTGAACCGGATCCAGATGCACCGTCGTTTCTACGAGGAAGGTGTCCGTCACGACCTAATCTTCGAGGCATTCTGCAAAAAAATAATAAAATAAAAAATACAAAAAAATACAATAAAAAGGCAAACCGAAACACTTGTGAAAAGTGTTTCGGTGTATAATTTTTCAACAATTTCGGAACACTTGGCAAAAGTGTGTCGGAATGTAATTTCCAAAACCAGAACAGATTTCAAAACTGTTCCGGCGTGTTTTGTTCAAAACGGAACACTTTAACAAACTATTCTGGTGCTTTTTATTCAAACCGAAACACTTTGTAAAACTGTTCCGAAAAAAATACCATAAATCACCCAAACCGGAATATTTTTGAAAAGTGTTTCGGTTCATATTTATTTTTTTGGAACACTCACCTAAACTATTTCGGTGTGTCTTTTACAAAATCGGAAGAGTTTTGCAAACTGTTCCGGAATGCTGGAGTGAGAGAATTTCAGAACACTTTTGTAACGAAATGTGAGAAATTAATTTTTTTAAAATCTTATACTATTTATATGAGGGTATTTTTGTCCAAAAAATACTGTGGTAGGGGTACAAATTTTAAAAGTTAAGGTACAGAGTACATTTTTCAAGGATGAAAAACTCTTGTTCTTGGACAGCCCAGTTTGGTTAAGCCCAAGAAGATGATAGCTGGAGTGGGCCAAGCACGTAGTTCATAATTAAGAGGATGAAAATATGAAAGTGGACTCAAGTTTTATTACCCCCAACATTCATCTCAATGTATATGATTTCAAAATATTACTAAATTTGTGTCATACATGATTTTGGACTAGAGTCTAGATACACACTTCTACAAAGATGAAAGTAGCATCCAAGTTATATATATTTTTCAATTGCCACTCTCGACTAGGACTATTGGCTAGCTCTTTCTAAAAATGTGGAATTTCTATGAGGATTTGAAAGGTATCAACCAATTCTTCATAAAATAAAAATAAAGAAAACAAATATCAACCATGTCCAACCTAGATTTTTAAAATAGTCACATATGTAGGTTAAAAGAAAATAAGTTTTTTCAATGAAGTATGTTTTTAGAGAATTGAATTATTCAATTCATAACAAAACATCACAAAATAAATTTGAAATATAAAAATTGTTAGATTATCATAATAAAAAATACAGATATAATATTAATATATTAGGAAATCTCAAGTTCCACTCTAAACAAAAAAGCGAAACTTCCTACTTGGCACATATATTTCACCATTTTAAAATTACGCATGTTTTAGACGTGGTTAACAGAAAATCAATACTTTTGAACTATTTCATATCCACATTTATTATATATGAAAATTTACTTATGACACGTGTTATGTTATTATTAGTAAAACAAATTAACTTAAAATTGATATTTTTGTAAAATTATAATGATTTAAAAACAAAAGATCATTAATACTTTTTAGTAGTTTATAATCTGAGATTAATTGTTATGCAGTGTCAGTGTAAATTTTTTTAGACAGTCAGTGCATTACAACTACCCACTAATGTTATTTAATAAATAATTAAAATAAAAATAAAATTTAATTTATAATTTAACGGTTATAATTTATTGACTGTGTAAAACTTCTTCGTACTTTGCATTTCAATTAAATCCTTACTTATATTTGGGTGGGGTTATATGTTTAAATTTACATTATGAATACCAATTTTTTTTCATGGAACATTGGATTAGTTAGAAGTTTGAATTTTGAGTATGGGCTTATAGTTAGGCCTACTACAATCATAGAATGTGTGGTAGTTGCATGTTTTCTTTGAAAACTCAAATTTAGTCAAGGTTAAATTGCACGTAATATTTTTTGGAATTCCTTTTTTTTACTAAATGTATTCTATAATTTTATCTAAGTATAAGTTGCTGATAAATTTACGATTTTCTTATACAAATCATTTGATAAATAATTTTACACACGAAAATATAGATTTATAATGATAAACCGCATGTAAATTTTTGAACATTATTTGTAAAAGTTATCTGGTAAACAATTCATAAAACTTAGTAATCCATCAAAAATAAGACCTACAAAACATAGATTTTTAAGAATAAATCGCAATTAAATTGTCGAAAATATTTTTATATGTTATTCGGTAAACAATTTGAAAAATATTGTAATTTGGTAAATAATTTTACTCACAAAGAAAATTGACAAGTTGTAAATTGCGATGGTTACAAACAGTACTGAATATAAATTTGAGATTTGTTTTCAATGCTACTTGCCACGGTTTCAAACCGCCTTGACTATAAAATCTTTGCACTTCAAACCATCGTTATTAGATTTAAAATTCTTAATGCAATTTAAAGTATTTATGTAAAATATTCAAGATTTCATCTTTAACATTTCAAGTTTTGTTTTGAACCATCATAAAATTCGGCCAATGTGACAATTAATTTTTTATTTTTATTATTATTTTAATGATAGAGACGAGTTGTTGGATTTTTTATTTTTATAAATTATTGGTGACATTTTATATTATTACTTTATTGTTTTGTTGTTAATTGTATCGGTATTTAATTGTTTTGGTGTTAATTGGTTTTGTATTATTAAATAAATTGATATATATTAAATAATATTTTATATATATTTATATATATATATATATATATATATATATATATATATATATATATATATAGATAATAATATTTTATATATTTATTTATTTAGTTAATAATACATTAATATTTATTTAAAATATTCAAATAAATACAAAATAATAAATTAAATAATAAATTACAATTGTAAAACCATAACAATATAAAGTTAACTAATAAATTGACAATTACAAAATTAATAATATTAATTAATAATTGTAAGTGTTTTTCAATTATATAACGTTAATAATATATATTTTTTATGCAAAACTTTGAACGAAAGAAGCGCAGCCTTGTGGTAAGGTATGACATCCGCGTCAAAGATTCTGCTGACTGAGTTTTAAGAAGGGTTAAAACAATAGAACCTTGAAATGTTAAGGATCGAATTTTGAATTTTTTTACAAGAATTTTTAAAAATTGCGCAAATGATAGATAGGAGATAAAGTAGTATTTATTAACCCTATACTTTATTTAATAGTGGTTTAAAGCACTACTAATTATTAGAATTAAAATAGTATCTGAAAACACCGGCCGAACCTCCGGCTGATACTCGGTGGTATCAATTGAGTCGCCATCGAACGTCTTTTATCTCGTAGGGGAGAAAGGAAAAACATCGAGTAAACCTGAGGGAAGAGATCGCGGTCCTATGACTGCGAAATCAAGAGAGTCTAGGTAAGGGAGTTAGTTACGTGAGGGGAAGGAATTAGCACCCCACACACCCGTAGTACTCTACGGTATCCACTTCTATTTTTTATCTAAAGGGTGTGTTATATCTAAGCTTAATCACTATCATGCATGCAAAAGAAAAGAGAAAATAAGAAACCTCGGGGAAAAGAAGGAAATATTTACAAAGTTTTGCTCGATCGAGCCCCGTGACAAGATGCCTACGTATTCCCGCGTGCAATGGGAAAGTCAGAGCGCCGTAGTTCGGCTCATATGTTTTGGTGGGTTACGTTTGTTTTATTTATGAAAAAGAGTTTTAAACACAAAGGAAAAGAAACGCGCGAAGGCGAAAAGAGTTCGTGTTGGTTGGTTGTTTTTACCTTTGAAAAAGGAGTTTGAACCATTATTAAGTGTTTTGGTTTGAAAAAGAAAAAAAGAAAACAGGTTTTAGTTTTATTATATGCAAGGATGCAAAAGAAACTAGAAGACAAAGGGGAACTAGCTATGGTCGAGAATTAAAGTCTAAGCTCAGAGACTATCCTAACCGAGCAAACCTAAGGAAACTATCCTAACATCCACCTTGGTTGAGCGACCAAGGGATGAAGAGGGATTAAGCAAACAAATGCTTTGGAAGAAGCACACAAACAATGCGATGCAAACAAAAAAATGCCACACAAGCGCAGGAAAAGGAGGAAGTCCCATAGCCTCGACAGTAACGAACATACCGTGAGTCAACAGGGAGCCGACACATCCGATTCCTGTGAATAGTATCACTGCATGACATGAATTGTCAAGTGTGAAGAACAATTGATGCGAGCTCTGCAATAAATGCGAACCCCAGGAAAGCGTGGAGAGTCAGAATAGGGAACTCTTGCCACTTTATTATTATTGACTCGATAAAGGAAGCAATACGATTCACGTGTGCTGAGCTGACACGGACTAGAACTGTGCGTGGGTCGATTACGGACCTTTTCCGCTTGCCCATCATATCATCATGACTCGATAGTAGGAAATATAAAAAGCGGGACTTTGCTTGGTGGTGCCATGTCGGGTGTCCTAACCACTCTTGACCTATGCAAGCACAAACATAAACATTTACTGAGAATTACCTCCCTATGCAGATAGAGGATTTTAAACAGACCAAACACAGTTAGAAAACAGAATTTCCCTAAACGGGTCTTTAAATAAACCAGGGGGGTTCTTGAACATGCTCCAACTACGAAAGCCCCTTCATGCATCTCTATTCCTACTTCTCATGGCAAGGAAAGCAATAAAGCCCTAATTCTCATGATATCTAGGAAAGCTATAAGAGAATGCGATAAACAGTATAGAGACTACCAAACAAATATAGAATCCGAAGAGCAACACAAGCTAAAGAATGCTCTGGAAAACTTCAAGTACTGCAGCCATGCAATAAAGAAATCCGGTGAGAAGTGCGTAGAGGCATAAATAGCATAATCAGAATGTGTGTCATACACATCTGAAGCACGTACACCTGTATAGGATACTAATCCTAGACAAAGCAGATAAAGGATGTGCAATGAAATGCACGGTCAAGAATGTGTGTCGATTACACATTCGACGTGGATCCAATAAACCTGCAAGGAATTGTCCAGATAAAAACAAATAATGGATGTGCAATGAGATGCATTGTCAAGAATGCGTGTCGATTACAAACTCGACGTGTATCCAATAAACCTGCATAAGGGATTGTCCAGATAAAACTAGATATTGGATATGCAGTGAGATTCACGATCAAGAATGTGTGTTGATTACACACTCGACGTGTATCCAATAAACCTGCATAAGGTAGTTAGATCCCGAGAACAAAAATAACGGAAAATGTGCGTGAGTGCACCAAGATCAGATAAATGTGTCATGGATATACACAACCAAGTCCCTGCATGAAACAAAACCTAAACAGCAGCTAGACAAGGCTAGAGTGTCTACCGTTTGGTGTTAGAATCAATAAATAACAGAAAAATGCATCAGCACAGACCGCGCTAAGCCCGCTATACCGCACTAAGCGCGATCTGCAAAAGAAAAGTCAGAGAATTTGGCACTTAGCGCCCTCTTGTTGGCGCTAAGCGCGGTCTGCAACCTGCAGAAAAATGCAGTTTTGGTCCGGATCACCTGTTCATGATGCTTTCATTTGATCCGTATTATTAGGCAATTATTTCAATACTTATGTATGCAATGTTATGCGTGGACAAGCGTGGAAAGGCAAATGATGCCGACGGTTTCAACGTTCATGCATGAATACATACGGAACATAAGTAGAGGTGCGAATAACTCCAATTTTCATGGATGCATGGACATTCGTGGAATGCAAGTGACAATGCAAATAGCTTCAATGTTCATGGATGCATGAATCCATATGGAATGCAAATGAGGATTCAAACAACGATTTGAATAATTCCAATGCTCATGCATGTATGAACGCGTATGGTGTGCGAATGACAATGCTAACGTTCTTGAATGCATGAACATATAGGATGCAAGTGATGATGCTAGTAACTTCAATGTTCATGAACGCATGAGCATACAAGATGAAAGTAAAGACACACACAATTCCAAAACTCATGAATGCATGAATACGTATGAAATGCAAATACCAATGCTAATGACTTCGGTGTTCATGAATGCATGAACATACAATGGATTGTAAATCACTAATCCTAACATTCTCACATGCATGATCATGCAAGGACATGCTAAGAGTACAATGCAAAACCGAAATTCCTAGGCTTGTGCTATGCTACATGCAAACGTATAAAGGACGCAAGTAATTGAAATCCCCAATGTACATAATGCAAACCGGTGCATGAACATGCTTATGATGCGAACTATGTCAACAACCTAAGGCTCTATGCACAAAGCAATGACATATGCAAGGCATGCCATGAAAAAACAAGGAAAGATCACGTCAAAATCCTAGTTACACATTATCGCAAACACATGGAAAGCATATGCATGAACTATATACAACACACAACATTCCTAATGAGCAAAATGCTTTGGAAACTACGTGCCGACACACTTCAAATTCGAACTATGCTTCAATTCATCATACGTCAATATGACTCAATCAAACTACATGCCTTCCAATGCATGAACATGAGCTAAACAATGCAAAATGCATGAATTTAAGGCTAGAAATGCAAAGGAAAATATAGATACACAAGAATATATGCATGAACATGTACAAAGTCTTCATTCCGACGCAAATAAGGTGGTGAAATCCAATCCAAATCAAAGAAGTCAAGAGTAGAAGTTCAAGATTCAGAATCTACATTGAATTTGCATGCAATTTCATTATTCAATTTCAAGAAAAGCTAAAAATGGAAAACAACTTAAAATAAGTGCTTATTTGAACCTAACACTTACTTGAACTTGAAGTTTAAACCAAATTGAAGAGGAATTACTTGTGCTCTTCAAAGAAAATACCAAATCCACAGCGAATCGATGATAATTTTCGGAATCAACTTCGAATCCTTCAAGAAAACTTGAGATCTTCAATAGAGAATTGAAGAAGATGAGGGAGAAAACCTTGGATCTTGAAATTGGAGAGAGATCAAGATGAAAACGCTCCTTCCATAACCGATTCGAACAGAAGAAAGAAGAGAAGATCCAAATTGAATGGAGGGAGGCTGCGATGCAGAAAGAAGAAGAAAACCAGAAATCGCAGGGCGCGCTTAGCGTGGAGGGCGCGCTTAGCGCGGTCTGCGGCCGAAACCGATATCGGACGGAGGTCCGGTGGTGGTCCGCGGTGGTTGCTTGGAGGGAAAGCTGAAACTTCAGTTTTTGACTTTTTATTATTATTGAGAGAGTTAGAGAGTAATTGGTGGTAAGAAGTCAAAAAATGAATCCTCCCCTCTTTGTGAGAGCCAAAAAAGTATTTATAGTTTTGGACCCATAATCAAGCCCAAATCATGATTATCCGAATAGTTTTCATAATTCATCCAAAACTGTCAAATTCGTCGAGAATTTGAAGTCGGACTCTAAACGAAAATTGTCCGGAATCCCATTTCGCTTGCGTGAATGAAGGTTTTGACACGATCAGGCGACCGACCAAGACAAGAAAAATATCCGAAGCTTCTGCCCAACTTTCAGATTTAAAAATCTGGTTTTTCTTTTGTTTGCTTCCACTCGGACTACCCGAAACTGGACAACCCTATGATCAAAACTGTGTACACAAACATGTGCACATCTATGCAATCAAATTATGGGCCAGAGACACAAAAAAGAAGAGGGCGAATTTTGGGGTGCAACAGGTGCCCCTATTCAATCTTCTTCGATCGGGGGTGAGACTGGCATAAGCCTTTCGAACTAGCAAGGTAGAAGATGATTGAATACTAAAATGGACCTTAAAATTCGCGCTCTGAATGCGAGCGGAGAATTATTATATTTTGGACAACATAAACACACAAGAACACTTGTATTGAAGCGACCCACCAGGGATGATGAAGAAAGGACACCCATGAAAGAGCAACTCAGTCAAGATGAGAATGACCAATGATGTTCGGCATGAAGCGCTTGTTGATAAACAACTTCGCAGATCAAGGGTAAAGAGGACACCTGACACGGTGGACTTACAAGAGAAGACACCGGGCTACGACAGACTTCAAACATAGATCCTCGGCACGAAGAGCTTGTTAACTTCGCGGATCCAAACAAAGAGAACTCAATAAGGAGGAAGAACATCACTCCAAACATAGACCCTTGGCACGAAGAGCTAGTTAACTTCGCGAATCTAAGAAAATGAGAACCCACAAGGAGGAAGAACATAACTTCTGAGCATAGACCCCCGGCACGAAGAGCTAGTTAACTTCGCGGATCTAGGCACAAGAGAACTCAACAAGGAAAGAGAAATGACTGTCAATAGAAAAATTCCGAACATAGATCTTTGGCACGAAGAGCTTGTTAACTTCGCGGATCTGAAACAAGTGAGAACTCCACATGGAGGATAAACATCACTCCAAACATAAACCCTCAGCACGAAGAGCTAGTTAACTTTGCAGGTTTAAGGTAAATGAGAACCCACAAGGAGGAAGAACATAACTTCCGAACATAGACCTTCGATACGAAGAGCTAGTTAACTTCGCGAATCTGAAACAAGTGAGAACTCCACATGGAGGATAAACATCACTCCAAACATAAACCCTCAGCACGAAGAGCTAGTTAACTTCGCAGGTTTAAGAAAAATGAGAACAACAGGGATAAGGCGGTATGGCTTGACCTGAATGAGGTAGAATACGTCATAGAAAGACCCTTCTGGGGGATGGATTCCCATGAAACACCTGGCTTGAGGTGACAATTAGGGAAATAGAAATTCATTGAGAAAGGATCTAGGGGGTAGGTCCCATAGATTGTTTATTTCTTCTGGATGTACATGATTGGCAAACAATGAAAATGCATGTTTGAGTTTTAATGGCGTAATGCTCCCAATCAGTGGAATGCTACGCGTTTAAAGAGATGCAATGTAATGAATGCATGCTTAAATGATTAAATGAGAAATGGTAATATCGATGATCGGCTGTTGAAGAAGCCATTAACATCCAAGAGAGAGGTACCACTGAAGAGCGGATATGGGAGAACACTCGCAACAATAAATTGCACTTCCAACACAAAGAAGCGTTCTTCACTTTGGGAGAACCGAATTGGACGTCAACCAAATCTCGGCTTCCTAGGGAGAGAGTCATTACTCCTTACTGAGGGTACAAAGAACTTCTCTGGAGAATCTTACCTTCACTGGAGAATTTGGAGACTCTATGAGGAATTTAGAGAGGAAATCTGTTGGGGAACACCGCTGGGGAATGCTCATCGGCGTGGAAATACCGGAATTTAGGCACGCTTAACCCTTACTGGGAAGGATAAATCTGATTTGGACTGCAGACTCCACTGGGGGAATCCATTCAGTGATTCAACTTTACTGGGGAAACAAATATTCTTGCCCCAACATTCGACAGACATTCACTGGGGATAAGCCTTGCCTAACACCTAAACTTCCGCTGGGGAGTAAGGCAATGTCAACACGTCGAAACGCGAATCACTGGTGGCTGCAAATCATGGTGAAGTCTCTAAGCACAGAGTGGTGAGCTTTGGATACCGTCATTAACACCCCAAAATCTCAAGCAACTTCGACAATTTACATCATGCATTGCAGCACCATCAATGTTTTTTTTTGAAAAATAATGCAAAGTTTGTCAACAACATTGGACGTATTTTGCAAAATAAACCAGTAAAAAATAGAAATAGAAAATAGAGATAACACACAAGAGAAACGTAATTTGGACAAAAGTTGAAATTTTCATTGATTTCATGGCCTATGAATAGGCGTTTACATCAAGGAGCAATTCCTCAAAAGAGGTAATTGCATACACAACAAAGTAATGGAGAAACATAAATGGCAATGTAACGACAGATTTTAATGGATCTGACTTCGCTATGCCCCTCCATGTCTTCAAAGCACCTCAGCCATCTTGCTTTCTGAACAAACTGATTTGATTATTTCCATGTCCTTTTTGAGGTAACCATTTATAGTGGAGTGACGATACAGATGCAATACAGATCGTAGCCATTCGCTTTAAATCCCTCTCTTGCCTGGATCTCCCTTTTGGGTTTTCGAACCACCGGGATGCCCTTTTTTGCCTAAATTGCCCCTTGCCGGGTCCAACTTAGAGGGTATACTTATTTTTCACTCTGCCACTCTTTCTTGTCCCTAACTTTTTCCCGAACCTCTCACCAGGTTCGTCAGATCGTTCTCGCCGAGCCACCGACTCGGGTCTATTTTATGCGAAGTATTTTTTAACTACGTCTGCATTGACGGGGTGAGGAAAATACTCTCCATCCATAGTTGTAAGCATCATGGCTCCCCCTGAGAAAACCTTCTTTACAACGTATGGTCCTTCATAATTCGGAGCCCATTTGCCCCGGCATCCATTCTTGGGAGGCAAGATTCTCTTCAACACGAGATCACCAACCTGAAAGTTTCGAGGACGTATCTTCTTATCGAAAGCAGCTTTCATCCTCTTCTGGTACACTTGTCCATGGCAAATTGCCGTCAGCCTCTTTTCGTCAATGAGATTCAACTGATCTAAACGATTCTGGACCCATTCAGCTTCATCTAACTGAACATCCGTCATAATCCTTAAAGAGGGGATTTCAATCTCCACAGGTAGGACAGCTTCCATACCGTACACCAAGGAAAAGGTGGTTTCCCCGGTTGAAGTACGCATCGAAGTGCGATAACCATGCAGAGCGAAAGGTAACATCTCGTGCCAATCTCTATAGGTGACAACCATCTTCTACACAATCTTCTTAATGTTTTTATTCGCTGCTTCCACGGCCCCATTCATCTTCGGGCGGTAAGGAGAGGAATTATGATGTTTAATCTTGAAACTATCGCATAGTTCCTTCATCATCTTATTGTTGAGATTGGAACCGTTATCCGTGATGATCTTCTCGGGAACCCCATACCGACAGATGGTGTTATTCTTAATGAAGCGCGTAACCACCTGCTTGGTCACGTTGGCATAAGATGCCGCCTCGACCCACTTAGTGAAGTAATCAATGGCGACCAAAATGAAACGATGGCCATTGGAAGCGGTCGGTTCTATCCTTCCAATCATATCGATGCGCCACATTGCGAAAGGCCAATGAGAAGTCAAGACATTCAAGGGAGAAGGAGCCACATGCATCTTATCAGCATAGATCTGGCACTTGTAACATATCCTGGAATAATTATGACAATCTGTTTCCACCGTTGACCAATAGTAACCCGCTCTCAAGATTTTCTTGGCCATGGTATGTCCACTAGAATGTGTCCCGAAAGAGCCTTCATGAATTTCCTCTATAATCTTGCTTGCCTCGTGTCTATCCATGCATCTAAGCAAAATAGAATCATAGTTTCTCTTATATAACACGCCATTGTTCAGGAAAAACTTGGCGGAGTACTTCCGTAGAGTCTTCTTATCAGTAATCGAAGCATTCTCTGGATATTCTTTAGTCTCAAGATATCTTTTGATATCGTAAAACCAAGGCTTTTCGTCAACTTCCTATTCTATCTCATAACAAAATGCGGGCTCGTCCAACCTCATGATTATGATAGAGGGGGCTTCATTAGCCCATTTGACTTTAAACATGGACGACAAGGTAGCCAAAGCGTCCGCCAAGGTATTCTCTTCTCTTGGAATATGACTGAAAGTAATCTCATCAAAATACGAGATCAACTTCAAGACATGCTCTTTGTACGAAATCAGATTAGGGTGACGAGTCTCCCAATCTCCTTTGATTAGGATAATTACCAGAGCTGAATCTGCATATACTGCCAATATCTTGATTCTCAAATCAATGGCTGCTTCGATCCCAAAGATACAAGCCTCGTACTCGGCTACATTGTTCGTACATTCAAAACAAATCCTGGCAGTGAAAGGGATATGAAACCCTATTGGCGAGGTAATAACAGTGCCTACTCCATTACCCAAGGCATTAGAGGCATCATCGAACACCATCGTCCATCGCGATCCTGGTTCGGGTCCTTCATCTGGGCCTGGAATATTACATTCCCTGATAAACATGATATCTTCGTCTGGAAATTCGAACTTCATCGGCTGATAATCATCCTCAATAGGCTGATGAGCAAGGTAGTCCGCCAATACACTTCCCTTGATAGCCTTCTGGGTAACATATTGGATATCGTATTCTATGAGAATCATCTTCCAACGGGCTACTCTTCCTGTGAGAGCCGGATTCTCGAAGATGTACTTAATCGGATCCATTCTGGATATCAATAAAGTGTTATGGGTCAACATATACTGCCTCAGTCGGCGAGCAGCCCACGCCAAAGCACAACAAGTTTTCTCGAGCAGTGAGTATTTTTCTTCACAGTCAGTAAACTTTTTGCTAAGGTAGTATATGGCATGCTCTTTTCGACCGGACTCGTCATGTTGCCCCAGGACGCACCCCATTGAGCTCTCAAGCACGGTCAAATACATGACCAATGGTCTACCTTCAACTGGAGGTGAAAGGATCGGAGGTTCCCAGTATTCTTTGATTTTGTCAAAAGCCAATTGACAGTTATCATTCCACCTGTCCGTCTGATCTTTTCTTAACAATTTGAATATCGGTTCACAAGTGGCTGTAAGATGAGAGATGAATCTAGCAATGTAGTTCAACCTCCCTAATAAACCACGAACCTCTTTTTCAGTCCTCGGCACAGGCATTTCCTGTATAGCCTTCACTTTGGCAAGATCAACCTCGATTCCTTTCTCACTTACAAGGAAACCCAGCAGCTTCCCAGATCTCACCCCGAAGGTGCATTTATTAGGATTTAATCTCAACCGGAATTTCCGTAATCTTTTAAACGACTTCAAAATATGAACAAGATGTTCCTCTTTTGTCTGGGATTTTGCAATCATATCATCAACATAGACTTCGATCTCTTTGTGCATCATATCATGAAAAAGAGTGACCATCGCCCGTTGATATGTTGCCCCAACATTCTTCAAACCAAAGGGCATCACTTTGTAACAAAATGTTCCCCAAGGTGTAATGAAAGTAGTTTTCTCCATATCATCTAGCGACATTTTGATTTGATTATAGCCGGAAAAGCCATCCATGAAAGAAAATACTTTAGCCTGAGCGATGTTATCAACCAATATATCAATGTGCAGGAGCGGGAAATTGTCTTTAGGGCTTTCCCTGTTCAAGTCCCTGTAATCAACACACATCCTAACTTTACCGTCCTTCTTCGGCACTGGTACAATATTTGCAACCCACGGAGGATAAGAAACGACTTTCAGAAAACCAGCATCAAACTGCTTTTGAACTTCCTCTTTAATCTTCTTCGACATCTCAGGATGAGTTCGACAGAGTTTCTGTTTCACAGGCGGACACTCTGCTTTCAAAGGCAACTCGTGCATAACAATGTCAGTATCCAGCCCAAGCATGTCTTCATAAGACCAAGCGAAGACATCAGCATATTCTCGGAGCATCTCAATCAATTTCTGCTTGACACTCTCTTCTAAGGAGGCCCCAATCTTGACTTCTCTCTTGACCTCCTCAATACCCAAATTGATCACTTCTAAAGTCTCCTCATGCGGCTGAATAGACTTTTCCTCTTGCCTCAACAATCTGGCTAACTCTTCGGGAAATTCACAATCTTCTTCAGCTTGATAGATCGGATTTTCGAAGTCATAAGTAGCCATAGAAAAGTCATTACCATTGAAATCTCGGAATAATGGGGAACTAGATCTGCAAGATTCATTTTATTTTCTTATTTTAGTTTTAGATTAAAAAGAAAAACAAAGATCACATTGCCAATGTTAAATTTGTAAAAACAAAAGAAAGACAATGAGCGAAATGTTTGAATGCAAAGACGTCCTTTATTGATGATAAACTTTGAAAATTCAAAACATTGATGGCCCTACAACATGATTGACTACACCTTGGGCAGAGTGTAGGAATTATTACATGATGAAAACAAAAGAAAATTACTCTTGAAGACGAGTGATGATGGTGATATCCTCAGAAAACCAGTTGGCTAGCTCTTGCCCAGGAGTAGTAGGATAAATCCACTGATCCATACATCATTCACTATCAGTCTCATCCCCAATAACATCGACATCTTCAACCTGAACACCTCCTTTGACAAACTGAATTAGCGGAGGGATCTTTGGACATGCAGGAATAACCAACGACGCTTTTCCAAGCACATAACCCAAACCCTTCTTATCCTTCTGAGTTGGGAGCTCCAAAACTCTACCCCAACCTTCAGGGTGTCCCGATTCAACAATAGCACGAGCTTCACAGTAAGACGTCATAGAGACCTCTGGCGTTCTAACCTCAGCACGAGGAGTCTTGATAACTTGAACAGTCTCAAATGCTTGAAAAGGAGTCTCATGAATTTCCCCCTCAACTTCCACGTAGCGGAAAGAGCTCAAACAACTGACCATATATTCCTCTTCTCCGCAGATGGTAACCACTTTCCCATTAACTAGGAACTTCAGCTTTTGGTGCAGGGTCGAAGTGACCGCACCGGCCCCATGAATCCAAGGACAACCAAGTAGACAGCAGTAGGACGGATTAATATCCATAACAAAGAAAGTTTCTTTGAATACCTGGGGGCCAATCTTCATAGGCAAGTCCACTTCTCCAAACACAAACCTTCTAGAACCATCGAAAGCCTTGACAACCAAATCGCTTGGCCTAAGCACGATTCCATCATAATCAAGTTTCATCAATGCAGATTTAGGGAGCACATTGAGAGATGATCCCGTGTCAACTAGCACACGAGACAAAGTTGTATGAATGACTTCCATGGAGATGTGAAGAGCTTTATAATGGTTTCTTCCTTCAGGAGGAAAATCGTAATCAGTGAAGCCCAAACCGTTGCTCGCGGAGAAGCTATTCACGATACCTTCGAACTGATTAACAGAGATTTCCTGGGGGCACAAAAGAAGTTCCCAACAAATTCATCAAGGCGTTCCTGTGAGGCTCGGAATCTCTCAATAGGGCCAAGATGGAAATCTTTGCAGGCGTTTGACCAAGCTGATCGATGATCTTATAATCACTCTTCCGAATATACCTCATAAGCTCAATCACGTCTTTAGCCAAATCCGGATTTAAGACAGGTGTTGAAGCTTTCAAAACCGACTCATTACCCTCGGTTACAACCCCTTTTACTTTCGCCGCCTAGGGCTTACTTTCCGAGCGGATAAACCGATCGCTACGGGTCATTCTACTCTCACCCACAATGTCGTCGACCTCAAACTTATCTTTCTCTTTATCAGACAGAGAGTCGACATTCAATCTCTTTCCATTACGGTAAAATTGAGCACCATAATGCCACGGGATAGCTTTCTCATCAGAATATGGAACATGACCTGGCAAAGTAATAGTAACAACGGACTTCTTAGCAGGCACTAGAATAGTTATCAGAATCTTCTTTGGAGGAATCAGAATGGTTACAACATCAATCTCATTTGCAGTATCCTTGGTATTCACAATCACTTGCTTAAACTGTAGGATCCCTTTTTCAATCAGACTTTGAATTTCCTTCCTCAAGGATTCATAACCATCATACTGCACCAAACAATCTTTACAATCAGGGCCACACCCGAGGAGCTCTCCCTGTACCAACAATTGTTCTTTCACCCCCATCAATGGGACGGTCAACTGGTCAACGCTCATGACTAAGTCAAAACCCTCATCATCATAAATTGCATTGGCGGAGGCACCACCATGAGAAGGCAATGGTTGCTGAATGACGTTTGGTGTCGGTGGCGGGCCAAAGTTAATAGCCTCCGAATCCAAGATCTTGCACTTTACACTTAAAAGCATAACAGTTTTCCAACGTATGCCCCTGTGCATTAGAATGGAAGGCACAACGGGCATTAGGATCAAAGTTCCTGGGTAACCGGTTAGGATCAATCCTCAGAGTACGAAGTTCCACCATTTTCAACTGTTGTAGATAGGCAAAGATGTCGGCAAGTGACATGGGCAACGAATCAAACTTCCTCTGCACTCTCGGCTGATAATTGTTCATTGGGTAAGCTTGTTGTTAAGGTGTTGTCTTAGTAGGGATGGTCACGGCTGCAACCTGATGATCAGATTCACGGTCTCTACCCTTCCCTTTTCTTTCATACAAAGCACTGGATTCACCTTCCTTCTTCTTATACCCACCAAAAGCTTTCTTGGCACCACTAGCTTGGCCTCTGTCAACATTGGTGTCTTGGATCTTCCCCATTTTGATCCCAATTTCAATTTGTTCGCCAAACATTACCATGTCAGCGAAGGACCCAGACATACTGCAACTTACATAGTATTGGCCTTGTAGAGTACCAACAAACAAATCCACCATTTCACGCTCCACCATAGGAGGATGGACTTTTGTCGCTATCTCGCGCCACCTGTGCGCGTATTCTTTGAATGACTCACTAGCTTTCTGAGATAAATTCTGTAACTGAGTTCTAGTCAGAGCCATGTCTCTGTTGTACTGATATTGCAGCACAAAAACCTGGACTAAATCTCTCCAAGTTCGAATGTGAGAACTTTCAAGACTCATGTACCAATCCAAAGGACCACCAACCAAGCTATCCTGAAAGAAGTGCATCAGGAGCTTATCGTCCTTGGAGTATGCAGACATCTTCCGGTAATAAGATCTTATGTGAGTCTTGGGGCAAGTATTCCCCTTGTACTTGATCAGCTCAGGCACCTTGAATTTAGGAGGGATCTTCACTCCTGGCACAAGTCCCAAATCAGTCATATCCAAACCCATAACCCCTTGATTTTCAAAAGCGCGCATACGCTCCTCGAGCATACGCAACTTCTTGTCAGACTCAGTTTGTTCATCAGCGTTAAAGTACCAATCTTCCATATCATCTCCCTCTGGTTGAGGGATAGGGGTCGGAGCACTCCTGCGAACCTGTGGCTGCGCCACGACCTGCTCAACCTGTTGATTCATCATGGGTGGGGGTACCACTCTGTTGCCATTATCAACATGCATAGATTGGTTCATTGCATGACCTGCCAAACCCTGAGTAAGACCACCAATCGGAGCTCCATTCAGCCAATTGTTCTGATTCATAACCCCATTCTCAACTTGATTATCGACCGGGCCGTTGTTGGTGGGAGGATTGACCACAGCTTGGCCCCCCTCATTAGCCTCAGTAGCATTCCTCAAAACTATAACCCTCAACTCAGCTTGTTGAATGACCATATTCTGAATAACCTCGAGCAATTGATTAACCCTAGTGTTCATCCGGGTGTTCAGATCTGCCATATCTGCCTGTATCTGTTCCATCTGTCTCTTCGAATTCCCCCTGGTGTTGTATCGATAAGAGGTTGAAGAAGCAATTTCTGAAAAGCACCAGATGCAGAGATAAGAAAAACCAGCATGAACCACCTATTATGCACAATGTATATATATGAATGTAATGCATGATGTATGAAATGTGTATTGAACCAACGATAAAGCAAAGGCATACAACCCATAACACGCCCCTTTCGACCATGGCGAGCGTGGATGGCATAATACATATTAGCCAAGATGGTAGGAACCGGATTGTCATTCATGAATATAGAAATTGCAGCAAAGTCCACGAACATCTCAAAAGAGGAAAAAATCACCATACCGTAGATCATGGCGGCTACAATAGTATTGAAGCCTTCCCAACAATTAATCTTGGCAAACTCATCAACTTTGACTAAAAGGAATCCTAAGGGAAATCCACAAGTGTGATCCTTCGGAACCCAATTATCTCTTACTTCACTAACACGCAAACCAAGGACCTTAGCAATAGCTTCAAAATCAGGAGTATCCATTCGTTTGACGAAAGGAAAACTGCTTGTGATGTTGATACCCAAGAGGAAAGAGTACTCCTCAAGAGTAGGTGCTAACTGATAATCTTGGAAGGTGAAACACCTGAGCTCGTTATCATAAAACTGGAGTAGAGACTGCATGGCAAAGAACTCGTAATCCTCCATTAATAACGACAATATATTCCCATGATCCTTTTTGAATTCTCTTTCAATCAGATCCTTCACAAGGGTACCTCTGGCTCTCAATTCAGATAAGTCGAATGAACAAAAAGAATATGAGGAAGTCTTCCGTATGGCCTAGGTATTAGTCTGATTGTTGATATCCATCCTGATACCGATAATAAACCACAAGAGGTCTTGGAAATGATATGCATGCAGGGTTAGATGAAATAACATATTTTTTCTGACATTTCTTTTGAGAAAAATAAACATGCTATGATGCAAGTACATTATGCATTGATCATGGGTTTACTACTTCCATGAACTCTGATCAAACTATTGTGCTGTTTCTGCTCTAATTGAAGAGAACCAGAAAAAAGTCAGACAGAGCAACGACTAGAAAATACCACTGAATGGAATCATAGTCACCAACAGAAAATACCAAATCACCAACAGAAAATACCGAGTCACCATCAGAACATAGTCACCAATAGTCACCAACGGTACCTGTAATAATCATGATCCCACCCCGCTCACAGGTGAAACTAAGGCTTGGGTAAAGTCAAGGTAACTCCAGGATCTAGTTCGCCTAGAGAAACTAACATCTTATCACCTACGTGAAGATGATAGCCCCCTGATTGAACCTCCTCTGAAGCATGGACGACATGTCAGACTACAAGATCTACATCCGGTATCTGACATGTTCCACTCTATTCATAGGTATCCTATGTGTCTCTAGGCCGGGGTATGGGGCCTTTTACCTCTTGTAGCTCCCACCTAATTCAGAAATAGATCACAGCACAACAGCCCAACCAGTATATGAAAGCAGTAAATATGCCACATAGAATGCAATGCAAGCATACAAAGGATGATACCATAAAGCGTAGTAAGTAAATAAGCAAGTAAATAAACACCCAATAGACATGAAAATAAAAGCTATGATCAACTCTTGATCGGACCAGCAAGAGGTCTGTACAATCCCCAGCAGAGTCGCCAGCGGAAAACATCGGCCGAACCTCCGACTGATACACGGTGGTATCAATTGAGTCGCCATCGAACGTCTTTTATCTCGCAGGGGAGAAAGGAAAAACATCGAGTAAACCTGAGGGGAGAGATCGCGGTCCTATGACTGCAAAATCAAGAGAATCTAGGTAAGGGAGTTAATTACGTGAGGGGAAGGAATTAGCACCCCACACGCCCGTAGTACTCTACGGTATCCACTTCTATTTTCTATCTAAAGGGTGTGTTATATTTAAGCTTAATCACTATCATGCATGCAAAAGAAAAGAGAAAATAAGAAACCACGGGGAAAAGAAGGAAATATTTACAAAGTTTTGCTCGATCGAGTCCCGTCACAAGATGCCTACGTATTCCTGCGTGCAATGGATAGTCAGAGCGCCGTAGTTCGGCTCATATGTTTTGGTGGGTTACGTGTTTTTTATTTATGAAAAAGAGTTTTAAACACAAAGGAAAAGAAACGCGCAAAGGCGAAATGAGTTCGTGTTGGTTGGTTGTTTTTACCTTTGAAAAAGGAGTTTGAACCATTATTAAGTGTTTTGGTTTGAATAATTCCAATGCTCATGCATGTATGAACACGTATGGTGTGCGAATGACAATGCTAACGTTCTTGAATGCATGAACATATAGGATGCAAGTGATGATGCTAGTAACTTCAATGTTCATGAACGCATGAGCATACAAGATGAAAGTAAAGACGCACACAATTCCAAAACTCATGAATGCATGAATACGTATGAAATGCAAATACCAATGCTAATGACTTCGGTGTTCATGAATGCATGAACATACAATGGATTGTAAATCACTAATCCTAACATTCTCACATGCATGATCATGCAAGGACATGCTAAGAGTACAATGCAAAACCGAAATTCCTAGGCTTGTGCTATGCTACATGCAAACGTATAAAGGACGCAAGTAATTGAAATCCCCAATGTACATAATGCAAACCGGTGCATGAACATGCTTATGATGCGAACTATGTCAACAACCTAAGGCTCTATGCACAAAGCAATGACATATGCAAGGCATGCCATGAAAGAACAAGGAAAGATCACGTCAAAATCCCAGTTACACATTATCGCAAACACATGGAAAGCATATGGATGAACTATATACAACACACAACATTCCTAATGAGCAAAATGCTTTGGAAACTACGTGCCGACACACTTCAAATGCGAACTATGCTTCAATTCATCATACGTCAATATGACTCAATCAAACTACATGCCTTCCAATGCATGAACATGAGCTAAACAATGCAAAATGCATGAATTTAAGGCTAGAAATGCAAAGGAAAATATAGATACACAAGAATATTTGCATGAACATGTACAAAGTCTTCATTCCGACGCAAATAAGGTGGTGAAATCCAATCCAAATCAAAGAATTCAAGAGTAGAAGTTCAAGATTCAGAATCTACATTGAATTTGCATGAAATTTCATTATTCAATTTCAAGAAAAGCTAAAAATTGAAAACAGCTTAAAATAAGTGTTTATTTGAACCTAACACTTACTTGAACTTGAAGCTTACACCAAATTGAAGAGGAATTCCTTGTGCTCTTCAAAGAAAATACCAAATCCACAGCGAATCGATGATAATTTTCGAAATAAACTTCGAATCCTTCAAGAAAACTTGAGATCTTCAATAGAGAATTGAAGAAGATGAGGGAGAAAACCTTGGATCTTGAAATTGGAGAGAGATCAAGATGAAAACGCTCCTTCCATAACCGATTCGAACAGGAGAAAGAAGAGAAAATCCGGATTGAATGGAGGGAGGCTGCGGTGCTGAAAGAAGAAGAAAACCAGAAATCGGTGTCGGACGGAGGTCCGGTGGTGGTCCGCGGTGGTTGCTTGGAGGGAAAGTTGAAACTTCAGTTTTTGACTTTTATTATTATTGAGAGAGTTAGAGAGTAATTGGTGGTAAGAAGTCAAAAAATGAATCCTCCCCTCTTTGTGAGAGCCAAAAAAGTATTTATAGTTTTGGACCTATAATCAAGCCCAAATCATGATTATCCGAATAATTTTCGTAATTCATCCAAAACTGTCAAATCCGTCCAGAATTTGAAGTCAAGCTCTAAACGAAAAGTGTTTGGAATCTCATTTCGCTTGCATGAATGAAGTTTTTGACACGATCAGGCGACCGACCAAGACAAGAAAAATTTCCGAAGCTTCTGCCCAACTTTCAGATGTAAAAATCTGGTTTTTCTTTGGTTTGCTTCCACTCGGACCACCCGAAACTGGACAACCCCTATGATCAAAACTGTGTACACAAACATGTGCACATCTATGCAATCAAATTATGGGCCAGAGACATAGAAAAGAAGAGGGCGAATTTTGGGGTGCAACAGTATCAACTTGAAAAGACTATTAATATCTAAATAGAATTAAAAGAGTATGAAAAAAAATCAAATTGATGCATGTATATTTAAATAACTGAAAATTTTCTACTCATTTAATCTAAGGACATGACACTTTAATATCTAAATAAGACCTTAGCTAAGGACCATTATGTCTAATTCCGAATGGTTCTTGACAACTAACACCGCCACATCTGACCCATCCATTAGTAACATAAGTTGTACTTATAATATGGAAATTTCTCCACCCATCTAATGAGTTTCTCTCACACCTTTGAAAAATCAAAACTATCATTCGCAAGTTAACTTACGAATTCATTTTGTTGGATGAATTTCTGGATGAATTCGCAAGTTAACTTACGAATTCACCTTATTTTGTACAATTTATTATTTTAAATGTTGACATTTGAAAAAATAACCTTAATTGGCAAGTTAACTTATGAATTCACCTTTTTAGGTGAATTTGTAAGTTAACTTATGAAATGTCTCTTTGTATGTTGCATGGTCACCTCTTTTCCTATTTCATTCATTTTCTACAAAATAACAAAAAAACCGTTCAACTCACACAGATAATCAATACAATTTTTTGATCCAAATCAAATTTCAAGTGTGTGATCCTAGCAAAGTGAGCATTTGAAGCTACAATTTGAGGTAGACTTTCATCCTCTCAACCTACATTTACTACATTGTTGCTATTAAAGTGCTGCATGAAACAGCGTCGCTTCGCAAGTTAACCTGCAAAGTTCACCAGCACAAAATTCTATTTCAGCCAAAATTGAATTTTGGTTCTGTTTCTGCATAATTCACAAGTTAGTTTGCGAAATATGCCTGGTTATTTAAAAAAAACAGAGAATATTTCGTAAGTTCACTTACGAATTTAAATGATTTAGTGTATTTCGCAAGTTAACTTGCGAATTCTGCCTGATTATTTAAAAAAACAACACAGGGATCATTTCGTAAGTTAACTTACAAATTTACCTGATTTAGTGTATTTCGTAAGTTAACTTGCAAAATATGACCTGATAAGATTTCTTTGGTCCATATTACTCCAACTTTGCTATAAATTGGGCCTACAACTCATTATTTCCCCATCACAAACCAAAACCAAAAAAATGACACAAACCTATCCACACATTGCGTTTGTCTACTTCACTGCCACGCGTGCGCCACTTCAATTCAGACTCTCGCAGGACACCCCGTACGATGACCTCATTACGAAACTGCATTCTCTGTTGCAGTATCCAGATAATCGCAAGGTGGTCAAGTAGGAGTACCGTTCACCTTCACTTGATGCTGAAGGAAAAGTCAAGTTCACCCGGTTTCAGCTCAGCTGAAGAACGACGACGACTTAGAGGTTATGTGGGAGACCTTTCATCAGTACTCGACAAAGGGTCCGATTGAGATGGATGCATCGCTTCGTAGATCGGCGGAAGATGTTCTCAAGATGTTGCAACGTCCACAACTTCCCGTTTGGAATAATATGTAATCTAATTTCTACATCTACTATGTAATTTTATGAATTAAGTTGAATGAATGGTATGAATTGTGTTAGATGTTTATGACATCTGCCCAGCCAAAAATTTGTAAGTTAACTTACGAATTCACCCAATAAGGTGAATTCGTAAGTTAACTTACGAATTCATCTTATTTTCACAAAATAAGGTGAATTCGTAAGTTAACTTGCGAATTCACCTTATTTTAAACAAAAACAAGGTGAATTCGCAGATGCACTTGCGAATTCACCTTATTTTTAGAAATTCTTGGATTATTTCGTAAGTTAACTTGCAAAGTCCACCTCCGAGGTGAATTTGTAAGTTAACTTACGAAATGGGGGGTATTTTTGTATTTTCACCAGGGGTGAAGAAGAACCCCAGTAGGTAGGGGAAGAAATTCCCTTAGAATATTTTCAAAGCCCGAGGCTTTTCTGTTGGGGAAAGTGAATGAAAGTCGCATGTAGTGATTTCCAATGTGTCTTGAATGGTGGGTCGGTCGTTGGAAGGGGTTTCTTGTTGTGGGGTAGGTTTGTGAGGGAGGGTTTCATTGGAGAAGGAATTGGGGTTTAAGGTATATGAGATGAGGTCGTTGCCTCCAATACAAATTTAGTGGAGGGGATTATTTCAAAGGTATAAGAGATGAGTTTGTTGCTACCAATTTCGATTGAGTGGAGGGAATCGTTCCAACATGAAACATTGATTTCATAGGAAGGCATGAAGAAAATAAGATGAAGATGGAGAAGGTGAAGAAATGATAAGAGAAATTATGTATTTGAGTTTTTGAAAGGAACATAGACTAGGAACTTAATTTTTTAGGGTTTCTTTGACTTCATATGATAGGTGAACGAGGCTTTAGAGAAATTTAGTGAGAATGAAATAATATTTTAGAAAGTTGTTTGGGGAAGTTGGAAAAAACAGCGTGCCTATAATATTTTGCAGGGGCGGTTTATTTTACCGGTCGCCGACCTTTTATGGGGCCGTTATAAAGCAAATTTTTGTAAAAAATACTTTTAAATTAAAAGCGGTTGGAGAAAAGTGTCACATGAACTGTCGTTGTCCACGGAGAAGATCGATTTTAAAAGAAGCATCTCAATTAATGTGTCACAAAACATTTTTTTAGTGTCATAAAAACTTAAAATTTTTCACGAAATTAAAAATCACAAGTAAATTCTTGGAATACCTTTTTAAATTAATCCGAAAAACATGTTTAGGGATGAAAAAATTTAAATTCGAAGACAATATATTTATCATTTTTTAAAATTTATAGAGGTGGGACCAAAATCTTCCTATTTGCGTTGTTTGCGGATCAACATATATAAACTTCTATCTCTAAACTTTCTAATTTTTTATCTTATAATGATTGTCATATTTGAAAAATTACCCTTAAAATAATTGTTATTTTTAGTTTTTAATGTGATATTATTTATTTATTTCTTAATTATATAATTTAAACAATAATATCTATTCTATGTCTAGGTTATTTTGCTTAATTTATATTTATGCTAATAAAAATATATAAATTATTAATAGTATAATAGACTAAAATTTATCATTATTTTTTGTATATCACTATAAAATAGTAAAATGTTACGAATAACAATCCATTGGTGCTTCACATTTCGTATAATGCAATTGCAATTGCATTTGATAAAAATTAGATGACACTAGTATGTAATGCATCACTGTAAAATAATTTATATAAGGTTATGATAACAAGTGCCACTGAAATACTGGTTAAGAATTTTAAATATAGAATATCAATTAAGTAAATCAATTATTTAAGTTTTGAATGTATTAAATATAAATATTTTAAAAAAATAAATCTTTTATATTTTAAAAAAATTAACTATTTTAATTTCTAATGCATTAAATATATATATTTAATAAACTATATATATTCCTTTTATCAATGACCGAGGACATTCGTTAATATGTTTCTTTGTATAATGCAAGCCTTAACATTTACATAATTTAATATCATATTAATGGACCATACCCGAGAGCAACTTGTGCAATATTATTATTTTTTGACAGAACTCATGCAATATTATTTATATAACAAGGAAAGGTATTTAAAATTATATTTTGTCTCACCTCAATTTTCTCTTTAACTAAATTATTGATTAAAAAAATATACACCAATTAATATATTTAAACAATATAGAAGACTTAATTCTATTCTTAACGTATAAATTGTTTAGAATATTCTTAAGGATCCCCTTTATCCTTACTTCAACATAAAGAAGTTTATAATAAATTTTAAGATGAACAATTTTTCAGAAATAATTAAATATAGTCACTTTATTATTAATTTAAAAAAGGTAAATAAATTTAATTCTAATAAATTAATAAATAATTGGTATATTTTTTATTAAAGAGAGAATTAAAAATTCGAAATGAAAAAACTACAAAGCAACAGCTCTTTGAACACCTATTTCTTGAGCATTGACAAAAATAAATCTTCAAAATTATTTGGACAATCCACGAACACATTTGCTTCCCTATGAATATGCCTTATATCCACCTCCCAATCTAAATCACATAAACTAATGATCATTAATAACAAATTATTTCCATGACATTGATTATCCGCTTGTCCTTGACATCTTGAACCACATCATTTGAGTTTATCCAAATCTTCACATTCGCAAAATTAAGCTTTCTGGCTAATTGTAATCCTTCATACAAATCCATAGCTCATCATATAAGGATCCTCTCGCCCAATAAATTTTAAAAATTCAAAAATCCATTCTCACACATCTCTGCGAATAACTCCACCACAACAAATAATGTCATTTTTACAAGCGCCATCTAAATTAAGGCATATCCAACCCTTCTTTAGAAACTCAAAACGAACTTGTAATCTCATACTTTTCCCACACATTTCTCCTTCATTATACTTCCAGACACCCCATAATACTCAATTATTTTTTTTACTATCTCCACTTGTTTATGAGGTCTCACAAAATCTTTTTCATGTTTCTCTTTATTTCTCTAAACCACAACATATGACAAGCCGTTACCCAAAACCTATCCCAATTATCACGTCAAACATAGAGCCTCCCACTATCCGTATTCATATCAATCCAGTAAGATAAATTACTAACAAAAAAGGTACTCCTGTTGGAGTTGGAGACTTTGCATTTCAAATAGTCAAGCCATGACATTTAATTAAAATTGTAAAAAGTTAATATCTTTTGCAAATTTTATTTATTATTATTATTATTTTTATTTTTATTATTATTATTAGCTTTGATAATAACCCATTGACAAATTTTACTTATCCTCTAATTATCAAATAGGATTTTTATTATAAAATAAATTATAAATTTATAAATATATCAATAGTAATTATTTTAGTGTTATAGTTACATATAATTTTATCTAAGGCAATATTTTGAGTTTGTTCTAAGAAATGTCGACGATGCAGGATTGTCCGAAGAGAGTTACCTCCTCTCCCCTATGTTTTCTTTGCCTCTGAAAAAGAAACATGTGATAAGACATGTTTTGAATAATGAGAAAGTCAAGATAATTACTAACTAGCATATATCTTAAAATAAAAATTCAAATGTCCACCTTTTAATTGGTATGACTGTGACATTTTCCAAGAATGTTCTAGGAATCTCAAATTTCTATAAATATTTCATTCTTCAGGAGAGGGAGAGGGAAGTCGAATCATACACAATATCAAACACTACTTAGAGAACACTTCACTCTAAATAACCCTAACAACATCACTCTAATTGTTTGCTTGCAATCTAGATGTCGACTATTAGCGGGGCCTCTTATCCCACGTGAGTTAGCCTTTAAAATAGTCCCAAAACTATAATAAATAGCTATTCGTTGTCGTGAACTATCCTTCATTCCACTCGTGCAATATTTTTACTAGCGCCTTTGAGTCTCCTTATTCTTACGGAAGAGACACACAAACACATGTATTTGTTAGACAATACATTTATATTAATACATATATAAATCTATGTTGCTCATTGAAGTCTTTTGATCAACATATAATATATATATATAAATATAAATAAATGCTACGGTAAATAAACCATGAACTAAGAATTTAACTTTTTTTTGGCTATGTCGTGTTTTCAAAATAAATAATGGATAGTTGCATCTTTGTGATGCATGCATAGTTGACGATAGACATATATTTGACAATATTATCAAATGTTGTCTACCCAGAAAGAAACTAGCGTGAATACAGGAAACTAGTTGGGGGAACAAGTTGGAAGATTATTTTTTGTTCAAAAACCTTAAGTGAGACAGATTTATATTTAAACATTTGGACTTATACATATACCTCAATGTCATCATAATATACAATTATGCACGTTATTTTGATGCTGCGCCACTGGTTTTCAAGAGTTGAACAATTCAAGTCTATTTAACTTTCATTGGATTGGAACGAAACTTGTCAACCTCAACGACATGAGAATGAAAGCTTCACACCCAATAGTCATTTGTTTCGTTATACTATAATCGTTCAACATTGTATATGATGATGATTAATGGTTTTGCTGACATATAGAGGGACCATTTTGTACATGAATATAAATTGCCTTTTATTGCTAACAAGTCAAAGGAAATTGGAGTTGAAATTTCTCAATTTGGATGTCGGTCATAACGTTACTATCTAGCTGAATCATCAATATACTTTATATATACGGTCAAGCTACCATATATTTTTATGTTCGGTCGGAAGAGGAGATATTGTTGTATGTTTTTTTTAGTACAAGTATTAAAATTTTTATTTATTTATTGGATTGATGTGATATTACCGTTTTTATATAGTTCAAGTGAATTTAAGGACTATAGTTATAAAATGAGTTTTAGTTTTAGTCACAAAAGAATAAATTTCAAGCAAAGATGTTTAGTATCCTTTGAAAAAGAGTTGTTTCGACTTAGGAGAGTTTTGGATTTAAAACCGGTTGGTAAAAGCATGCCAAAATTAGAGTTCGACAATCTATTTCATATGTATTTTTTTAATAGAGCATGTGAACTTGTTAACCATAAATATAATCACATATCCTCTCAATAAGTTTCATCTCTAAAACATATTGTGAGATTTATCATATTAATCTTTAGATGATGTCTCAACCTAACTATTAATATGATAACTTTAAAAGTTCAATATAAGTGAATATCAACTC
Source organism: Vicia sativa (assembly GCA_021764765.1). Taxonomy (NCBI): domain Eukaryota; kingdom Viridiplantae; phylum Streptophyta; class Magnoliopsida; order Fabales; family Fabaceae; genus Vicia; species Vicia sativa. The sequence goes on along the minus strand of CM038796.1, from coordinate 103,667,734 downwards.
ATAAAACTATTTCTAGAAATTATTTGTTGATAGATAAAGGTCTAGGTCTAGAGTTGAACATATTTCTCAATAATGATCAAATCAAATACACCATAAAACAAGAGTTTTCACTATATAATTATCATCAACTTGTTCACCTACAAAAGATAAAGAGAAATACATATAAAAGTTTAGATTATCTACCTCTAATCTTGACACAAAGAGAGGTTTAGCTATCCATTGTCATGGTAGCTTGATGATCAAGTAAACTACAAAGCTTTATGAAGGTTAATCTTGAAGTATCAAAGATTGAGGTTGAAAAGCTTTGATTTTGGAAAAAATGGAGCAACAATGGTTTTCCTCCCAAAAGAGTTGTTTCTAGGTTACAAGAGTGCAAAAGTATGGAGAAATGTAAGTGTCTTCCAAAATATCTAACACCACCGACACTGCCGGGTGCTGCTGTAATTTCTCCCCACATTTGCCCACATAACTGTCCTTTACTCTTCAAAAAATATCTACCACCACCCGACGCTCTGGACATGGCGCCGGGCGCTCTCCTCGTTTTCTCACCGCCGGGGGTCTTCTGGCGCCATAAATCACTCCAAAGTCAGTAGCTACTAACTTTTCTAAGTTTTCCATCGCCAACACGCCACCGGGCGGTGATTCTCTTCCCAACGTCGGTCCACCGTCGGGTAGTGCTTCCTTGGCACCGACACTCAAGCTTGCAAAATAACGTTCATTTTTAAACTGATTCAAGCTTCGACTTCTAAACAAAATTTTTTGAAAAACTAAAAAACATATTAAAACATTCCAAATTATTTACATTTAAGAAAAATGACTTAAAATAAGTGATTAACTAAATTAAAAACAACAAAAGAGCTTAAAAGTGTCATTAAATGATATGAAAAATACCCAAAAGTTGTTTGTTCCCAAATCAAAAGGTAAAAATCAAAAAGAGCAAGAAAAAGTTCATAAGAGCAAAATCAACAAAAAATAATTTGGATGGTTCAAACTCAACCAATGCGCTCGCAAATACAAATCAACCGCTTTCAGAATCAAAACATGATAGTGAACAAAGTTCTAAACACAAACATCAAGTAATGCACATATTATTAACAACATGTTCATATTTGAATCACCTAAATTTCACTTTAATAATTTCTTGAAGAACAAAATGAACTAATTACATAGGATTAAACACTCTCACTAGCAACTGTGCACATCCAGAATAATTCATGCATTCATCAAAACAAGTTAAAAGAATAATATGAAAACAAAGATCACTAAGGGTTTTCTAAGATTGTAACTTGGCTTGGGTTAAAAAAACAAAGGATAATAGATACAAGGCCATTGAAGCAAATTGGTTAAAGATCACGAATAGCATTTCAAATTATTCACAACATTCATTCTTACTTCATACTTATTTCATCACAATATTTTTCTTTCTTTTCTCACAATGATCTTTTCCTTTTGTTTTTCAAAGATCTATTCGTTCTTTTCTTTTTAATTTCTTTTATTCTTTATTTTTCGTTCTCAAAGGATCCATTGTACCATCAATTTATCCTCTTTTTTTTAACAATCTCCCCAACTTTCAATTTTTCTTTCCTTTTTATTTAAGAATATGCTTTTCAACAAGGTTAATCAAACATTTGGACAAAGTGTTTACAAACAAGAAAATTTTCTTAGAATGAATCATCATTGAATTTCTCACTGATCATCAACAAAATTAGTAAGTGGTATACTTAACAATTTTTTGACCTTGATTGATTAATTCCAAAAAGTTCAATTTTAAAGCTCAAAAGGGTTCACTAAGGTTCGCACACTAACAAGGTTAATTGAAGCGCTTTTAGAATTGATGGTTTTTCTCATAGTACACAAAAAATGCCTTGATCACTTCTAAATTTCTATCATGTCAAAAACAAATCAAGATTAAACATGAATTAAACGAGTTAACAACAATTACTAGAAAACACTCATTATAGTGCAATGAGGAAAGCTTCTCACTTTTGTGGTTTATGTCCTAACGATTCAAACATGAACAAATATTTACACAAATGCATAACTATATTTTTGCATAGAGTATTAATTTCAATATCATGTTTCCATTATACAAAGAGGTAAAATAATACCTTATTTGCACATGACAATTGAGACTTTTATCATCACCACCCAAATTAGAGGAAAAGATAATGCCTCATGACTCAATCTTGCTCCTTGGGCAATTAAATCCAACTATTACAAAGACAAAAACAACCACATTTTCTATGTACAAACAATGATAAAATATAATACTACTATTTTTTTAAATTAATCACTTAATTAAACATAATAAAAAAATAAATTATCTTGGTGCACAACACTACAAAAAGGGTACCAACACCCACTAAAAGGAATTAATTCTAAAATACAACCATAACAAAAACAAACCAAATTGAAATTGTTCCACAATTAAATTCTAAAATTTTAACATAAAGCTGAAAAGAGAAAAATATGCCAAAAAGCAAAAACTCTTCACTTTGTTGATCTCAATGCTCCATCCCATCTCCATCATCACCATCATGGCCTCCATCACAAACATCATCAGCGGTAATGCCCCCTTCTAAAAGAAAGGACGTTTGCCCACAAGGCAAGCACAAAAAAGAAGAATACTCCTCAACAGAAGGAAAATAATGTACTTGGTGCAGATCTCTCTGATGAAGGTATAACCTCGCCATCGATTCATGTAAAAACTGATTTTATCGCTGAGTTGCTTCTATCATATCCCAGTTATAGTTTTAAATGTTCCTCTCCCTAGGATCATAATCAGAATATTCAAGAGACTCAGAAGCCTCTGCAACAGTTGAAGACTCACAAGTTTTTTTCTTCTTTGCTTCACAATACCGCTCGATGTAGGTATCATTAATCACACCTTTTACCACCACAGTTCCTCCAGCCAACCTTATCCACTGACTAAGACACAAAGAAGTTATTAAACAAGGAAAAATTAAGAGTTGGTTGGAATTTACCCCTGACTTCTTTGTGTTCTCAATGAATGTTTTTAGCTCTTTGGCAATAATGCGAGCCACATCCACCTACTTTCCCTCTAGAATGATGTGCACAAGTAAATCAACATCAATCAGAGCTGAAGAACAGTGCATTCTAGGCTTGATGTTATGCAAGATCAAAAGCAACATGGCTTGAGCCTCCGGAGTTATGTCCTCCCTTTTATAGCGTACCGGAAGCCCATCGACATTCAACTCATATGTCTTTCCTTCCCTCATAATAGAAGCCAAAATCATAGGAAGATTCCTCTCCTGGTTGAGTTCCATAGTGAAATCGTCATACTCGCCAATTTACATGCGAAGCGGGTTGCCAAGATATTCATTGATAGCTTCCCGATCAAAAGTGATTACCTTCCCCCTCACAAAAGTCTTGAAGTGAAAGACTTCTCCCTCAGGAACTAAAGTGTTAGCATAGAACTCAGCACCAGCTCAAAGCATATACTGTCTAAGGGGTCAACCAATTTCGCCCAATTTCTCTCTTCAAAAATTTGCACCAACTTTTTGTAAGGTCCAGTCAGGTCTATCTCAAAACGCTTCAGAGGTACATATTATCACTTCTCGAACAAATTCAACCTATCTTGGTGATTAGCACTTAGAAACTTTGAAGCATCGTACGCCCTTGGCACCTCAGAAGTGCTACCACTAACGCGTCTTTTCCTTTTTGAACCTATGCAGAAAGATTGACAGGAAGTTAGCAAAACAAAACAAGTATCAATTGTACCGGTAACCAAAACAAAACTAAATAAATAAATTAAAATTGAACATTCTAGAAAAGTACCATCGTCGCAGCCTCGTTGGGCGGCCAGGTAGCGAGCATAACTCCTTAACACAACTGGACGGTGCTGACAGGCCAGCCAGTTCTAAAAATGCGAATCAGTTCGCAACAGGGTAAGGCAAGGGCTTCAAACATTTGTAAATTCACAAAAATTTCTTACATTTTTTAAAATATCATTGCCTAATTAGTGAAAAACAGGAACTCTAACCCATAATCTTGTCAATTTCTACCTAAACCATGGTTTTACAACTTACTGATAAGTGCCAAAATGTAGTTATTTTGTATATATGTTTTATGGCACTTATCAGCTCTTTTGTTGATATTTGTTGAATAAATCTCAAGTTTGTTTATAAATATGATTACTTTGTGTATAATTGAGTTTTGATTCATTTATGTACCGTTTGATAGATTTTACTTGTTTTGTAGGTATTTCATGCATTGTTGGAGCATTGAGTAATAAAGGCCAAAGACTAAGCTTTAAGAATGCAATTTTTAGTAATTCATCAAAGAATAAGGCTGGAAAAAAGATGAAAAAAATCATCATTTTGATTGTTCTTTTGGAATTGTTAGATAGATAATTGAATAAGATTTCCAACGCTTCGAACCGGGTGCAAATCAGAGTTATGGTTCTCATGTTATGGCGAAAACAAAATCTGGTCTTTTTCTGCTACTGTTGAGCGGGATTTTGGCTCTTAGCGCGCCCCATGGGTAGAAACACGTTAAAAGGGTAAAAAAATACATTTTTTAGGTTATATTTTGGGTTATTTGTTCCCGACTCATCAAACCTTCATAATTGATAGTTTAGAGTTTAGAAAACAACTATGGATCTTGCATACATATGATTCAGGGTGGATTGCTCTTCGATTGGAGTTGACAAACCAAAAGATTTGTGGTTCATTTATCTTCCACTTTGTGTAATCTGTTTTAGTTGGGTTTTGTATGTATATTTTCTCTTAACTCATGTATATTTGTCACCCATGGCGTTATATAAAGCTTGCTTTACAAATTTGTATTGGTTGTTATCTTAGGTTTTTACCTTGTGTTAGGGATTTGAGTTGTTATAGATATTTACTGCTTATATTCTTACCTAGGATGATTATTTGTTAGTTTCTGAATGATAGACATAGATTTAGAGCTGATATTCACTATGGGTATCTGAGATTAATGCCTCTGTGTCGGTTGTGTCGGGTGAGGAATCGTCGATGCGAGTGACACAATTGACTTCTATGTTGTTAAGGTAGGTGAGGGATCACTACTGAGGTGATGCAGTAGGATTCTAAATTTGGGTTAGGAATGACTTAGGTTGTGAGAGATACGTGATGACATAGACAAGTATCCTAGGTTGAGTATAATTGGTTGATAAGTTTAACTCTGTGACGAGTAATGTGCGTTAGAGTCGAATAAAGTTGTCTATCCTTTTTATACTTTTGTATACATTTATTTTTTGTTGATACCTTTTCTTTACAACCCATTTAACCCTAAACTCATTAACGAACGAATTATCAAATGGAGAATCAATAACCAATGTCTGTGGACACGATACGATATAACCTATATCATCTAGTAAAAATAATACTTTACTTTTTGTTTTCTAACTATACCGCTCCAAACACTTACCCTAACCTTAATAAACATAAAGTACTCTCTAGGTTATTCTTAAAAAAATTGATAACTCATTAAAATAGACAAAGAAAATTGACATTACCTTTGAAAATTGAGAAAGGTAACAATGGCAGATCTTGAGCTTGAGAGAGAATTATGAGAAAAGTGCTAGGGTTTATTTTTGGGAGGCAAGGGAAAAATGAGTTTGCAAGCTAGAACAAAAGGGGTTTGGTGGGACTTGGGATGGGGTTGGGTCGGGCCTAACTATTTGTTAAAACAATTATCCCACAACGATTCTGAACACGTTGATAAAAAAAACATTTTTTTGCATAAACCGCCAGACGACCAAGCGGCGAGGCAGCAACGAGCTGACCTTGCCTGGCGCCCTAATCTCACCGCCTGACAGTCTTCTTGAAATAGAACCAAAAATTTTAAATTCTGGGAAAAACTTCAGGAAAGGTGTGGTCATTCACAACCCAACTTCCCTCTAAAACAGGATCCTCCAACACATTTGTCCCATAATCCTTCACTTCTTTGATCAAGAATGGACCTGACCACTTGGACTTCAATTTTCCCGAAAAAGCTTTAACCGAGAATTGAAAAGTAGCACCATTTGTCCAACTCTAAATTCTTCGTGGCTTTTTATCATGATATGCTTTCACCTTGTCCTTGTAGAGCTTGTTTGAATGGTATGCATTGTTCCTCGATTCCTCTAATTCATGGAGTTGATCTTTTCTCTTTTCATCGGCTAGAGTGGGGTCAACATTCAAAAATTTGAGACCCCAAAGTGCTTTATGTTCCATATCTATCAGGAGGTGAAATGTCTTTCCATTTACCATCTGAAAAGGGGTTATTCCAATAAGAGCTTTGTAGGCGGTACGTTACGCCCATAAAGCATCATCCAATTTTGAAGACCATTCTTTTCTTGAGCTAGTCACGGTTTTCTCAAATTTCCTATTTACTTCTCTATTTGACACTTTCGTTTGACCATTTGCTTGTTGATGGTAAGGAGTGGTCACTTTATGCTTTACACCATAATGTTTCAAAACTTTTTCCAAAGGTTCATTGCAAAAATGTGATCCACCATCACTTACTAACACCATAGGCACACCAAAACATGAGAATATATTTTTCTTCACAAAATTTGTCATGGTTTTGGAGTCGGCCTTAGGTGAAGCAATTGCCTCCACCCACTTTGACACATAATCAACGACTACATGAATATACTCATTTGAGAAGAAATGGAGGAATGGACCAACAAAATCAATGCCCCAATAATTCAAAAACTTTGACTTCCAACATGTTGGTCAAGGGATTTTATCTCATTTTCCTATTCATCCACTTCTTTGGAATTTGTCACAACTCTTTGCATATTCATGTGCATCCTTAAAAATGGACGGCCAATAAAACCCCGATTGAAGGATTTTGGTGGCCGTTCGCAAACCTCTATAATGATCTTCATACTGAGAGTTATGACAATGCCAAATGATATATTTTGACTCTTCAAGTGTCACACACCTTCTTAAAATACTATTCACACCCGCTTTTAACAAATACGGGTTGTTCCGCACGTAATGCTTTACATCCACTAATAATTTCTTTACTTGATTACTAGTGACGTGTTTCGGTATCAAACTGGTTGCATTATAATTAGAAAAATTGGCAAACCAAGGACTCACTTGAATCGCAAAAAGATTTTCATCAGGAAATTCTTCTCTTACTTCTCCTTCCTTCTTCGTAATTTCCACATGAACCAATCGAGATAAGTGATCCGCTACCAAGTTTTTGGAACCTTTTTTATGCCGAATTTCTAAATTAAATTCTTGTAACAACAAAATCCAACGAATTAGTCTTTGTTTGGAATCCGACTTAGTTAGCAAGTACTTGATTGCTGAATGGTCGTGTAAATTATAACTTTTGAGCCAGCTAGATAAGAATGTAATTTTTCTAATGCATAAACAATAGCAAGCAACTCTTTTTCTATTGTTGCATGATTTATTTTAGCATCATTCAAAACTTTACTCGCATGATGTATAACATGGAAAATTTTGTTCTTTCTTTGTCCTAACACGGCACCGCATAATCACTTGCGTCGCACATAAGTTCAAAATCCATTTTCTAATTTGGCGTATTGATTATGGGTGCATTAATCATATTTTCTTTCAATTTTTTAAAAGCTACTAAACAATCATCATCAAAAACAAAACACTTATATTTTTTAAGAAGATTGATCAATGACTTTGTAATTCTTGAGAAATATTTGATGAATCTTCTATAAAAGTCGGAATGGTCTAGAAAACTTTGGATTCCTTTGATATTTATTAGTGGAGGAAGCGTCTCAATCACATCAACTTTGGCTTTATCAACTTCGATCCCTCTTGATGAAATTTTATGCCAAATTTCCAAAACATAATTCAAAAGACGCTCCAAAAAAGGAGAAGTCATCCGTGAACACTTCAATTGTCCTCTCAATCATATCAGAGAAAATAGCTTGCATACATCTTTAGAAATTATACGGCGCATTACATAAGCCGAAAGTCACACATCTATACGTAAACACACCAAATGGACATGTGAAAGCAGTTTTCTCGTGATCCTCTAGATTGAGAGAAATTTGATTGTACCCCAAGTAACCATCCAACACTTGATCCGATAAGAGGAAGAGGAAAGTGATCTTTCCTTGTTGCTTTGTTAATCCTTCGGTAATCAATACAAATTCTGCACCCGATCACTTTTCTAGTAAGAACCAACTCATTTTTCTCATTGGTGATCACCGTTATTCCACCTTTCTTAGGAACCACATGCACCAGACTAACCCGGGTACTATCCGAGATAGCATAAATCATGCCCGCCTCTAATAACTTGACAACTTTCTTTCGCACCACTTCCTTCATCAATGGGTTGAAACTCCTTTGAGGTTGCCAACCAGCTTGAATTCTCCCTCTATCATTATTTTGTGCATACAATAGGTCGGGCTAATGCCTCTCAAACCCGGTAACACCCAACCTACTGCACTTTGATTTTTCTTCAAAACTTGAATTAAACCACTTTCCTTTTTCCTGACAAAGTGTTACTAATAATAATCGGACTGTTTCAACCATTATTTAGATACACATACTTCAATTGAGGAGGTAACATTTTCAACTCAAGTTTGGATTCTTCTTCAATTGGATCGTTTTTCAAAATTTCCAACTCATCTTCCCAAGGTTGGACTTCTTTCAAAATCTCTAAATTCGTCAAACAATCTTCAAGTTGTTTCTTCTCTCTATCATCTAGAACATGAAGAGCATCAATTAATGTTCTTTCAAGAGGATTTGTAAGATGAACTTGGCTAATAACCTCTTGTATGGCTTCTTTGATAACATTCATCCTAAAGCAATCTCCTTTGTCATTGGAGTGCTTCATTGCCTCAAAGAGATTAAAAAAAAATCTTCATCTTGTACTCTCACATTCATTAAATCATCATCAATGTCAATTATCATTATTGCGGTCTTCATGAAAGGTCGACCAAGAATCAAAGGTGCATCCAAATCTTGCTCCATTTCTATAACAACAAAGTCCACCAAGAAATCATTTTTTCCCATACATGAAAACATGTTAATTCATGAGATCATTAACCCACATCATACACAACAATTCAAATCACAATGTTACACCAATTTCATCAATTTCTATTGCAATTTCATCAAGATTTCACCAGTAGATTCAACATGCACCAACAAACCAATTCATAAACAAACCCACACAAAATCAGGAAATCAAATTCCCCGTATACCTATAATTATACTATCCATTAGAGAGTTTGAACCCCATCCTTACCTTTGGATTGAAGGTTTCTTTATGTCTCTAACAATGGAGTTTCTTCTTGCCCTAATTCTCTTGTTTCTTCTCTTTGTATTATACTTTTCCTTATTTTCACGATGTAACTAATGAACACTAAAACCCCAACTCTTCCTTATAGTCAATTTTACCCTTAGGATCCTTTTATTGTTTTTCCTTTTCTATCCTCAATTATGCTTCCAATATTACTAACTTGCCCTTGTCATACTTCTACTAAACCATTTATTTTAATTAATTAAATAAAAATCAAGCAAATTAGTAACAAGCCTCTATTTTCTAAGATTTCTATTAATTATTTCTAAACTTAAAAATTTATTATTAAATTAATAAATCTAAAACAACTCACTATACTCCTTAAACCAGACATTACCCCATACATAATAGTTTCAAAACACACGATTCAACACATGATTTATCAGATAAATTATAACTTTGAAATTAAATAATTAAATTAATAATCGACGCGTTACAACTCTCCCTTATTTAGAATATTTTCTTCCTCAAAAATTACCCAATGAAAATATCTCCGGATACGACTCTCACATCTTAGTCTCTAATTCCCATTTTGCATTCTCACTGGCGACTCCTCTCCAAACCACTTTTACCAGAGAAATATCTTTGCCTCTCAGCCTCTTGATATCCTCATGTTGTACCCAAATTTTTTCCCCTAAAATTTACTCATACTCTCTCTCTCTCCCTCTCTTTTATCTTTGGGTTTGCCTTTGAGAGATCACCAAGCACTTGTAGGTGAATGGTGCACAAATCTCTTATTCAAGGAGTTAATAAATTCATGTGTTTATTTCCATGCCTTCTCTCCTCAATTCTCAAGGTTTTTGAAAGTATTGCCTCCCATTGAAGATTTCTGTTGTCATCAGCTATGGTCTCTCATCTTGAGTATATGCTTCATGTTTGAAAGAGATCATCAAATTCAAATAATTCACCATTCTATGGCCATCTACCTTGAATTAGGGTTTTGGACTTATGAGGATCATATCTTGGTATTTGTGTGAAGTTTGTGGATGATTTAAAAGTCATTTTATTCTTAAGAGTAATTCTAATATGAATATGCTTGGATCCAAGGAGTTTGATTAATGAGAAGATTGTTTTATAAGTCTATGATTGCCCACTCTCTATATTGATACTTCATTTATCTTGTATGACTTCAAAGGATCATAACTTGGTCATCCCTTATCTCCTTGAGCTTATTTTTCTTTCACAATGAACCTAAGGATGTCTAATACAAATTAGTTCAATTGGTAAGAAGAGAAAATGCTTGGAAATTTTCCTATGAAGTTAAAAGATTGCAAGTCCTTGATGAATTTCTCAATTGTTGGTCAATTAACTTCAAGAGATCATATCTTGATCATCACTTATCACCTTGAGATCATTATTTTTGCATAAAAATCTTGAAGACATGAAATTTATCTCCATACAAGTTTTGAAGATTGAAAGTGTTTGGAAGTTGCTTGAAAAAGTTAAAAGATTATAGGTCATTTCACAAATTTCCCGCAACTTCACAAGGCCACAACTTTCTCAATTTTTGGGTGATTCTTTTTGCAAAATGTTCCTTGAGAGGTCTACTTTATTTCATCTTTGAAAATCAAGAGCAAATTTTGAATGGAAGGCCAAGTTTGGATTTAAAACATTATAGGTCATTTTTTGCCAAACGTAGAAATATTTCTAATTGTGAAAAAGTCAGTTTGTTTTTGGTGATTTCAAAGGATCACAACTTCCAGCTCCAGATGCCAAATGCTACCTTTCCAAGTGCATTGTAAACCTTGTAATCTCAGCTTTCCAAAGAGCCCAAGGTTGTTCCATAAAGGTCCCTGAGCAATGAGTTATACATGTTTAAAGGAGGCTTCATATCATCCAATCTTGCTTCGAATTAGAAAAATTACAACATGTAAACTTGGATTACAAGACAAATTATTCAAAGTTTAGATGCTAAACCTGTTTAACTAATTACCCAGGTGCGTTTTGATGCAAATTACACTTGAAATGAGGTTGTTTTGATTCCTTTTGAGTCACACGTTTGGCATGATTTCAGCCAGCTCGTTTTGCACGAATTCACCATAATTCCTTCTCATTTTCATCACCATTCACTCTCCTATAAATAGAGAATCATTCCTCACTAATTTCCTCAAGCTTTGATAGCCAAAAAACCCTTGCCAAACTCTCTCTCGAACCAGATTTTCTGCAACTTCGTTTTCATTCTCAAAGTCAGTTTGAAATTAACCATTCATTCTTCTTCCTTGAACCTCACTAAAGCTAACAGAACAAGAATGGTGCCTTGAAGCTTCCTGAATCGTGTTATCCAAGTCTAGTTTCAGATCTATGTAAGTGAACTTCGTTTAGGTAGGAATCTCCATCAAACCTTGTAAAATAAAGCATCATTGCACTCTCATAATCTCCCTGATCCATGTGATCTTCATCATTTGTGTTTTCATCAAGTATTGACTGAGAATTTCATCAAAATCCTATTCACTATTATTTGAATTTCATAAATTTTTCGCGAGCATGTGGTTGAGATCGTCTTGAAGAGACGAATCCAAGGATACCATTCATGTGTATTAATTTTACAGTTTGAGAATCACGTATGGAGGATTGCTTGAGGTTGAAGACGACCTACGTGTCCGCCTTCAACCAATGAAAGCGTGACATGTAATTATTTCAAACTGGATTCGGTGACTTTGACTTACCGTGCACGCGTAATAGGAACCCTTGGATCTGATTACTTTTGTGACTCAGACTCGATCCAACGCGTGATATCTTCCTTTGTTTTATTTTTTTAATTTAATTTTAATTCTTGATCCGGTGTGAACACCAAGGAGGTCCATATCAAGCACAGCGCGCCATGTCTATTGGATGTGATTACTAACGCGTTTTGACTATGATCAGATGGTCCACACTTTTTTGACTTTTATTTTATTTTCTGATTTTATATTTTAAATGTTTTAAACTTCAAAAAATCATATAAAATTCATTTCTGACTCAAAAATTATGAAAAAATTCACAAAAATATTTTAAAATATTATCTTTTTGAATTTTATTTTTTCATAATTTTATTTTTAGATTTGATATTTTTTTAATGATTTTTCTCTTTTATTTGATGTTTTTAATTGTTTTAAAATACTTTTTGACATTTTAAAATTCTGGAAAAATTCTGGAAGGATCCAATGGTCATTTGAAAAATATTGGTCACCTCATTTTTACTTTTATTTTTGATTTTACTATTTTTTTTTCCATTTTTGGTTTATTTCATCTTTTATTTTATTTTCTAAAAATATTTTCTGACTTTAAAGAATTCTAAAAAAAATTTGTCAACACTTGTTGACCTCTGTTTGACTTTGGGTAATTTTCTTGGAATTTTATTTTGATGTAAAAACACTATTTATGTATTTCGTCAATAAAATTCAATTAAATAACCTAGTTTCATAATTACTTTTAATCCTTTTATTTGGTTTTTATTTTCATTTTTATCTTGCTGACTTTTGAATTTATTTGGAGTCACAAATTTCCTCAGCATCAATGGAATTTGGGTGTTGATAGGTCTCTTGACCAAATTCACAAAGAAAGTTGATTGATTTTGACGAAGTTGGACCGAATAAATTCATCTGATGCAAAATAAATGTGGAAACTATTTCTTCTTCTCCATCTTATTTTTCTTTTTGTCCCGATTCGGAAAAGTGATCAATTGGTGGCATGAACTTTAATGTTCTAACATAAGCCCCAAAAGATGACTTAAGCTTTGATCTTGGTTCAACACCTGTGACATTTATCGCGTGGTCACGTTGATTCCTAATCAAGCTTCTGGTAAGTTTCCACTAACTTTGTCCATTTGAAATTCTCAAACATCTTTGATCAAGTGATGTGATAATTTCAAAACTGGTGATATACTTGACAAAAGACAATTAAAACATGTCGTGTGATCGCGTTGATTCTATCAAGCTCTGGCAAGTCTTCATGCGTAAGTTTCAAGATGGTCACCTTACTGACGACTAACAATTAACAATTCGATGATATACTAGACAAGTTTCAAGATGGCCATCTTGCTAACCTTTATTAATTGCTTTTTATTTTTCTCTATTTACTTTCCTCATTTACTTTTATGCTCTTTATTTTTATGCACCTTTAATTTTAGCATTTACATTTCATGTCATTTTTGCTTTGCTCACTTGAGCATTTTATTTTCTATGTCATTTTTCCTTTGCTCACTTGAGCATTTTATTTTCTTGCCATTTTGAATTTGCTCACTTGAGCTTTGTTTTCCTTTTCCAAAATACCTAATAATTCAATTTGAACATAAAAAACTTTTAATTGGACTTGGTTACTATCCTTGTGCTTGGAGCTTGATCTTTGGACTTAGGATTAGGACCATTACCTCAGCTTGGAAATCTCAATGCCCTTGGAGTTATTCTGTCTTGTCTGGTTATTATCTTTGTGTGCAGGTTATTCCATTATGCTTGATTAAGAGTGGATTTCCTCCAAATAAAGTCATTACTCTGCCCTTTTTTTTAAGACAAGAGTTCACCTAAAAGCATTGGTTTATCTGAAGCTTTTTTTTGTCCGATTATTTGTTGTTTATGTGGTAATCCAAAGGATGGGATATGGTATTGGCTCTTGATGTCAAGTACTAGTCTTCTCACCCAGTCTTCTCACCCGATTAAATCCTTCTTTACCTTTACCTTTTACTTTATGCACTTAGGTTAGCCTCTTTATCTCCTCCCCATTCTTTAATTTTCAAAATCTTCCGTCTTTTTCAAAGGATTCTTGTTTTCAAAACTCGAACCGATTTCATAAAAAATTTGGACTTAGGTCCGTGCATTTTCAAAATTTCTTTTTCTTAATAAACTTTCAATTCATTTAATAATACTTTGACTTTTCTTTTGTTAAGACTAAAAAACACCTAACCTCATTCAAACTTTTTGAGCTCTTTGTGGCTTTTCTAAACTAATATTTTTCCTAAAATCAACCAACACACTACTTTAGTTTTTTAGCCGAACTACTTGATTTTGATTTCAACATTGCACATTGTTGGTATGTAGGCCTGGAACTCATTGGAAGTTCTATCAAACCAAAAATTATAAAAAATAATTATTTTCTCCCCCACCATCCATTTTGTATATATACTCTTTTTTAGCACACATATACAAATTTTCAAAAAGGTCCCTGCAGAGTACCGGAGATGCTTTGGGTGCCTAACACCTTCCCTTTGCATAACTAACCCCCGGTCCCAGATCTTTGATCTTTTCTTTAGGATTTTATTCGCTCTTTTTCCTAGTCCTTTGGATAAAATAAAAGCGTGGTGGAGACTCTTTTGTTACTTTTTTGAGTTAAGTCAATTCAATGGCTTATACTCGCAGTTTTTGCCGCTACACCTCACAGGTGCAGTTTCAACAGTAAGATCATTCCGCACTTGTACATCATCCATCAGGATCTCATGTGACGGATCATGATTACTTTTGAATTTGCGACACATGAAACACATCGTGAAAATTGGAAGGATTAGGTGGCAAGGCCACTCTATATGCAAAAGTCCCTACTCTCTTTGAGATCTAATATGGACCAATAAATCGAGGAGTCAACTTTTTAGATTTCAACGCACGACCTACACCAGTTATCGACAACACTCTCAAGAACACATGGTCTCTTTCTTGAAACTCAAGTTCCTTCCTCCTCTTGTCATGATAATTCTTCTGCCTACTTTGAGAAGTCCTCATCCTTTCTCGAATCAATTTCACTTTCTCGGTAGTTTTCCATACCATTTCCGGTCCGATTACTAAACTTTCACCAGATTCATACCAACATAAAGGCATTCTGCACCTCTGACCATACAATGCCTCGAAGGGTTCCATGATGATACTAGAGTAAAAACTATTATTGTTAGTGAACTCAATTAATGGAAGATAACTATCTCATGCGCCTCCCGAATCAAGAACACAAGCTCTCAACAAGTCTTCCAATGACTAAATAATTCTCTTTGTTTTCCCATTTTTCTATGGGTGATATGTTGAACTTAATTTCTATTCGATCCCAATGCATCCTGAAAACTCTTCCAAAAATCATATGTAAATCTCTATCTGACACAACACTTAACGGAACACCGTGCAGCTTCACAATTACTCGAACATAAATCTTCGCCAACTTTGGGACAGGAAAATTGATACTAATCGGAATGAAATGAGTTGATTTTTCCAGTCTATCCATAATTACCCAAATTGTATCATGTCCTCTTTGAGTACTGGGTAATCCCGTCACAAATTCCATCGATATGCTATCCACTTCCATTACGGAATCTCTACCGGTTCCAACAACTCCGTTGGTTTCTGATGTTCAACTCTCGATTTCTACAAAATTAAACAAGAATATACAAACTGAGATACATCCTATTTCAATCCGGACCACCAAAATAATTTCTTCAGATCACAATACATTTTATTAGCTCCCGAATGAATACTCAAACCGCTCCTATGGATTTATTCCAGAATCATCCTTTTCATCTCTGCATCATCAGGGATACAAATTCTGCCTTGGAATCTCAACACACCTTTTTGTATCTACTTTAAAGTCACCATCTTCTGATTGATCACTCCCAACCATCAAGTCTACCAACTTCACATCTAACTTTTGAGCCTCTTTAATTTATCCAAGAAATCATTGTTAATATTCAACATTCCCAATTTCACACTCTGTGATGTAACTTCACATACTAAGCTCATGTCTCTAAATTGTTCGATCAATTCCAATTCCCAAACCATCATAGAAGACATATGTTGAGATTTCCTTCTGAAGGCATCCGCTACAACATTAGCTTTACCAAGGTGGTAATTTAAGCCAAAGTCATATTCCTTCAACAATTCTAACCATATTGTTTGCCTCATATTCAATTCTTTCTAGTCAAATTAGTATCTCAAGATTTTATGATCACTAAACACTTCAAATCGAGAACCATAGAGATAGTGAATCCAAATCTTTAACGCAAAGACCACTGCAGCAAGTTCTAGATCATGAGTAGGGTAATTCCTTTCATGAGTCCTCAATTATATCGACACATACTCTACTAATTTTTTATTAGGCATAAGCATGCCACCTAGACGCTATTTATAAGCATCACAATACACTACAAATAGTTCGTTAGACTTAGGCAATATCAAAATCGGAGTCGTCGTCAATCTTTTCTTCAGCTCTACAAAACTTTCTTCACTTTGAACGTCCCACAAAAATGCCTTTTTGTTACAAGTTAACTGAGTCAGCGGGAGTGCTAAGTTAGAAAAACCTTCAATGAATCTTCTATAGTAACCAGCCAAACCTAGGAAACTTTTGATCTCTATAACTGACTTTGGAGCTTCCCATTGTAACACTGCATCTACTTTGGTTGGATCTACTACAATTCCATCACCTAATATAACATGGCCAAGGATACTAACCTTTGTTAACCAAAATTCACACTTTGATAGCTTCGCATACAACTTTTTCTCTTTGAGTACTTACAATACAATTCACAAAAGCTCAACATGCTCCTTTTCAGTTGTAGAATATATCAAGATATCATCAATGAACACCACCATAAATCGATCTAGATAAGTATAAAATATACAATTCATATACTCCGTAAATATCCCCAGCGCGTTAGTAACACCGAATGGCATCACAGAATACTCATAATGTTCATATCGAGTTCTGAAATTTTTTTCTAAATGTCCCCATCCTTCACTTGAATTTGGTGATAACTTGACTATTGTACCCCAATTTTCGCCTCTAATATCCTCTATCATATTATACTATCACATTGCACAAAGATCACAAGATAGGGTTGGCTCTCTCTCCTACCACTAAGTTTGCTCTTATGGGGATCACCAAGCACCTTGTTTGTGTGTATTTTGTACATGATGATTGATATTTTCCTAACCAAAAAATATGTATACCATTTTCTCTTTAGATGTTGTGTTGTAGGTGGATGGTATAAAGGTTCTTCTTCAAGAAGTCTGTAGGTTCATGTGTTTATTCCCATGCTTTCTCTCCCTAACACCTAAGGATTTGTTAAGCTTTATCATGTGGTATGTATCAAGATATCATCATTGGATGAGTACCAATGGAGCTCATCATGTTCTATCTTGCAAGAGGAATTCAAAATGCCAAGTTGATTTGAATGGATTGACCTAATTTGACTAAGGTCCTTGAGTTGTGGATCATAAGTGCACGGTTTCATCAATTCTCAATATTTTGAAGTGGATTTTCTTTCTATGATTTCCTATTATCCTCTACAACAATCTCTCATCATGTGAATATGCTCCATGTGTAACGCCCCGATTCAATTTAGATTATTTTATTCAATGATGTGATGTGTGTAATTTTATTGAAGAGTCTTAAGAATGAGTTAAGATGCAAATAGTAGCATTATTGTTATTATTGTTATTTTTATTTCTATTTTATTATTATTATAGATAAAATAGTATTTATAATATTAGTAGCTAATTATTTAAATAGATAAAGGTAGTATGGTAAAGTTGAACGACATTAGTGAGGATATGATGAGAATAACCGTATTAAGGGTCCTAGGGGTAAGATTGGACTTAAGAGAAATTGAGACTTAGGTATTATCATAATACGATCGTGAGAATAGAGAAGAAGGAAGAAAACCGTAGAACGAGAGAAAGGAAGAGCTAGAGCAAGAGGAAAATTGCACAACCTGGGGAGATCAAAGCTTCGAATCAAGGTAAGGGGTGAATGGATTCCTTAATTGGTCATTATCTCATGAGAGGGTTCCTTTCCCTCTTAGATTTTGTGTGGTTGTATATTTTGTCTTGTTGAATTGATTTGGTATGTGAAACTGTGATCATATATGCAATTGTGATGTTATGTTGTTGTTATGGCGATGTTCCTATTGTTATAGTGATTTTTGTGTGAAACCCCAAATCTAGAAATTAAAAGTGTTGAAGGTTGAGAACTCATGGGTTTGACTGTTGATTATGACCTATAATTGGTGTAAAGGTAGTAGTGTACTAAAATGCACTGTTAGATGATGAAATTGTGTGTTTAGAGCATGTTATAGGACCTTTAATATGAAGAAAATCGTAGAAAATTGGACTAGTGTAGTGCAGAAAATGTAGCAGGAAATTCCTGTCCGTGTAGGATCGTCGGACGATGCAGGGAGCGCCGTCGGGCGGAAATAGTTTCTCCATGCGAGTCAAGGGGTTAAAGGAAGAGAAAATTTTGGTTAGTCGTTGGAGGGTCTCACCTCCAGGTTTCTGGGTGAGAGGTGACGCGAAAGCAGCATCGCCAGACGACGCTAAGGGTCCGTCGGGCGAAGAAGGGCATAGCCAATTGGTTATTTTGAACTTTCTTTCAATGATCGTAACTTTAGTTTTAGGGATCCGATTGTTGTACCGCTCGAAATAGTAGGTATCATACCCTAATTTTTGACCTAAGATACCACATCATATCATTCACATATGCATCATTTCATCACTAACAGTTTCAGAACAGGATAGATCGTGTGTGTGCTCTTGAAGCCAAATTAGGGATTTATCAAAATTTTCATCTGTTCAAGATGTGATCAATTAGGGTTTGAGTCTCCACTCACCTCAATTGATCTATCTTAATCAATCATCAACCTTTTCCTAACATTTTCTCATGATCTACCTTGAATCGACCAATTAGGGTTTTGATCGAAGATAGTGAATCGTTGACTTTCTGCTTAATGAATGACCTATTTGCTTGGAGATTGATCTTAACATCATCAATGCAACATCTTGACCTAATTTCTTGGTTCAAAACATTCCAAAATCCATGATTGATCATCAGACAAACTTTGAATCATCTGATGAAAATTTAACCGTTCAAAAATTCAAACTTTGACTTTTGGTCAACTTTTTCAAATCCAAATTTTTTCAATCATAAAATTATTTCAAATTATCCATCATGATCATAAAAATCAAGAAATGTGAAAAAGTCAACAAAAAAGTCAAAATTGAAATTTTTCTAACACTTAGAAAAATTTTCAAGTGTTAAAAACATGGTTTTTTTCTCACTTTCATGGCCATTTTTCACCTAGATCCATTTTGATTCAAGAAACACTCAAAACATGAAAGTTTTAGATCTTGTTACAAGCTTTCCAAAATTTCCAAGAACTTGCAAAAACAATTTGTGTAGCTAGGGTTTTGATCTTGAAACATAATGGTCCATGACCATGATTTTCGAAATCATTCATCAAAATTACAAGTCTTTTTGCAATTTTCCCTTCTAGAAGCCTTGTCACCTGTAACACCCCAATAATACCCAAGGTTTTTAAATGCAAAAATCAGAGTAATTTAAAATTTCATAAATTCAATACTAAGGCATCACACCTTCAAAACCAAATCACTTTAAACAGTTTGCTTTAAAGTATAAATCTCGGATACATAGCATCATCGGAAATCATAAATTGATTCAAAAAAATCAAAACATCTTCTTAATTAAACTTCCTTAACAGATCATATTTTCATAAAGTATGATTCTTATTCACAAAAGGAATAACAACAAAATAACAACAACAAGACAACATAAATATTCCCCCCGAGTGCTACGTATCAGAGCGACACCGACTCGACTAACAGAAGCTATAAATTCCGTCTTCATAACCTGCACGTTACCAATATAAAGGTAACGGCGAAACAAGTAAAGGGTGAGATACTCCAAAACATATAATTAAAGGCATGATAATATATATATATATATATATATATATATATATATATATATATTATTTCGGAATTATAAATGGTATAGATTAATAAGTGCAATTCCAACACATATCTAAAATTCACATACTCTTATCGTCATTCTAATGTGTATAATCTACACTTTATCGCCATAACCTCATCGGCATAAATCATCACAACAACACATAAACTTCCATCACCACGAAATCATCGCAAGTTAATACGTCACTAATCAACACGACAATCATAAACAACAACATCAAACAATGCTAATAACATAAGCAACATAAATAAAACCATCAAAAATTGGCTAAGGCCCATCGTCGCTTTTGGCATAAAAGCCCATCGTCACAAACATCATCACATCATATTTGCATTAAGCATTTCATCAAGTTAAATCATCGCAAAACTCATCATTTATATTCATCACAATTCAACATCATCCATCAATTAAAACCCACGCCAAACAACTCACACATAAACATAACCGACTCCATGAGACACGACTATATTATGCATGTGGTACCCGTCGCTTTGTCCATATTTAGGAACACTTGGCATAAAGCCCATCGTCGCTTGGCATAAAAGCCTCGTCGCTTGGCATAAAATCCTTCGTCGCCAATGCAATGTATGTGACTCGACAATAAAACAACACAACACAAAAACAACATCATCGCTCATCAAGATTGGCATAAAGCCCACATCGCCATAATTTATCCACATGAAGATATATATATATATATCATCGCATCATATTTGCATTATGCAAAACATCACTAATAATTCATCATCATCAAAAATTATGCATTCACAAATCGGAAGCATTTATTAACAACATCAATATAATCATCACATCATCATGTACAAAGACATATATCATCGCATCACATATCATCAAGTATTCATCAATAAATACGTCGTCGCAAACATCATGTTTAATCACACCACATCATTATCAATTCATTCACTATATTCCAAATACGGAAAAAATAGTCAAATACCTATAATCGTCATGAAAGCCATTCCTTATAACTGGCATTAATCATAATCGTCAACATCGCAATCGGGTTGTCCATACGTGCCTTAAATCTACTAAAACACAATCCGATTCAATTTAACCATAATTTGGCCTATTTCGGGTCGTTTCGTAAAAACTCGTAATTTCGAAAAACTAACCTCACTACTATGTTCTACACGTCGAACTTAGCTAGCACGTCAATTTTCGTTGAATTCGGAGCAACTTGCTCCGTCGTCGAATTTACCGAAATCGGAAAATTGGAACATAATCGGGTTTCAAATTTAATCGGCTAACTTATGTCCTAATTATATTTTATTAATACTAACTAGTAGTATGTTGAATTAGGAAATTAAACAGAAAACAGAAGCTAGCAGGGAAAATTATGCAGAAAACAATTCTGCAGAAAACAGAAAACCAACACACAGTTTACAGAAAATGGGAATTTCGTTGCATTCCCCCCACCTAAAGGAGACGGACGCCCTAGGGGCCCTAAGGGGAGGGCGCCCTAGGGGCTTGGGACGGTCGCCCTTGAGCTGGGGTGGGCGCCTCCTAAGTCCATCTTCATCCTTCTGCCATTTTTTCCCGGTCTGTGTTATTTTTCTGGTTTTTCTTTTTTACAGTTTCTTCACTTTATAACTTCCATTTTTAATACTTCTAGTTCTTTCAAGCTAGTACCAAAACACCCACAAACCATACTCCTAACTCAAACTTTCTAAATCATTTCAACCATCAACCAACCAAAACTCATAAATCATCCTATCAATTTTTCCCCAAATCCAAAATATAACTATCAAACCATAACCATATGAGATAGAGAAATCAAACCCCTTACCTCATCTTGTTCTTACAAAGCTTCATGATTACTCTACCACTTCCAACCAAAGCTTCCTCTTTTGTTGCTCTTCTTCTTCTTCTCTTTCCAAAACCCTTTCTTTATCTCTAGGTTACTATGTTTGGTTTTTGTGTGTTATGTTTGAAAGAAAAACAAGGAAAGTGTTTTTATGATATTCTTACTAGTAAACTAAGGTGTAAACCCAATCCTTCCCAATTAATCCTCACACCCCTAATTTATTTAATTAATTAACACACTAATAATATCTAATAATATTATTAACTCAATCAATTAAAATAATTTTGGGGAATTAAATATCGAGTTCGAATAATATTTTATCGAACCGAACGGAATAAAAACCGGACCGAACGAAACGTCGCCAAATATATTATCAGATATATTGATTAATATAAATATTCTCATCGCAAAATAAATATCGATCGGTAATTCGAAAATATTAATAGAATATAATATTAAATAAAATGGGGCGTTACATCACCAAATGAGATAGGATTTAAGGGATAAAATCTGATTGGAAATGATTGGGAAAGGTTAGAAGCACTTGAGTTTTTTAACCATGGTTAAAAAAAAAGATTTCATGCGCATTTAATGAAGAATATTCCTTCCTTACACCTAAGCTTCCAAGTTGCAAACTCTTCAAGCTTATCTTTCCTTTCCATTCAGAGTTCCTTGGCCTATAAATAGGAGTTCTTACTTCATTCAAAGGCACACCAAAACAAATCCAAACTTGTTTTCTCACTTCTTTCTTATTTTGCAAGTTTCTAAGTTTTCAAAGAGGTTAGAATTCCAAATTGCAATTCTTGCAAGTTCTAACCAAAGGTGTCATTCAAAAATCTTCTAAACATCATTTATAAGTTGTTTGAAAATTCAAATCATCATAAAATAAGCCAAGAGTCAGTTTGCTCAAGAAAACTCCATTTGTGCAAGTTTTGAGCCTAAACTTGCAAACTTGAAATCCACTCGTGCTTGTTCCAATTTTTCACTTCAGACACACTCTATACAACATATAGAGACTGCACAAGCCCTTAAACCAGTTCTGGAAAAACTCCATCATCATCCTCCATTTCAAAACCAGCAGCCTGCAACTTGACTCGGGTAGGAGGAATCAGAGAGCTTCAAAGCAAGCTAGGTGTTGGAATACACTTAGTGATACTCAAGGAAGCTCACGGGATCATTAAGCAACTTCTGGAATCACTCTAACAAGGAATTCAATTTCTTCTCATAGAGGTAAGCAACTTCAACTTTAAACTCTTTGATTTCTGAATTCCATCTCAAATATTGCTTGGCTATCCTGTTTTTGCACTTATGAGGATCATGAACCCTCAATCAATTGCTTGAATTGGTGCACATACATGATTTCACAATCAAAACTCAGAATTAGGGTTCTTAATGTTCTTGCAAAATTAATCACCCTAAACTAAAAATAAATGAAATTAATTGCCACCATCATGTTCCTGGTGAAAATCCGAGTAAGTTTGATGTTTGGATCGTGCAATTTCATTGAGAAACAAGAGAGATACGAATCGAAATCTGGAGGTTGAAGATGATATTCTTCGCGCGTTTTTCAGTTTTCTTAAAATTCTAATTCTCAGTTTAATATATATTTAATCGTTGTTGTTTCATAACCGGATGTAACAGCCACCCCAGTGGCAAGCCAGCACGCGTTAAAGCCTTGCCTTGCCATAAGGCCCAGGGTTCAAATCCCCCTGGGACCTTTTTAAAAAAAACTAATTCCTTCAGAAGCTTCACCTTCTGAATCTCATTCCTTCAGAAGCTTCACCTTCTGACTCTCACTCCTTCAGAATATTCACCTTCTGACTCTCACTCCTTCAGAAGCTTCAACTTCTGACTCTCTTCAGAAGCTTCAACTTCTGACTCTCTTTAGAAGCTTCAACTTCTGACCCTTCTTCAGAAGCTTTAACTTCTGACTCTCCTCCAGAAGCTTCAACTTCTGACTCTTTTCTTCAAAACTTCATTTTTCACTTGTTTTCAAATATTTTTCAAAACTTGTTTTTAAATATATTTAAATTAAGGTGATTAAATGACAAGCCACACATATGGCTCAGTGGTAAAAATTTTCATTTCTAAGCTAAGGATCCTAGGTTCAAACCTCCTTAGGACCAAAACCTTCTTTTTATCACTAATTTTCTTCACATTTTCAACAAACTTCAACATTTTCAAAAACCAATCAAAACATCTCATTTTGAGATGATTTTTTTGCACACTTGTCATTTAATATATCTATTTTATGATTATGTCAAAAAAATCCAAAAATATTTTCTTTTTGATTATATTTTAATTAGCTTAAAAATGAGACGTTTTAAGTATTTTAATACTTTTGAAAAATGTTTTCTTTCCGATTTTCAAACCTAATCTTTTTCAAAACTTCTTGTGAATATCCTTCAATTTCCAAAATGATTTTCAAACCTTTTCAAAAAAATTTTAATAAACTTACACACCTTTTTTCCATGACCGATTCGATTTGAAGATAAACCGAACTAGGTTTTTCCTCGAATTTCTTTCAAATTGATCATGGGCCTCCCTCACGGTGTAAGTCCCAACCCTTTTATGTACATATTTATTTCCTTGTACATATCCACCCTTTTTATGTACATATTCAATTCCTTGTACATATTCAATCATCTTTGTAAATATTCAAGTATAACAAACTTCGTTCGTTTGTTTTCATTCGCTTGTTTATACACTGATTCCATTGGTATTAAGAGGAGCATTATTCCCGGTGAAACTGCTTTTAAACCAATGGGCCTCCCTTAAGGTGTAAGTCCCAACTCCTTTGTATATATCCAAGTTACACTTGCTTTAATTTCTCGTTTTATACACTTGTTTATATATTTCCTTCATAAAATCCTGTGAATACACATCACACACTTTATCATATACTTGTTCATATAACTGTTCATTTATAACATAACAACTAGTTTAACAACTAGGTTCCCTTTAGCCTCCTCTTAGGCTTCGTATAAGACAACTCACCCGTTGAGTTAGCCTCCTCTTAGGCTTCGTATAACACAACTCATCTGTTGAGTTTAGCCTCCGCTTAGGTTTCGTATAAGACAACTCCCCTGCTGAGTTAGCCTCCTCTTGGGCTTCGTTCAAAAGAACTCCCTCGTTGAGTTTAGCCTTCTCTTGGGCATCAAACAAGAAAGAGACTTGGAAATATCTTAACAGCCTCCTATTGGGCTTCCAATACAAATAATCACCCGCACTAGGATAGAACCCTAAGAGTATGATTTCCCGGTGAAATCACTCTTGAATCCTAAGAGGATGGTTTCCCGGTGAAACCACTCTTAAAGCCAAAGCCAGCCATACCTTATAGCTTCCTCTTGAGCTTCATACAAGGACCCTCGATGACCCTCGGAATGCCTCCTCTTGGGCTTACAATACAAGGACCCACAGGCTTCTTAAAAGCATCCCCCTAATCAATAATCAATTTCTCCTAGAGATTTAGATATTTATCATCTCTATGGAAGAAGTATCTCATCTATCACATCACATACAAATCAAACACTTTTCAAACACTTTTTCAAACAAAACATCTTTTAATTGTAAATGGTAACGCTTGTACACTCAAGCAAAACACCAATGCTTACAATTAAAGACTCAATCATCTTTTCAAACATCTTTCTTAACTCGTAAGTGGTTACGCTTGTACACTCCAGCAAAACACCTAATAATTACGATGAAAGATTCAATCAATCAACCCTTCAAAAATGTATGTGATAAAATAGATTAGATACATTTTTCATTAAGATGAAATTTGTCTTTGTCTCTTAATAACACCCTTTACTTCCACTAACATAAGTGGGAACTACGATTGCTCTGACTTTCTCAACCTCCCTTTGAGAATACGTAGGCACAAGGTCTCATCCTTGGCGAGCATACTTCTTTCTCCCTCAAACCAAACAAACCATGGCTCTCTTAGATCCGAGCTACAGATGCTCTGATTCCCACTAGGGGATATGTATGCAGAGGATCCCAATGATCTTTGCGAGAACAATAATAACAAAACTTAGGACCCCACCTAACCTACTTTTCTTAAAACCAAAAGGAGAAACTTTCCCAAGAATAGAGTAGCAAATTAAAACACACAAACATATCAAAAATATTCATATATACAAATAAGGCTATAGATAACTATATATATAACTATATATATATATATATAGTTATATATATATATATATATATATAACTATATATATATAGGGTTCTACAACCTTCCCTTTATATAACAAACCCCCTTACTCAGATCTCTCCCTAATGCGTTGCGTCTAGTTCACGCTAGTCGCACTGCATATCTTTATTTATTTAGGGTATTTCAGCTTTCCCCTTTTTCATCTCATTTTCTTGTTTTGGAAACAATAAAGCTTGATGCTCGCGACATCTTTTTTTAAAACAAATCAAAAGAGTAAATCATTTTGAGCCAGAGATTCAAATTCCGATTCGATTCCCTCATTCGTCACTTTTTACCGTGAACAGTAGGTAGCTATTACTAAGAACCTTGAATTGAAATAGGAAAATGTAGGAATGGAAATCATAATCCTAATGTATAGAATAAGAATAGGATTAATTACTCTTAATAGGATCTAATTGATGCATTGTTACTAACGATTGTTTTGTTGTGGTGCATATGAAGTTGATGAATATGATGATGATGAGGTGGTTGCCTAAAATTGGCATAGTGACGAAAGCTTATGCTTTGTGTGTGTTATATAATCATGTTGTTGCATGATCATACAACATACATTTTGGTGAGAGCTTTAGCTCTGGATTGCCTAAATGGCTTAGTGGTGAAGGCTTTAGCATTGATGGTACCACATGCTTCGCATTGCATTGAATTTCATGATTTTGCATAATTGTTGAATTGTTGTTGTGAAATGTGGGTGAATTGTGTGTCTTGATATGTGTGATGTATTGTGGTGTGTTGTGATTTATTGTGTGAGTCGACTACTCCTTATCATGTATCTTTCACCATGTAATTATTAAATGAAGTTCTCACCCCTTTTGTGTTGTTGTGTCTGTGCTTCCTCGGGAGTACAGATATCCAGGTACAAGAGTAGTGCTTGGAGAGAGTGTTACTTGACCGAGTCTTAGGAGTCGCTTTGATACGTAACACGAGATTCAGGAATTTTTTATGTCCATTTATATGTTTTATCGTTACATATCTTATTTTATGAATTATGAGGAACCATGTGTTTGTGGAGTTTGAGTTGACGTTGAGGCTAGAATGCCATAATGACTGAATTAAGTTGTTTTCTGCTGCATGAATATTTATTTTGAAAATAAAGTATTTTTGAAAATTTATGAGAATTTGAATTATGTGACATTCCATTTGTGGATTTACTCTGATAATTTCCGTGTATTTTACTATGAATATTAGTATTGGAAAATGGGGTGTTAAATTGGTATTAGTGCAGGTCGGTCCATCCGGCCATGTTATTGAGTCTTGTGTAATAGTAGAATACTGTTATTGTGTTTCGTCTGACCAATGTTTAATGTTATGTTGTAGAACAGAACGATGGTAGGTGGAAGAAACGATGTTGCGATTGCTGGTGCCTTGCAGGAGATAGCTCAGGTGATGCCACATCAGCCTTCAACTGATGGTAATGATGGGACTCGTGTTTTGGAAACATTTTAGAGGAACCATCTACCTATGTTTAAGGGTAAGCACGAACCAGAGGAAGCTTAGAGTTGGATCAAGGAGATCGAGAGGATCTTTAGAGTCATGGATTGCTCGGATGCGCAGAAGTTACTTTTTGGTACGCATTGTTGTACCCCAAAATTTACCTTCTTCATTTCAGTAATTCTGAATTATAATTGTATCGTCATTAACATCATGCATATACATGCATAGCATTTACCACATGGCTACCAGGTTCTAAATACCCCAGTTTATGAAAGAACCTATGTGTTTCAGCTATTTCAAATTATTTTGAGACCGATATCGATATTTTTCGGTTTGTATGCTTGATGCAAGTGTTTCTGGTAAGAAATCTATTTTGGTTTGGTTCCATGAGCGTTGGGTTTTTGGTGTGTTTCGGGCACTCCGGAAGGCATATCTCTCAGTTTGTCAAATATTTTCTGATGATTTTCGACTGGAAAGTTCCTCTCATTATTATCTACAACTTTAGTTTGAAAGCCGGAAGCAAATTGTGTGAAGAAGGTCCTCAAAGAAATTGATCTTTCAAGTGGATTAAATTGAATTTTAGAGTTGTAATGTGTTCTCATTGCGCTAAAAAAGTCATATCTCCAAGCTGTAATATCAAAACTGAGCGGGGTCAATGTCTAAAATTCTGTATCGAAGTCCTATACGACTTTTATTCACAACTCCAGAGCCAATTCTTCACCATTTAAGAGCAGTTATTTTATTCTTCGGAGTTGATCTTCAGACGAACCGATCATTTTTCATCTGATACGTGATGTTCGAAAAATCATATTTGACTCGATTTTTATTGAAATGAGGTGGGACCAGTGCCAAAATTTCACAAATTCCATTGGCTTCATTTTTCACGAAGACACCGAGTTCGGATTTTGATCAGAAGACCCTCGTTCGAGGCAATTTCTGCGAAGAGCATAATAAAAATTATGCATGTGTCAGACACCCGAAAAGTGTGCTGAAACTTCAAAAATTTGTATCGCCTGGACCGTTCTTCCGTTCTAGACATTTTTCGTTTACATTCCAACTTCAAATTTCGTACATATTTGACTGTTTTGGAATAAATACGAAAATATCTCAGATAATCGCGATTTGAGCTTAATTATGGATCCAAGACACTCTAAGACCCAAATTTCATACTATAAATAATTTTTCCGTTCACAATTTGAGGACACACAATCATTTGCTTAAATTTAATCTCAAATCTCACATTTTATCTCTAAATTCTCTCTAAAAAGCTAAGAACAAAAGAGCCAAAATTAAAAGCAAGTCTCTATTCCTTCCAACCCAAAAATCGGTCAGCCCTCTCCCTAAGGCCAACCACCGCACCGACCTCCAACCCTCGCCGGATCTCCGCCCTTCTCTGATCCCCTTTTCGGCCGACTTCCTCATCGTTCTGGCCTTCTTCTACTTCTGGACACGTCTTCGCCCCTCGTCGAGCCCTCCGACCTCTTCTTCTATCCCTCCGATCTCCTCACTCACCTTCCGGCCAAGCTAACGGACGGTTTATCCTCCCTCCGCATTGAATACTCGCCGGACCGATCCTCCTTCAAGCCAATCCTGGCCGATTCAACCTCCTCCTCCACTCAATTTTCTCAGTATTCATTGGAGGAAGATCTTACTCTTTATGTCTTCAATTTTCTTTATAATTCAAGGCATCCTCCTCCTATTCTCATTAATTGGAACTTCGATTCGGTATTTTCTTTGAATATTTCAAGGAATTCTTCTACAATTCAACTTGTTTCTTCAAATTCAAGTAAGTCAACTTCTCAAATAATCACTTATTTTAAGAGATTTTCGGATATTGACTTTTCTTGAAATTGTTTATTGAATTTGATTGCAATTTCTGTGTGGGTTTCGATTATTGAATTTTTATTTACAAATTATTTGAATTGAATCCGATTTTGCAAAGTTATTGTGTCAGTGTGAAGGAAATTTGTACATAACACACACATACACTTGTGTAGTTATTTTTATTTGCATTTTAGTCACTTTAATTGCACATTTGCATCACCTATCACATGCTCATGCATTAGATAGCATATAGGTTGATTGATTTTCATTGAATCATGTGAATTAAGACTTAATTCATAAATAAAATTGTGCAAAATGTAGTTCTAGGTACATTTTGACTCATAGGTGCATATGCATTGTACATAACACATGTAGGTTTGCATTTAGACTATATTATGCATCTTCATGCATTGAATTACTAACATGTCAATTAATCGAAGTAAATTCATGCATTGAAACTTGATTTTTATGACATTAAAGTGTGTCGGAGTCACATTTTCATACACTTTTTCACATATTCGTGATGCATTCTTGTATATACATAATTGAAGCTTCATGACATTGCATATTTGCTTGCATTTGACATTAACACATGTCTTGCATAGTATAAATAGGGTAAACACCTCATTTGAATAGTGTATGTCATGCATCAACATTTCATTCATGAACATATTGCATTTTCATTCATAAATACACATTAAATGCTTGTTTTAATGTAGATTTTTGCATACTTTTTATTCAAATTTCAATCAAACTTGTACATAATTGACACTTCACTTTTTTTTGACTTGTTGATTACATGTGGGTGAATTAAATTCCATTTTATTTCACATTTCAAAACCAAAACAAAAGTGAATCGGAATCTAATTTAACACATGAATTTAGTGGTTCCATAAGCTTTTTTTAGCGTTTTTATGCATCAGAACTCACTTTTCCGCAAAAGTCCGAAGAAATGGTACATGTCCCCTATGTTTTGGCATGTTCTGGAACCGATTTTGGAGGTTTTAGAACAAAATTTCAAGTGCAACATACCTAAATGGAGTTGCTTCCCAATCACTTTAAGGTCCGAAAAATGCCACTTCCACTCGAAATTAATTAAAATTGGTCACGTTTTTGCAAGCAACCACGCGATTTTCAATCGATTCCGAGAAGTTAACTTTTTCACTCTGATTTCGGAAAACCGCCTTCCCAGTCCGATTTTTGTGATTTTATTTCACTTCTTACATGCTTATACTAGTTTATTTGTATATCTTCAATTGGTTTTACATTCGGTGCTCTATTTCTAGCACTTGCTTTGTTAATTCTAACCCTTTATTTCATGTGCAAGGTGTTTCTGATACTTTTACTTGAGATTTGGAGTTGTAGTGTAACACCCCAAATCTACCCAAAGTTTTATATACAAAAATCAGAGTAATTTAAAATTTCATAAATTAAATAATGAGGCGTTACACCATCAAAACAACTCACTTTAAACAGTTTGATTTAAAGTAAAAGTCTCAGATACATAGCATCGCCGGAAGAAATAAATTGATTCAAAGACATCAAAACATCTTCTTTAATAAACTTCCTTAATAAATCATATTTTCATAAAGTATAATTCTTATACATAAAAGAATAACATCAAAAGAACAACAACAAGACAACACAAATATTCCCCGAGTGCTACGATCGAGCGACGACCGACTAACGACTAAAACTCCGTCTTCATAACACCGCGTTACCAATATATAGGTAACGGCGAAACAAGTAAAGGGTGAGATACTCCAAAACATATTATTAAAGGCATGATAAATATATATATAGTTTGGAATATAAGCGATATGAATTAGCAGGTGCATTCCACCACATATCTAAACCTCACCTATTTTTTATCACTATTCTAAAGTGTTTAATCTACACTTAATCACCTAAGCCTCATCGGCACAATTCATCTCAACAACACATACACCTCCGTCTCCACGAGGTCGTCACAAGCTAATACATCGCTAGTTAACACGACAATCATAAACAACAACATCAACCGACAACATTAAACAATGCTAACAACATGAGCAACATGAGCAATCATCACAAATTGGCTAAAGCCCATCTTCGCTTGGCATAAAAGCCCATTGCTTGGCATAAAAGCCCATCACTTGGCATAAAAGCCCATCATCACAAACATCCTATTTACATCACTAATTAACACGACCGTCTTAAACAACAACATCAACCAACAACGTTAAATAATATGCTAATAATATAAGCAACATAAACAAATCATCACAAAATTGGCTAAAGCCCATCTTCGCTTTTGGCATAAAGCCCATCTTCGCTTTTGGCATAAAGCCCATCTTCGCTTTTGGCATAAAGCCCATACATCACAACATCATCACATCATATTTGCATTTAGCATTTCATCAAAGTTAAATCATCGCAAAATTCATTATTTATACTCATCACCTAGTTATCATGAAACTACCAAGTTATATTCACTTCATGTCCATCACAAAGATCATCACCAAACAAAGCATCGTATATCATCACAATCCAACATCATTCATCAATTAAAACCCAACGTCAAACAACTCAAACATAAACATAACCGACTCCATGAGACACGACTATGTTATGCATGTGGTACCCATCGCTTTGTCCGTAATTAGGGACACTTAGCATAAAGCCGATCTTCGCTCGGCATAAAAGCCATCATCGCTTGGCATAAAAGCCTCTTCGCTTGGCATAAAAGCCCTCTTCGCTTATGCAATGTATGTGACTCGACAATAAAACAACACAACACAAAACAACATCATCGCTCATTCAAATTGGCATAAAGCCCACATCGCCATAATTCATCCAAAACAAGATAAATATATCATCGCATTATTATGCAAATCGTCACATATAATTCATCATCATCAAAATCATGCATTCACAAATCGGAAGCATTTATCAACAATATTAATATAATCATCACATTATCATGTACAAAGACATATAACTTCGCATCGCATAGTTAACAAGTATTTGCTAATTAATACGTCGTCGCAAAGATTATGTTTAATCACCCTACATCATAACCAATTCGCTCACTAAATTCCAAAAACGGAAAAATGGTTAAACCCCTATAATCGTCGCGAAAGCCATTCCTAATAACCGGCATTAATCATAATCATCAACGTCGCAATCGGATCGTCCATACGTATCCTAAACCCACTACAACGAAATTCGATTCAATTGAACCGTAATTAAGCCCATTCCGGGTCATCTCGCAAAAACTCACAACTTCTAACAACTAACCTCACCACTAAGTTCTACACCTCAAACTTAGCTAGCACGTCAATTTTCGTTGAATTCGGAGCAACTTGCTCCGTCGTCGAATATACCGAAATCGGAAAATCGGAACACAATCGGGTCCCAAAAGAAATGCGAAAAATCAGAATTTTGGAGGCTACAGAGCATCAACACGGGTTCCGTGTGCATCAACACGCCCGTGTTGAAAAGCCAACGAACGTGCAATTTTCACCCAAGGCAGTGCATCAACACGGGCGCCCGTGTGCAGCAACACGGCCCGTGTGGATTGCTCTGCACAACTAAAATTTCCATTTTTAGAGGGAAACACGGCCGTGTTAATCAACACGGCCCGTGTTAATGGACCTGCGTGAAAACTTCATCTTTTTGAGATTTTCTCATACTTCTACCATGGTTTTCTTTCCCATTTCAATACTCTTAATTCTACAAGCTAGCACCTAATACATCCACAAAACATACTCCTAATCCAACTCTTCTAAACCATTCCAACAATCAACCAACAACACCCTATAAATCAACTATCAATTTCACCCCCAAATCCAAAATACATCTATCAAAACCTAACAATATGAGATGAAGAATCAAACCCCTTACCTCTAGTTTGGATGATCCATGGTGATGCTACTAAGCCCAACCTCAAGCTTCCTCTCTTGCTCTCTTGTTCTTCTTCTCTCCTTCTTCTTCTTCTTCTTTCCAAAACCCTCTCTTCCTCTCTCTAGTTTCTATTTTGGTGTGTTTGGAAAAATGGAAAGAAAAACAAGGAAATGGTTTTATAACTTACTAGCTTCCAATTTCTATGTTTGGTTTTGGTATTTTGGATGGAAGGAAAATGAGGAGAAATGGTTTATATGCAAATCTTACCAGTAACAAGGGTGGAAACCCAATTCTCATCAAATAATCCTCACACCCCTCATCTATTCTTATAAATTAACACACTAATAATATCTACCAATATTATTAATTCCATTCAATTAAAATAATTATGGGGAATTAAATATCGGATCCGAATAATATTTTACCGGACCGAATAGAAACGTCGCCAAATATATTATCA
This sequence comes from Vicia sativa, assembly GCA_021764765.1. Classification (NCBI taxonomy): domain Eukaryota; kingdom Viridiplantae; phylum Streptophyta; class Magnoliopsida; order Fabales; family Fabaceae; genus Vicia; species Vicia sativa. The sequence goes on along the minus strand of CM038796.1, from coordinate 103,634,110 downwards.
TGTATATCGATTAATATATTTAATCTCGTCGCAAAATAAACATCAATCGGTAATTCGAAAATATTAATATAATATAATATTAATTAAAACAGGGCGTTACATGTAGCATCTTTATCTTGTGCTTGCACACATACATGTGCATTCTATTGTCTACTTACTTGGGTTTTCACCTTTCTTGAAGGTTCACTTTGATTCGAATATGTATGAACACACATTTCTTGGGATCTGACACTATGTGATTGAAGCTTGACTGGACCTGGAGATAGGACACTGTCCTGCAATTGGATGGTGTTATGCAGATTTTCATGATTGAGAGTGCTTTGGTCGAGTGTTGTCTTTACCCAATCAGCCTTTCATGTTTATTGTCAATGTGTCTACTCTTTTCCAATATCCATGCATGCACACACTCATACATACATACATACATCATGCATAGTAGAATTATAATGTTTTATTATTTGCATTTATTTAGGGTTTACATTCATAAGATGTTTTTGTGAGTCCTTTTTCCATTAGAATGCCAACTTTAGGCAGAAAGTGTTTACCTTTCTATTTGTCTCACTGAGTTATCCCTCGCGAAAGAGTAGAGTCAGGACTCTCTTATTACGTCTTTGTGATCATTCAAATATATGTTCCCCAGAGTTAGTTGTGGTTTGAATTCCTGTCTCCGGACAGTGATATCATTTTTTCCTCCCCAGACTTAAATTCTAGATGCATAATGCATTTATTTTACACGAGAAGACTTTATCTCTTCAGCAGGATTGAACTTGATTTTCCCCAGGAAGTCCATTTTCATCCTCCAAGAAGTATTATCACGAGCATCAGGTGGCGCTCTCTTTATTTGAGCAACCAGTATTCTCCCGGCAAGGCTGTTAACTCCTATGTGATTATTTTGGTGCTTAAACAGGGAGTATCTCGCTTTCTAACTGGCATTATCTCTCCAACAAATTAAAGATTTGCTGTCGTTTATCTCCGATGGCTAATTTACAAGCTCATGTTGAACGTATGTTTGGGTGATTTAAAGGCTTATTGATGAATGTTTCTTTGCGGTACTCCTTTGAGTGATTTACAAGCTCATTTATGAATAGTCGTTTATTTCCGATGGATGATTTACAAGCTCATTCTTTATACACAAACCAACATTCTTTATGTACATACTTTTTCCTTGTACATATCAATTTCTTTTTCATACAAATTTTCATCTCACATAATCTGATACTTTTCTGATAAACTTGACCATCGTTTCTTTGTCAGATATATGAATACCATTGGTATTGAAAGGAGCATTATTCCCTGTGAAACTGCTTTCAAACCAATGGGCCTCCCTTATGGTGTAAGTCCCAACCCTCCTATGTACATCCATCTTTGTCTGTACATAAATAGCTCGTTCGTGTACATATTTATTTCCTTGTACACAGTTCAAATTTGTAAATAATCAAGTTATGCTCGTTTTAAACGTTCGTTTCACAGACACTTGATTATATTTCATAAACTTCTGTAAATAAACATCATGCATTGTTTATATTTCCTTCATAAACTCCTGTGAATACATATCACACACACACACACTTGTTTATATAACTGTCTAATTATAACATAACAATTAGTCTAACCAATAGGTTCCCCACAGTTTTAGCCTCCGCTTGGGCTTCATACAAGATAATTCATCACCAGCATGAGTTTAGCCTCCGCTTGGGCTTTATACAAGATAACTCTCCCCATAGAGTTAGCCTCCTCTTAGGCTTCATATAAGAAAACTCATTCATCTGAGTTTAGCCTCCGCTTAGGCTTCATATAAGACAATATTCCCCTGTTGAGTCAGCCTCCTCTTGGGCTTCGTTCAAAAGAACTCCTCATTGAGTTTAGCCTTCTCTTGGGAATCATACAATGAAAGAGACAGGAAATCTCTTAACAGCCTCCTATTGGGCTTCCAATACAAAGAAACACCCGTGCTAAGATAGAACCCTGAAAGGATGGTTTCCCGGTGAAATCACTTTCAAATCCCCAGAGAGTAAAATTTCCCGGTGAAATTGCTCTTAATTCCAAAAGGATGGTTTCTCGGTGAAATCCCTTTTAACACAAAGCCAGCCATACCCTATAGCTTCCTCTTGAGCTTCATACAAGGACCCTCGATGACCCTCGGAATGCCTCCTCTTGGGCTAACAATACAAGGACCCATGGGCTTCTTAAAAGCATCCTTTAATCCAACCAATTTCTCCTTGAGATTTAGACATCTATCATCTCTATGGAAGAAGTATCTCATCTATCACATCACATACAGTCAAAAAAACTTTTCAAACTCTTTTTAAACTCTTTTCAAACAAAAACATCTCTTAATTGTAAGTGGTAACGCTTGTACACTCAAGCAAAACACCCAATACTTACAGTTAAAGATTCAATCTTTTTTCAAACATCTTTCTTAAACATGTAAGTGGTAACGCTTGTACACTCAAGCAAAGCACCTATTGCTTACGATGAAAGATTTTTATCAATCAAACTTTTCAAAAATGTATGTGATGAAATAGATTAGATACATTTTTCATTAAGATGACATTTGTCTGTCTCTTACTAACATCCCGTTGCTTTCCACTAGCATAAGTGGAACTACGATTGCTCGACTTTCTCAACATCCTTTTGAGAATACGTAGGCACAAGGTCTCATCCTTGCCGAGCAAATTTCTTTCTCCCTCGGCCAAACAAACCATAGAACCTCAGAGATCCGAGCTACAAATGCTCGATTCCCACTAGGGATATGTATGCGAAGATCCACGATCTTTGCGAGCACAATAATAACAAACACTAGGATCCCACATAATCTGTCTTTCTTAAAATCCCAAAGGAGAAACTTTCCCAATCATAGAAATAGCAATTAAAACACACAAACATATCAAATATATTCATATATAAAGCTATAGATAACTATATATATTTAGGGTGCTCCATCTATTCCCTTTATATAACAATCCCCCTTACTCAGAATCTCCCCAATGCGTTGCGTCTAGTTTGTGCTAGTCGTTACGCATACCAATATCAATTGAGGGTATTTCAGCTTTCCCCTTTTTCATAATCATTAAATCATATTTCTTGTGTTGAAAATAATAAAGCTTGATGCTCGCGGCATCTTTATAAACAAATCAAAAGAGTAAATCGTTTCGTGCCAGAGAATCCGAATTCACGTTCGCATCCTCTAGCGCGTCACCTTTTAACGCGAACACATAAAGCCCATCATCACAACATCATCACAAACATCCTCACATCATATATCATCGCGATTCAATATCATCCATCAATCAACAAAAACCCAACTCCAAACAACTCAAACATAAACATAACCGACTCCATGAGACACGGCTATGTTATGCATGTGGTACCCATCGCTTTGTCCGTAATTAGGGACACTTGGCATAAAGCCGATCTTCGCTCGGCATAAAAGCCATCATCGCTTGGCATAAAAGCCTCTTCGCTTTTGGCATAAAAGCCCTCTTCGCTTATACAATGTATGTGACTCGACAATAAAACAACACAACACAAAAACATCATCATCGCTCATCCAAATTGGCATAAAGCCCACATCGCCATAATTTATCCAAAACAAGATAAATATATCATCGCATCCTAATTGCATTATGCAAACATCATCAATAAATTCATCAAAAGTCATGCATTCACAAATCGGAAGCATTCATTAACAACATTAATTTAATCATCACCTTGCATATCAACAGTATTCATTAATAAATACACCGTCGCAAAACTTACGTTTATTAACGCTGCATCGTTATCAATTAATTCATTAAATTCCGGAAACGGAAAAATAGACAGAACGTCAATAATCGTCGGGAAAGTAATTCCTAATAACCGGTATTAATCATAATCGTCGACGTCGAAAACGGATTGTCCAACCGTGCCTTAAATCCACTAAAACAAAATCCGGTTCAATTTACCGTATTTAGCCTATTTCGGGTCGCTCCGTAAAAACTCACAATTTTGAAAAACTAACTTCACCACTACGTTCTACACGTCAAACTTAGATAGCACGCCAATTTTCGTTGAATTCGGAGCAACTTGCTCCGTCGCCGAATTTACCGAAATCGAAAAATCGGAACATAATCGGGTTCTAAATTTAATTGGCTATCTTAACCCCTAATTATATTTTATGGTTACCAAATATTACTAGGTGGAATTAAGGATTTAAAAAGAAACATAATGTATTTTTCAAGAAAATTATGCAGGAAGAATTTTCATGACAGCATACAGCAAATGCAAGTTACAGAAAACGGCAAGCGGGATTACGAATTTCATTGCACACCCTTGCTCCAATGGGAAGAACGTCCCTTGCCTTAAATAATAAAGGAGGCGTGGGCCTCAAGATACCATTCGTCCTTTCCATTCCCTTAATACAGTGTTGTTTCATATTGTTTCATATTTTATTATTTTCTGGTTTTCTGGTTTCTAAGAAAAAAGCTTTTCATTCCATTCCCTTTTTTTATTTTAGTTTCATTTCTATTTTCAAACACTATCACACTAATAATAAAACATCTATAATATTTATTCCTCATCCAACTTCTCCAAACCATTTCAACAATCAATCAAAACCCTCTAACCCAACTATAAATTTTACCCCCAAATCCAAAATATAATCATCAAAACCCTAACTATATGGATAAAGAAATCAAACCCTTTACCATGGAAGTTTTGATGATTCAAGATGCTCCACAAAACCCCAAATCCATGCTTGCTCTTGCTCCTCTTCTTCTCCAAACCCTCTCTTTCTCTCTCAAGTTTCTATTCTTGGTGTGTTTGGAAAAAATGGGGAGAAAAACAAAGGAAATGGTTTTATAATGTTATTTCTTACTAGCTTCCTATCTTGCACTTGTTTGGCTTTGGTATGTTGAATGGAAGGAAAATAAGGAAAGTGTTTGGATGGAGAGAAAATGAGGAAAGTGGTTTTTATGATAACCTTACTAGTAAACTAAGGTGTAAACCCAACTTTTCCCAAATAATCCTCACACTCCTAATTTATTCTTATAAATTAACACACAAAATATCTACCCATATTTTAATTCAATCAATTAAAATGATTCCGGGGAATTAAATATCGGATCCGAATAATATTTTACCGAACCGAACGGAATAAAACCCGGACCGAACACAACGTCGCCAGATAAATTAATAGATATATTAATTAATATGAATATTCTCGTCGCAAGATAAATATCGATCGGTAATTCGAAAATACTAATATATTTTAATATTAATTAAAAACGGGCGTTACATGATAATCCAAAGGATGGGATATGGTATTGTCTTTTTGATGCAAAGTACTAGTCTTCCTTCCCGATTAGATCTTTCTTTACCCTTACCTTTTACTTTTTGTACATAGGTTAGCCTCTTTATCTCCTCCCATATTCTTTAATTTTCAAAATCTTCCTTCTTTTTCAAAGGATTCTTGTTTTCAAACTCGAACCGCTTTCATAAAAAACTTGGAATTAGATTTGTGCATTTTTAAACCTCTTTTCCTAATAAACTTTCAAATGATTTAACAATACTTTGACCACTTTTTGTTAAGACTAAAAAACACATAACCTCATTCAAACTTTTTGAGCCCTTTTGTGACTTTCTCCTTAAAAAGCATTTTCTTAAAAAAAATCACCAACACACAATTTTAGCCTTTTTTACCCGAACTACATTGGATTATTATTTCAACATTACATATTGTTGGTATGTAGGCTAAGAACTCATTGGAAGATCCATTAAATCAAAAATTGTAAAAAATACTTCTTTTCTCACCTCCACCATCCATTTTGTACATATACCTCTTTCAGCACACATATACAAATTTTTAAAAAGGTTCCTACGGAGTACCTTAAATGCTTTGGGTGCCTAACACCTTCCCTTTGCATAACTAACCCCCAGTCCCATATCTATGATCTTTTTTTAGGATTTTATTCACTTTTTTTCCCAGTCTTTTGGATAACAAAAAAGCGCGGTGGCGACTCTGTTATTATTTTTTCGAGATAAGTCAACTCAATGGCTTACACTCGTAGTTTTTGCCACTACAGAATTATCATCATTTTTCGTAGGTAACAATCGAGGGACGAGATCATATATTCATAGACAACATCAAGGGTTATTGAGGGACTATGATCTTTATATCGAAGGGACTATGATGATGTTATTCGTAAGCAACTTTGCTAATGGTATCCCTACGTCTGAGGGACATAACCATTGTTTCCGAAGGCAACAAGAGAGGATATTCTAGGGGTGCAAGTGTGAAGTTGACTCAAGTCAGATATTTATCTTGAGATTAGGGTTTTCTAGCATTACTTTTAGATCTTGTCATACAATCCTATTAGCATATCTATCTATATATATATATATATATATATATATATATATATATATATATATATATATATATATATATATATATATATATAGAAAAGTAAAGCGGAAAGTAAAATTTCATATGTTATTTCATGGCTCCGGCACTTACATAATTTTAAAAATGCGAGGAAAATAAAAGCTACGCTATTACAAATATTCCAAGTGACCTATACATCGATTTCTAGTATTTAAATAAAAATAAAGATAGAAAATAATCATGAAAACTAAATAAACACTATGCCAAATAAGGGCATAGACGCTTTTAGGGCTTTAGCTTAAAAGTGCTAAAGCCTCCATTGCTAAAGGTATAGCATAGCTTTTGTAATTTCAAAAGCGCTATAGGTACCCCTTTAGCGCATTATAAAAGCGTTGCTAAAGGTACCCCTTTAGCGCTTACACTTTAGATGCTTTTAATGTTGAACTTTAGACGCTTTAAAAAGCTACTGCCTATTCCCTTTAGCGCTTTTCCTTACTTTTTATTTAATATATTTTTTAATTACTTTAGAGCTTTTATAAAGCTGTCTATTCCCTTTAGCGCTTTTCCTTATTTTTTAATATATTTTTTTCAATCACTTTAGACAACGCTTATCATTAAAAGCGTTGTCTATTCCCCTTTAGCGGCTTTTCCTTTTTTTTTTTAAAATTTTTTCATTTAATATAATATCTCACCATTTTTTGCAACTTAATTTATAGCTTCAACATAACATTTTAAACTACAATATATATGCATCAATTAATATACAACAATGAAACAATATTATAACAACATCGATCAATATACATCAGTATATACATCTCAATCCGTTTTGCACAATATACACAACAACAACATTAATTTATACAACAAAGAAACAAAATCAAAATTTCTTTACAAAATAACTCTATCTTCTACGTCGATCTGCACCTATATTACCTGAAACAAAATCATAAAATCGAAATTCATACAAGTTACCAAATAACAACAAAAACAACACAACTATAACGACATATATTATACTCAAAACTCAAAGTTATACCTGCTTATAATAAAACTCTCAACTCCATAACAAATTGGCACCAATCCTCCATAAGTTCATCCAATTGATCTTTTGAGTAACAAGCACACTTGTATTCATCAAAGTACTACATAATAATATAAAATAGTATGATTTAATTAAAATACTAAGTCATTTTATGAGAAATATTAAAATAATTCCTAAGTTAGAAATTCATACCGTGGATGGAATCTCTAATCGGTCCAAATGTATAGTTTCTTTCATAAACCTCAGCATAAAATAACCGCAATCTACACAATTGCGTTGACGAGGACACTACACATGGAAAGAAAATACGGATATACATTAGTATATACAACTAACTTGTTTTATCAAGTATCATCGCTATATTATCAAAATTGGGAAAATCTATACCTCCACTTTAATCCAAGAAATATTGTTGACTTTACTCCTTGGTACTTGAATACCTCTTTGTGCTCGAAAACTTTGTAGAACGCTATAATAAAATAATAACAAATATTTAGAACTATCGCACATAAATAATTAAATATACACAGGTATATTTTAGAACAATCTCACTTACGTGTCAATCGTCTTCTTCATATCTGGGTATGTTGTCCAATCATTGCCCAATGAATCCAGATAATATACAATTTCTCTCAAAGGATTAATTGCAACCAATAACCAGTGTCCACTGGAATATTAAACAAAGGTTAGATGGAAATTTTCTACACAACGTTAAAAAACGAAAAATTATAATAGAGGAAATTTAGAATGAAAATCTTACTTGTTGCCAGTATTATATGGTAAAAAGAACAATTTCCTGTATCTTTTATGGCCATAAATAAACTGAGTACATATGCTATTACTTCATCTGGTTTTGAGATGATTGACCCTGCGTGGACAATGTTGGGATTTATGAAAGCGAATCTAGACTCCAATCCACGCGGGCGAATCAACTTGTCACACAGAAACCTTAAATAAAAACATCATTAACATTAATTATTCATTGAAATGAGTAAATAAATTCTACAATTAATTAAACAAAGTTGGTTGGAGTATACCTGATATATGTATCGATAACAGCCATGCCTAATGTCAAGTGTCCAAAAACTTGGTCCAAATCCTCCATACCAATTGTTGTCATGCCATGAGAACCATAAATCCCTTCATCCAGGGGTACAAGAGAAGTACCACCTTGCGGAATAGTTGTGAAGCTTATAAATGTCCGAAGGCACGACCCATATTGTGAAGTAGTTTTCTTTCTAGCACGGTCCTCTTAGCAACACTCTTTATTTACGTGGGAATGTTGCTAATTACGTGCTCTTTACCCCTACTTACGACTTCAATCTCTTTGGGTGAATAATCTAAATATCATAAAATTAGAGTGGTCAAGTATAGGATGACAAATTAACATTATCTAAGCATAAATATCATATAATTGTGTTGTACCTGTTTTTGTGATGCCACTGACTCCATTGGCCGTGTAATCCCTTTATCTTTTGGTTTGGATTTTGTAGGAGTCTAACATTACCATGCAAAAAAATGTAAGTAAAACGAACGTAAAAAATTTGAGTACTAAAAGGTTCATAACGGTTTTAATTATACCTCATCATCTATACAACAAACGCTCCTATTTCCTCTCCCACCAATGTTGCATCCGAAACTTCATCTAGGATTGGTAATAACGCACCCTCCTCTAAAGCAATATCAATTGACACTTTCAAATATCCAGAAGGGAGCGGTTTATGATGAAGCACTTCTCCCTGAGTGTTATGGACTTTTCCCTTGCCAACCATGCGATAAGTTGGTGTCTCTAAAAAGAGTTGACAAGGTGAAATGCCCTAAAATCAATAATAAATATGACATCGTTAATGTGTATATATGTCAGTTAAATAAATTACACTAATTAAATAATATATGAATTTACCTCGGGAATAGTTTCTTTAAGAGCACAATTGACACTAGCTATGTCACTAGTTTCTTTAACACCCGAAGATTCCATTTCTGATTGGTACTGTCTTGCTTTTTCCTTCCTCAATTCAAGAACTTCAGCTTCTAATGCATCCAACCTTGCCTGCAGTTCTTTATTGCTAGCAGATTTTGTCTTTGGGTTGTTCTTTTTCAAGGAGCTTGGAGTAACCCCATATCCGACCAGAATATTCACGAACATCTAATGCTCGACTAAGTATGCTCCTGCAATCATCCGGTGGAGATGTAGATTGTGATAGAATCTCCTGAAATGCATATGAATAATGGAAAAAACATGAATATTATATGTTAATGAAATTTTGATTTAATTAGAATTAATGTTATACTTACGCATTTTGCAAAAATTTCTTGTACTTCTTCTTTAAGAACTCCATCCTTACCCACACGGCCTTCCACAAAACATGCTCGGAAGAGATGTTTGAACTATTCTCCTCTTTTAACTACACATTAACACAAAAAACAAGCTCAGTTATAACTCTTGATGAACAAGTATATCATTGCAATTTGTAAATACTTACTATTTTTTGTTCTAATCGTGCATATCCCAAACGTCCCTTTTTGTATGGATATGCCGGAGATGATGCTCTTTGACGATTTACGTCACTTACACTCTTAAATTCTGGGGTTTTTCGTTTGTCTTTAAAAACATCCCATTTTTTAAGTGAAATCACATCTGCATATTCTGTTGGAAGCTCTGCATCAACAAAAAAAATTTCGGCATCTCTAAGATATTTTCTATTTAAAAATGTTCTAAACCCTCTTAGTCTTTTGCCGGCCAATCCAAGACAATAATCTTTTTTTGTGTCATCAATGTTGAAAGACCTCTACAAAAAACATACACAAAGTGCGTTAGTATAAGTAATTTAAAGACATAATTTAAAGTACATAATCGTAATTTAAAGACATAATTAAAAGTACATAGACGTAATTTAAAGACATAATAAAAAGTACCTGTATCTCACTCCAGATTTTGTTTTTAGCATCATCCAGCCTATCATCTCTCTACTCATCACAAGTTATTGGTATTTCTCTCACAATTGTACCAATGTAACTTGTCAATTTAGAAGCGTTAGGCTCAATTAATTGGCCAGTTGGACTCCAATGCACATCGTATTTAATACCTCTATCTCTATCACGAATGATATTCTTCATAATAGTTTTTTCCTCTTTTAATTTCTTTTTCCACTCCCTTACTGGATTTTCCCCCCATCATTGTCTCCATCATTAATTGAATCATCGTGTGGGTGCTCCTCGTTACTAGCCATCTAACCTGTAATCAAGAAAAACATTAGTATCTAATGACAAATATTTAATTCCAAATATCTATTGAGTATATAAAATGACAAATATAAATTGAGTATATAAAATGACAAATATGAAAAATATATCATTAATTAGAAGTTTGCTAAGTGTTAACAAGAATGGAGGAATATATATTACCTCTTTCACTAACATCTCTTTCTTTTCTTGGTTGGATTTTGAATTACTTGTCTCTTAAGAACGCGGACGGAGGGATTGATCCAAATTTCCTCATCATGATCTTTTCTAATATATGTTTCATCCACTGTAGTATTTTCATCTCGATCGTTTCCAATATACGACTCATTCTCAACATCAACATCACCTTGATCTACACTTTTATCATCAATCACTTTGTTAGATAAAAGCACTATAGACCATTTCGTACTCTTCGGGTCTGTGACATAGAACACTTGTTTAGCTTGAGAGGCTAGAATAAAAGGCTCATCTTTATACCCCACCCTATTAAGATCCACTTGCAAAAACCCTGACTTATCCATTCGTATGCCACTATTATGTACCCACTTGCAATCAAAGATAGGAATCTGAAACTTCTCGTAATCAAACACCCAAATGTGATTGATAACCCCAAAATATGACAGATTTTCATATTTGGGGTTTAAGTCCTTCATACTAGAAATGTGCATTGCTTCAGCTACAACCGTAACACCACTATTTTGCATAGTACTTTTCTCATCTTGCTCTTTGGTATAAAATGTGTATCCATTAATTGTGTATCCTCTATAAGAGAACACAATCAAACTTGGACCATATGCCAAACATCTCCACCTGTCTGATATTGAAGCGGAATCTGAATGAAACTTTGAATATATATGATCCTTAAACCACTGTATAAAACTTTGATTGTGCTCTCGTACTATCCAATTTTCATTTCTACTTTGATGCTCACCTCGAGTATAGCCTTGTGCATTTCAACAAACGGCTCAACCTCATTGTCATTATGCGAACATACAAATGCACTTGATCCGTTCATCCTTGATCTCACAATTTCATTTCCAATTAATTTTTTACCTTCTTTTTTTCGAAAAAATGAGATTTGGGGAGTCCTATGGATTGCACATTGGACAAAAATTCAGTACAAAACTCAACCGCTTCTTCAACAACATATCGCTCAACGATACAACCCTCTGGACGACTTCGGTTTTTCACGTACCCTTTTAATATTTTCATGTAACGTTCAACAGGGTACATCCATCTCATATAAGTTGGTCCACATAATTGTGTCTCTTTCACAAGATGAACAACAAGATGTACCATAATGTCAAAAAATGATGGAGGAAAATACATTTCAAGGTCACACAAAGTAATAACTATTTCTTTTTGTAATACTGGTAAGATCTCAGGATCGATCACCTTACTACAAATTGACCTGAAGAAAAAACACAATTTAGTTATAGCACTTCTTACTTTTTCTGGCAAAATAGAACGTATACCTATTGGTAGAAAATGTTCCATTATGACATGGCAATCATGTGTCTTCAAACTCTTTAACTTGAGGTCTTTCATGGACACGAGTCTTCTAATGTCTGAGGAGTAACCTTCTGGAACTTTAACTTCACTCAAAAACTTACACAATATTTTCTTTTCCTTCCTAGATAGAGTATAAGCGGTGGTAGATATGCGTCTTCCTTTCTTCACGGGTCCTAATTCAGTTGTTATTCCCATCTCTACCATGTCCTCCCTTGCTTTAAGGCCATCTTTAGACTTTCCTTTTATATTGAGTAACGTACCAATAACACTTTCAAATACATTTTTTTCAATATGCATAACATCAAGAAAATGGCTTACGTACAAAGATTTCCAATATGGCAATTCAAAAAAAATTGACCTTTTCTTCCACCCACCTGTGACAACTTTATGTGCAAAAGGTTTGCCAAAATACTCACATCTTTCACCTTTTCAAAATTTGATCACTGTCAATCCAGTGAGCTCTCGTTGTTCGGTATCTCCATTGAATGCTTTTCTCCATCCACGATCTTGATGTTTAGAAGTTAAGAATCTCGATGACCGAGAAAGACATTCTTGACAAAGTTTCAATCGCATGGTATCGGTTCCATCTTCACGAGACACGCTTTTCACCTTTAATGCTATACCGGATAAATTTCCATATCTTTGGAAAATCGTTAATTGTGCCAAACAACATCGCCCTCAAATTGAAATTTTCTTTCCTATATCCATCATAAACCTCCACTCCGTTCTCCGACAAAATCTTCAAATCTTCGATTAAAGGTTTCAAGTATACATCTATGTCATTCCCTGGTTGTTTAGGCCCAGAAATTAACATAGACAACATCATGTACTTGCGCTTCATACATAGCCATGGAGGTAGGTTATAAATCATAAGAATCACGGGTCATGTGGAATGTGAGATACTTTGAAGACCATGCGGGTTCATTCCATCCGTAGATAATGCCAAGCGAAGGTTTCTTGTTTCTCCTCCAAAATCAGGATAATCATTATCAATTTTCTTCCACTGGGGTGCATCTGCCGGATGTCGAAACTTTCCATTGATAATTCTTTCATCTGCATGCCAAGTTAAGTGTCTAGCATCGGTTTCACTACGAAACATGCGTCTAAATCTCGGAATAATAGGAAAATACCATAAGACTTTCGCTGGAGATGATTTTTTCTTATATCGAGATAAACCGCACTTAGGGCATTCATTCAATGATGCATATTCGTTTCGAAACAAAATGCAATCATTTAGACATGCATGTATCTTTTCATAGCTCATGCCAATAGAGCACAACATTTTTTTGGTCTCGTAGGTTCGATTAGGAAGAACATTATCCTCGGGAAGCATATCTCAAAAGGGCTAATAACTCGTGAAACTTTTATCCGACCATCCGCGCCTTTAAGTTGTACAATTTTAATACCGCAGACAATCTTGTGAATTTGGGGCAATCTTTATACAACGGTTTCTCCGCATCGCCTACCAACCTCTCAAACATTTTGGGACAATCTTGAAGATCTTCTTCAAGTGCTTCTGCAATCTCTTCGACTCGATCATAATCATATGTATCCGTGGCATTGTCGTCTGAAACATAGGTCGCATTACTTTTCACCCCCCAATCAACATTCTCGATGCTTTTCTCACCATGAAATATCCAACACGTATAACTTCGATCAATTCCACGCATCAGTAAATGCGATATCAATCCATCTGCGTCAACCCGACCCACATAACAACAACCCAAGCAAGGACATTTCATTCTATTCGGGTCTTCAGCGTGTTCAACAGCAAACTTAACGAACTCTAATACCCCATTCTCGTACTCTTTTGACAATCGATCGGCACACATCCATTTTTTATCCATGGTTTTAACTATTACGCATGTTAAACAAAAACACTAATTAGGGCATAAAACGGTATAATAATATCTAACCAAATTAGGAATGTCTTAGTTTATTACTAGATCTAAACATAATACTTATTTGATTTATTGTTTTCCAATAGGAAATTCATGTGGTTGAAAGGAAGTAGATATATGTAGCATAAATTTCACATAGCACTTTAGATATTTGATATCCTCTTTTACTAATTATTGATCTCATAATAATTCAACTATTATTTTAGAAATGACAGAGTAGCTAGGAACATGGAAATAACATGAGTTTTAAGACTGTGCACATGCATACATGTCCTACATATTTTAACCCATCTTTTATAGATTCTATAATTTTATGTTTCCTCTTTAGAATAACCATTGCTACATATAGTGCAAAAGTGTAGGTATGTTGTTAACCTCATAAAGGAACATGGCAAGCAAGTATATAATGAAGTTCGTGCAACTTATATTGATGAATTGAATAAGGTAACTACTAAAATCAAAGTCTTCCATCAAGATGTTTGATTATTGAAATGTTGTCTTTGGTTTCTTTATGAATCTAACAAATAGAAGTGTAGTAGTGTAGGTATGTTGTTAACTTCCTCAAGGAATATGAAAAAGAAGTATAATGAAGTTCATGCAACAAATATTGATATAATTAATAAGTATAAATTATGAATTGGCAATTGAAGTATTAATAGGACATTAATATTTATATTTTCATATTACTCCATTCTCCAAGTAATTGGATATATCTTTAGTCTTTAACTCTAACTTCATCCCCTCTATTAGATATGTAGATATTAGAAGTCTATTTGTGTAACTTTATTACTTGTGAACTTTATCTCTGAATATTCTGAAACATGCATCGCCAAAACCACTTTTCTATTTCAATTCTACTAATGTCAGTAACCATTCTATTTTATTCCACATTAACAAGTGCTCTTGAAGAACATGGTATAATAAAATAATCTCTCTTCCATGCTCATTTTTTATGTGTTTTTTCTAAAAAAGATTGTATAAATATTTTCATTAATCAAACATACCATCAATGGCAGGAGGTTAATTTCCCTTCCTCTAAACCAATTCTTTCTCTTTATAAATTGTTATTTTTTTCCGATAGAAACTGTGTGTATCCTCTACGTTCAACTGAAAGTTCTTTCTCTATAAATTTTAACATTACTGTACTTCTGTTTAGTATAGTGGTTTGCTACAGTTCAAACACATGTATGGAATATTGGAAAAAACACATGTATAGTTTAATGCCTTTATATCTTATTACTAATAACTAAAGTATTTGTTCCTCAGCCTAAACAAGAAAGGGAACTAACATTGAAAATGGTACCAAAACCATAAGCAAATGGATTCAACAGAATGCAAACGGTGGAAACAGAACCTATCAGAACAGCCGGAAAATAAGCAACCAGAACACCTAGACCTAGCAAATCAGAAACAATGAAGAGATATCTTATATCAGAAAAACTAAGTGATATATGGTCTCCACATATCTGTCAATTCATGCAAAATTATTATTAAAAATAAATCGTTGTACCTGCGTGAGTGAAGAAATTGAGAGAAGAGGCAGATTCAATGGAAGAACTTTTTGATTCCTAGCCCTGAGCCGCGTGGAGATTCTTGAACTGACAGTGGAGGTGTTGTGCGAGCTTCAATGGAAGAACCACGGCTGGAGAAGACGAACAGGAGAAGAACGGTTGGAGAAGACGAACAAAGAATCGCGCTACAATAGGAGGAGACGAGTTGCAGAAGGACGAATGGAGAAGAAGAACGGCTGAGAATCGCGATGAAGGAGTGAAGACGATGAACGGCTGGGGTTTGTGAGTGTTGAGAGGATGAAGAGAGCTTGAATGGGAGGAGACGAATGGAGAAGAAGACAGAGCGCTGCTGGGTTAAGTTTCGGTTTGTGTTTCTGGAAATCTGATTTAGGGGTTAGGGGTTTAGAAATTAATTAACAAACCAAAGGCAGCGCTTTCAAGAAGTGCTGCTAAAGGTACCCCCCCCCCCTTTAGCAGCGCTTTTATATTTACACAAAGGCAGCGCTTTAGGCTTACCCCCCCTTTAGCAGCGCTTTTAGACTTACACCTTTAGCAGCGCTTTTTGAAAGCGCTGTCTAAAGCATACCCTTTAGCAGCGCTTTTATTAATTTTTTAATTTTTAATTTTTCTAAAACCCTATAGCAGCGCTTAGGGAGAAAAAGCGCTGCCTTTGATAAGGCCTATAGCAGCGCTTTTAATAAGCGCGCTGTCTAAAGTTTTTTTTTTTTTTGGATACCTATAGCAGCGCTTTTGCATAAGCGCTGTCTATGTAGTGCTGCCAAAACTCATTTTTAGCGTATTGAAATGCATGTTAGAATAACCTAATTCCCTATGTATTAAAAGAAAAAAAATATTTTTGGTATTTTTGGAATTGGTTTTAAAATAGGATAACTAATTAAAAGTTAATTAAAGATTAATTATGAAAATAATTTTAAATTAAACAAAATAAAAATATTTTTTTTGTTAAAAATTAAATAAATATTTTATTAACCTAAATCTGAAAAGAAAATATTTTTTAAGATTTTTTATAATAGTTTAAATAATTTATGAAAAGAAATTAAATAAAAAAGAAATTGTCAAAAGAAATAGAGAAAAAGAAAGGAAATTAGTATCAAAAAATAGGGATGGCCCTTCGAGGTGTTGAACTCGTGACCCTTAGGTCACACGTTCAAAAGTTGGCCACTGGCCTGTAGTGTTAATATATCACCTCTGAATTTTTATGTACGTTACCCTACAAAAATCAGAAAAATGTGAAAAAGAGCAAAACGCAGGGATCGAACCCGTGCCTAAAGAGAGGAGAGGATTACACGTGCATGATGAACCACTGGGTGGTGATACATCCGTTCATATAAACACATTCATAAATATATATTCAACATTAATTCCAGAAAATTAGACTTATAATCAAAACACGCGCGTGGGACCCTTGGAATTTAAATGAACGAATCAAAACATGCCACGCAGGGACCACCGGAGTCCATCAAAGTCACAGACGCCAGAGTCAAACTTCGGTCGTCTTCTCCGACCATTCCAAAAATCAAACCTGCAAAATCAAAAGATTTATCATTCAAAAGGGACACTACCCCCCTAAATAGACCCCTACG
This sequence comes from Vicia sativa, assembly GCA_021764765.1. NCBI lineage: Eukaryota > Viridiplantae > Streptophyta > Magnoliopsida > Fabales > Fabaceae > Vicia > Vicia sativa. The sequence goes on along the minus strand of CM038796.1, from coordinate 103,616,930 downwards.
AGTTCAATGGTTATGTCCGTTCATCTTGAAATAGCCTGTAGCTAGGGATACGAAGCCTCTCATGTTCTATGCCCTAGCCATGGTGTGTTTGTATTCATGTGTCAAAACTCAAAACCAATACACCAAATCGACTCTAAATGACATCATGAATATATATGAATGCACAAAAACAATTTATATTGCATGAATCAAGAGCTTGAAATCGAAGAACAATACCAAACTGGTGCAACTTGGGAGGATGATTCTGGGATGCTTTGAGATCGTGTGGGTGCTTGGATTGACTCCTGGGAACCTCAGGATGATGATGGAATGCTTGAAACGGCTTGAGAATGGTTGGAGAATCGGTTTCAAATTTGCCCAAACTTTGAAGAATTTTTGAGAATTTTCTTAGGGTTTTTGAGGCAGCCAATTCGTGTCCTTTGCATCTGGCTATGATCTTGTATACATATGGAGTTAATTAGGTCAAGTATTTGAGAGGAAAATGTTGCATTGAATGTAAAAATATTTGATTGGAAAATCAAATGAAAAACTTCCAATTTTGACCAAATCTCATGTCAATCATCCCTTGTGCGTTTTTTCTAAATATCTTGGGCTTGTTTGGTCATCAAGAAACTTAAGTCCATGGCCTTGCACGCATCATATACCATCTTGCATTTTATTTTTATTTTATTGTATTTTAAATGAATAAAATCAAAAATAAATAAAATAAATGTTAAAATAATGCATGGATGAGATTAGAGCTTCTTGACAATGTTAGAAACATGTTTCAAACATAAAAATATAGGCCAATTTGGAGAAATTTCAAGATTGGTTAATATTTGCCTCATGCACTTTCTCAAAATTATCAAACTTGCACCCAACATATTTTTCTCAATTCATAACATTTGAGGATGATCTAGGACTTTTTAGAAATCTTAAGATTTCCTCTAAATGCTCTCTTTGTTTTTATCTCCATTAAAGCTTCCATGTTCATGTACATTTCTTTGAGAAAAGATGACTTTTTGTTGACTTTGGAAAAGGACCTATATTGTCTTGGCCCATATATATCAAATGAAGCATTTTTTGTGAAAAACTTGTAAAATACAAAGTTGTATAGAATGGCATTTCCTTCAGAATGGGCTTTGGTTGAGGAATCTCTGATGAAGTATGTGAAAGTTATGCATGGTCAAAGTTCAGTTGACTTCTGCTAAGAAACCCTAATTTAGTAACTTTTGATTTTTGATGAATCTTGAGTTTCCTTGATGAATCATGATTAAATGATGAAAATAACTTCAAAATCTTGAAGTTGACCAAAAATGATGAAGTTTGACTGTATGTTGACCATAATTGAGTTTTTGTCCAATACAACTAATTTTCAAACATTTGAGTAATTGACGAGCACACTTGCACTGTGAGGCTTGAAATTTGATATGGAGATATTTTGAGACATATGAGGAAACATGAAGTCCACTTGAGGCCTTATGAGTTTAATTTCCTTTGAGAAAAGCAAAATCCTAGTTGTGGGTTGATTGCTTAGGAGGAGGTTTGTCTGGCCAATCTTTGAGAAACTGAGGACCATATGAACATGATGATGTATCTTGAACCTCAAAAATGGGAGGGAAAATTTTGGGGCAACCCAACTAGCTGTTGTGATCGTATAAAAAGGCATGTTAACCCTATTTTCAGAGTTAGCCACACTAGAGAATATTGAACGCACTGTGTTTAAGTTTTAGGTTTTAAGTGTTTGTTAATTGTTCCTTCTTGGCCACTCTAGTATTATTTAATACTTGAGGTGGACGTTAGTTGATTTGTAAGTTTTTAATCATCTATAAGCTTGGAAGTAATGATGGTTATGTGTCTTTGAAGTGTGTCTTCAATTCTTTTATTGTTATTATCACTGTGTGTGATTGAGGGGAGTGAGAGGGGTTTCTCATATCTAAGAGGTTCTTAGGTAGAAGGGTTATTGGGTAGTGATTAAGTGAGGGTTGTAAATGGGGAATTTTAACTCTAAATTAATACTGCTAATAGTGGACTTCATCCCTGACTTGGTAGCCTCTAGACGTTGGTGTGATTGCACCAAACTGGGTGAACAATTTACTTGTGTCATTTTAATTTACTGCAATTAGCTTTATGTTGTTACTTGTTCAGCAAATAGATATTAGTGTTGTGACATCATCTTCGACATCTCATATCTGATACCAAAATTTCAATCACAACAATATAAAGAACACTATAATTAAAAATATATGTAAATAATCATGCATAGGTGTTATATTCACTTATCATAACATTTCATCATAATTGTAATCAATAACAGTAAACAAGCACATATATGCCAACAACAAAATATGCAATGAGACACAACACTAACTCTATGCATGCGATACTAAGATCACTACCGAATCCACTCTATCTAAGATTAGAGTCACCATTTTAGTGAAAATTTAGGTTCACCTAACTACTAATCCACTCCATATAGGATTAGAACCATCAACAAAAGGAAATAATCGTATTCACCTCTCTCGTATCCACTCCATCTAGGATTTGATCCAACAACAACAACGACACAATATGAATGCATAATACAAAATCATGCAGCTCAACAACACAACATATTGATATTAATTCCTTTACCTGTACCAGCCACCTGCTGTAATTCATTAGCAATAACACATTGCATCACCACTACCAAATTCACATAATTGTTTTACAACATACAATCAAGAATTCACACGAAAGAGGTTAACTTCATAAAATAATTAACTATTGTATTTGGAACCATTTTTACATAATAGACAATGTTCTCAACTTTACGACAATTTGAATGATGCGTTAAATGGACACTCGAGCGCAAAGTTATGGATTTTCAAAGTTTTGAAAAATTGTCAGCTTCAGTGAATAACGGGTTACCTTTGAATGGAAACCGGTTACTTCAACCCTGAGACTCTCCTATTATGGAAATTTTGTTTGAGGTAACGGGTTATCTCAGAATGGTAACTGGTTACTTCATTGAGACAGTAACCAATAACCCCAAAATTTTGACCGAGGTAACCAGTTACCTCAGAATGGTAACCGGTTACTTCACTGAACCAGTAACTAAAATCCCCAAATTTTTCTGAGGTAACCGGTTACCATTCTGAAGTAACCGATTACTTCACTGTTACAGAGCCATAAACCAAATTTTTCTTCTGCTACGGGATTTTCCTATTTTCACCCAAAAATCAGTTTTTCCCATACATCAAAACATGTTAATTCATGAGATCATTAACCCACATCATACACAACAATTCAAATCACAATCTCACACCAATTTCATCAATTTCTATTGCAATTTCATCAAGATTTCATCATTAGATTCAACATGCACCAACAAACCAATTCATAAACAAACCCACACAAAACCATGAAATAAATTCCCGACATACTTATAATTATACTATCCCTTAGAGAGTTGGAACTCCACCCTTACCTTTGGATTAAAGGTTGCTAAATGTCCCTAATAATGGAGTTTCTTCTTGCCCTAATCCTCTTGTTTCTTTTCTTTCTCTTCTACTTTTCTTATTTTCACGATGTAACTAATGAACACTAAAACCCCAGCTCTTCCTTATAGTCACTTTTACCCTTAGGATCCTTTTTATTATTTTTCCTTTTGTATCCTCACTTATACTTCCAATTTTACCACCTTGCCCTTTCCATACTTCTATAAAACCATTTATTTTAATTAATTAAATAGAAATCAAGAAAATTAGTAACAAACCTATTTTTCTAATATTTCTATTAATTATTTCTAAACTTAATAATTTATTATTAAATTAATCAATCTAAAACAACCCACTATACTCCTTAAACATGACACTACCCCACACATGGAAGTATCAAAATGCATGATTCGACACATGATTTATCAGATAAATTATAACTACAAAATTAAATAATTAAATTAATAATCAATGTGTTACAACTCTCCTCCACTTAGAATATTTTCATCCTAAAAAATTTCCTGATGCAAACATCTCCGGATACGACTCTCACATCTTACTCTCTAATTTTCATGTTGCATTCTCACTGGTGACTCCTCTCCAAAATTCCCAAACATAATTCAAAAGAAGCACCAAAAATGGAGAAGTCATCCATGGACACTTCAATTATCTTCTCACTCATATTAGAGAAAATAGCTTGCATATATCTTTGAAATTTAGTCGGCGCATTACATAAGCCAAAAGGCATACGTCAATACGTAAAAACTCCAAATGGACATCTGAAAGCATTTTTCTCGTGATAATCTAGATTGACAGAAATTTGATTGTACCCCGAGTAACCATCCAAGAAACAATAGAAATGTTGACCCGATAATCTTTCCATTATTTGATCCATGAATGGAACAGGAAAGTGATCTTTCTTTGTTGCTTTGTTACGCCTTCGGTAATCAATACACATTCTCCACCCGATCACTTTTCTACTCGGAACCAACTCATTTTTCTCATTGGTGATCACCGTTATTGCACCCTTCTTAGGAACCACATGCACCAGACTAACCTAAGTACTATCTGAGATAGGATAAATCATGCCCGCCTCTAACAACTTGACAACTTCCTTTTGCACCACTTCCTTCATCACCGAGTTTAAACTCGTTTGAGGTTGGGAAACCAGCTTGAATTCTTCCTCCATCATTATTTTGTGCATACCACAGGTTGGGGAAATGCCTCTCAAATCCGATAACACCCAACCTATTGTACACTACGCCAAAAATGAGTTTTGGCAGCACTACATAGAAAGCACTTTTTAGCAAAAAGCGCTGTTGTAGGCTGGAAAAAATACGCTTAAAAAAAGATCTCTCAAAGGATACCTTTAGACAGCACTTTTTAAAAGCGCTGCTAAAGTCCGTACGAATGCCCCATCTAAGAAAGCGCTTTTCCAAAAGCGCTGCTAAATGGTTACCTTAGAAAGTGCTTTTGAAAAGTGCTGCTAAAGGTTAAACTACGAAAGCGCTTTTGAAAAGCGCTTCCATAGGCCTTAAATTAGGGAACTTAAAGAAAATGTTTTTTTGGCAAAAAGCGCTGCTATTTGTAATACAGTGAACTAACTTTGTAGATTTTTGTATCGCAAATGTGCGGATAGCAAGAGTCGCCACCGACTTTTATTTTATCCAATTAAGGGAAGGTAAAAAGTACAGAAAAAGACCTTCGTTAGTTATCTACGGGCTCTTAGTTGCTCTTAGATCACTTTTAAATTGTGCTTTCTGTGTGTTTGACAAAAATGTTTTGAAAAGGCATTTCGCTTTGACTTTGTAATGATTCATGTAGGAATGTATACAAAGTGTTCGGAAATGTTTTGTTTTGAAAAGAGTTTGAACTTTGACAAAAGTGTGAGGTGTAAAAAGTATTTTGATAGAGCAAGCAACTAAAAGTCTTATTACCTACTCAGAATAGTCGTTTTCGTGTTGTTTTACGTTCCTTTAGAATAGTTCTATCCATACCATTAGTTGGTAGGTAACCCTATTCGTTGGATGTAAGCGGGACATTCGAAGGGACATCGTATGGTCATAGAAGGCAACTTGTAGGAAGTATCCTAGCACATTCGAAGGGACTATCATCATTTTTCGTAGGCGACAATCGAGGGTCAAGATCATGTATTCGGAGGCGACATCGTGGGTCTTATGATCTTTGTATCGAAGGGACTATGATGATTTGTTTTGAAGGCGACGGTGCTAGAATACCTCTACGTTCGAGGGACTTGACCATTTGAATTCGTAAAGGCAACGAGAGAGAATTACCCTAAGGGGTTCATGTGTGAAAAGAGTGTGTTGATTCAGATACATGCTATCTTGAAAATTAGAGTGAGCTATGTTTGATTTTATCTTGTCATACACGCCTAATTACTAACAGTTTATAAGATGCGGAAAGTAAATTGCGGAAATATAAAGTGCGGAAAGATAAATCCTACGCTATTACATGGCTTTGGGGCAGATACATAATTGAAAAATGCGGGAAATAAAAGTCCTAATTAAACTATTACATCCCATAGGCAATTACATAATATGAAAAGAAAGCGATAAAAATTGTCCGAAACGGCATAACCAGGAAACAGATGAAAATCGGGAGATACAAGGAAATTGCATAAGAGGAAAATGTTAGTAAAAATAATAATTTTTGGATGAGAAAAAGTTTTCATGCTAGAAATAACATTAATATGCTAAAATAATTTTTTGGGATTTTTTGGAGGTAATTTGATAATTAAAAATCAATTAAAAGCTATTTAAATGCAAAAGTAGAAATTAAATAAAATATGCATGCAAAAATAATAATTTTAATTTTAAAAATTAAATAAACATTTTTATGATGAGTGTGCAAAAAATAAATATTTCTGGTATTTTTTAAATGCATGATAAAAATTATTAAAGATAAATTAAAATGGATGGAAAATATTAAAAGAAAATAAAATAGAAAATATAAGAAAATAATAGTTTTCAAACTTGTGAAAAATATTTGCCATGGCTGGGACTCGAACCGGTGACCTTGCCTTCACAACCACACGCCTTGACCAACTGAGCTGGCTTGCACACGTGTTTAAAAAATGGAGCGAATGGATTGTAAACGGGTGTCGTTCCCTGATTGGTTGAAATCACGCGCCAACCATCGCCTTCTTCGTTTTGAATTTTTGAAAAGATAGCGTCGGCCTCAGTTCGACGCTATAGTCCCTGCAATTCCTAAAATCAAACACAAGCAATATAAATGACATTCAAAGGCATGGTTCGATTGGAAACATCATTCTGAACACGATGATGGTGGTCTCTTGGTCCAATTTTTCCTATTTCGTGATATCCCAATTCGAACCATGGAACCCTAGCTATGGTAAGTTTTGATTCTGGCCATGAAAATTCAATCAAACTATGCAGAAAGCTTGCAAACTTCCATCTAAACACAAAACAAACCACAAAACATGTTAAAATGCATGAGAATTAGAAATCGATTTTGGAAAAGGAAGAACAAACCGAATTCTGATTTTCGTGTTTCTTGATGGTTTTGGATGATGTAAAGGTCTGGACTGCTTCAGGAGATGTCAAGGAACGCAATGGGATGCTTGGAATCGATTGAAACCAGCTAGAACTGTGGCTGCAAGTTACTTCAAGAGCACGGTTTTTTGACTTTTAGGTTAGGGTTCTTGAGGCAATTTTTCTGTTCTCTCTTGTGTGATATGCATTGTATATTTATAATGGATGGAAATTGAGCTGATTTGAGGAACAAATAATGGTTAATCAATGCAAAGATTATTTGATTTTGTACAAAATCAAATCTTATCTTTTTTGATCAATTTCAATCAAATTCTTGCCATATCAATGATAATTTCGAAATTTGTCAGCCTTTATGAGTTACTTGGATCCCAAGAATGAGAGAAAAATCAATTTTGCAATTAATTTTGATTTTATACCTTATTTTTGAATTTAATTTGTATTTAAATAAATAAAATCCAAATTAAATAGAAAAATAAAGTTAAAATTCGTGGCATTGGGCTTGGATGTTCCAAATTGTATAAGGAACGAGTTTGAATGAAGAAAAACCAAGCCCATTTGCAAAAATTTTGATTTTTACAAGTATCTCTCTTTGTGCACTTCTTCAAAATTGCCCAACTTGCACAAGGTGTATTTTGCTCAATTTTCCACATTTTTAAGTGTTCTTGGACTTTTTGGAAATCTCTAAGAGTCCTCTAACCAACCTCTTTGGTTTCATCTCAATTGGAGTTTCCATGCTCAATATATCTTCAAAACATAAAGTTGACTTTTTGTTGACTTTGAAAAGGACCTGTAATGTTTTGATCCATACCTTCCAAATGAAGCATTTTTTGAACATTATTGTGAGACATGAAGTTGTAGAGAATTGAATTTCCTTCAAAACAAGAGGTGGTGGAAAAATTTCTGAGAAAGTATGAAGAAGTTATGCTCAATCCAAGTTTGGTTGACTTTTCACTGAAAAACCCTAATTTGGAAAGTTTGACTCTTGAGCAAATCTTGAGTTTTCTTGATGAATCATGATCAACCCTTGATCAAATGATGAATGTAACTTCAAAATGAGGATGTTGACCAAAAATCAGGAAGTTTGATTGTATGTTGACCACAGTTGACTTTTTGTCCAATACAATTGATTTTCAACCATCTGAGCAATTGTCTGAGGAAACTTGACTTGTGAGGCTTGAAACTTGTCATGGAGAATCTTTGAAGCATATAAGGAAGCATGATTACCATTGGAGAGGTTGGAAGTCCATCTGGATCTGAGAATTGCCAAACCCTAGTTTGGGTTGATTGTCTAGGAGAGGGTTTGTCTGATCAACCCTTGAGGAATCCTTGAGTGTAGATGTATGAAATGTCTTGAGAAGTAGGAGGGAAAATTTTGGGGTATGACAGCTTCCCCTGTTCAATCTTCTTGTACTGGAAGGGTTAGATTGGCATGCGTGCCTTTCGTGACCTGGAGGTAGAAGATGATTAAACACTCGAGTACACCTGAAAATTTGCACTCGTTGCTGGCCAATGATGCGGGAATGGGCTTACAGATGCCATTTGGAGAAGTTGGAGACTTCGCTGGGGAATGGGTCGTATGCTAGACTCGATATTGTTGTTCGAGATAGGAGAACTGTCGGTGATGGGCTTAAGATGCCATCTGGAAAGATCGATGCTGGGGAGTGAGTCGTACGTTAGACTCTGCAGGCATTCTTGAAAATAGAAGGGAGCGCGGAGATGGGCTTAAGATACCATCCGGAGGGAGTCGTACGTTAGACCCTGTGCTTGTCTTTGAATGGAGTTATTGGTTTGTATTGGATTTTTAACCAAATATGCAGCAATCTGCAAGTGGAGAAATGTTGATAAGTAGTCGGAGATGGGCTTAAGATGCCATCTAAGGCAACTGAGTCGTACGCTAGACTCTGTAGTTGTTGTTGATAAGAGGGAGTCAGAATACATCTTCGTGCTGATTACTCTGAAGGGATAGTAGTTGGCAAAATATGGACAGCTTCCCTGTTGTGTTTGGGTATTGATCCAATGCCTGTTATCGGAGGATAACTTGTGATCGTTCAGATAGTTTTCCCGTCTAGCTTCGGGTATTAATCCTGGATCCGTTGTCGGAGGACAACGAGGGTGGTCTTTCAGATAGTTTTCCCGTCTGGCTTCGGGCATTAATCTTGGACCAGTTGTCGGAGGACAACTAGGGCGGTCTTTTAGACACTTTTCCCGTCTGGCTTCGGGCATTAATCTTGGACCAGTTGTCGAAGGACAACTAGGGCGGTCTTTTAGATAGTTCTCCCGTCTAGCTTCGGGTATTAATCCTGGACCTGTTTGCTTCAGAAGTGATTTTCACCTGTTTTGGAGAAAACAAGAGAAACTTTGATAGAATATCGTTAGTCTTATGCAAGTTATGATGCATGACGATGTTTATGAATGACATATGCATAAATTATGACTTTTATGAGTAATGTATGAATGATAGATGTTGTGGTATTTCAAAACATATCCATCTTGAAGAAGATGTAGATGTTCTGCTTGAGGATTTCTGACTTCTGCTTGGGGATGGAACGGATGGAAATCGTGAGAAGAAAGATAACTTTGATTCCTCCGATGCACTATCTGACCAAGTCTTGAGCCTGGATATTGTTGAGGATGGTAGAGATCGAGAGACGCGCTGTTGAGGATCTCGTGCATAGACCCTGCTGAGGAGAATCTAAGAGGTGCTCTACTAGGGATCTTGCGTGTAAATCCTGCTGGAGAGTATTTGGTTGTTGCCGGGAGACCGGGTTAGAAGAATCTGGAGCCCGTTGAAATCTCTGACTAGGGAACAAAAGGTGTAGGTTTCCTCCGATGCACTATCTGACCAAGTTTCAGGTCTGGATACTGCTGCTGCCGGGGAAATGATGATTGCTAAGAGATATTCTGCTGGAGATAAATACCTCGGCTGGGGATGAAGCGTTATTGCTCGAAGACTGATGTAACATGATTTAGTTGAGTGGAATCACTGCTCGGGAACTAACGTATACTCCTCTGGGGAAGGTTCGTAGTGAGCGACACCTCTGTAGGGATCATGCTCTGCGGGGAAATGTTTTAGTGACTTTCGTCGTCATCTCAATTCTTGGAGCCTGTAGTAATTACTTTTGCATGTTCACTTTTCGCATGTTTGTAAGTATATTATTATTGTCAAATACATATAATCATTCAAAGCAAACGTTGGACTTTATGCAAACAACAATAGTGACAATTTGTAAAAAGAAAGAAACTTGTATTTATTTGAAATGCGGCGTATGGCCAAGTAGTTTGTGTACAATAGAAGTAAAAGCTATGCGGAAACAATCTCGTTAAGCTCCAACTATGCTAGTACTCATATATTTCAACTATCTCATCTCCTTGCCGTCAGTAGAAAGTGAGTGAATTGATTTTCGCCATTTGAATCTTGAATACTGATAGTAGTCTGGAAGTAGATAGGTGATCTGGACGAGACATAGTTGTACGCTTAAATCCCTAACTTTTGCCTAGACCGCCCTTTTGGGTTTTCAGTCTACCGGGATACCCTTTTTTGCCCAACCCGCCTTTTCAGGTTTTCGACTTGCCGGGTGTACATGTTTTGTATATATCCTTAACTTTTGCCCGAACCCTTTTGGTTCGCCAGGATGCCCTTATTTTTGCCTAGGCCAGTCGACCTAGCGGGTCTCGTTTATGCGTAGTATTTTTTGACTATGCCTGCGTTCACAAGGTGTGGGAAGTCTTCACCATCCATGGTGCTAAGTATCATAGCTCTGCCGGAAAATACTGTCTTGACTACAAATGGTCCCTCATAGGTGGGAGTCCATTTGCCCCTGGGATCACCTTGTGGAAGAATGATGCGCTTGACTACTAGATCACCGACTTGGTAGACTCGGTCTTGACTTTCTTGTTAAATGCCCTGATCATTCGCTTCTGATAGATCTGTCCATGGCAGATGGATGCGAGTCGTTTCTCATCAATCAAATTGATCTGGTCAAGGCGAGTCTGGACCCAATCGTCTTCGCCTAACTCTGTGTCCTGGAGGACTCTAGTTGAGGGTATCTAAACCTCGATGGGTAGGACTGCTTCCATACCGTATACAAGAGAGAAGGGAGTTGCCCCTGTTGATGTTCGTACTGTAGTACGATAACCGTGGAGAGCGAATGACGACATCTCATAGCAATCCTTGTAAGTGACTGTCATCTTCTGTATAATCTTCTTAATGTTCTTGTTGGCGGCTTCCACAGCGCCATTCATCTTAGGCCGATAAGGAGAAGAATTGTGATGCTTGATCTTGAACTGCGTGCAGAGTTCAATGATCATCTTGTTGTTGAGATTAGAGCCATTATCTGTGATAATCCTCTCAGGAGTTCCATACCGACAGATAAGATTATGCTTGATGAATCGAGCCACGACATTCTTAGTAACAGATGCAAACGAGGCTGCTTCTACCCACTTGGTGAAATAGTCAATTGCCACAAGGATGAAACGATGTCCGTTGGAAGCTGTGGGCTTGATTTCTTCGATCATGTCAATGCCCCACATTGCAAAAGGCCAAGGAGCTGTTAGAACATTCAAAGGTACTGGAGGTACATGCACTTTGTCTGCGTAAATTTGGCATTTGTGACAAGATCGAGCGTAGCGGTGACAATCAGCTTCCATGGTGGACCAATAGTAACCTGTTCTCAGAATTTTCTTAGCCATTGTATGTCCCCTGGAATGGGTACCAAATGCGCCTTCGTAACTCTTCCATGATGCATTCCATTGTTTCCGGCCTACACAATGAGTAAGCACAAGTCGTGGTTGCTTGTATAAGATGTCGTTCTTTGAGGAAGAATTTGGATGCAAATCTTCTCAAGAACTTCTTGTCATTGATGATGCCTGGGATATTCCTGAGTCTCAAGATACCTCTTCACATCGTAGTACCAAGGTTTCTCTTCTGTATCAAGCTCATAACAATACGCTAGTTCGTCAAACTTCTCAATGATGATCTGGGGAGCCTCGTTGTCCCATCTGACCTTGAACATAGATGCCATAGTAGCCAATGCGTCTGCCAACTAATTCTCTTCTCGTGGAATGTGATCGAAAGTTATCTCTTCAAAGTAGGGAATCAAACTCAGAACATGTTCTCGATATGGAATGAGATTCAGATGCTTCGTATCCCACTCGCCCTTAATCTGACTGATCACCAAAGTTGAGTCTTCGTACACTTGTAAGAACTTGATTCTTAAGTCAATAGCAGCTTTGATACCCATGACGCACGCTTCATATTCGACCATGTTATTAGTGCAGCTGAAACATAATCTGGCGGTGAAAGGAGTATGTCCGCCTGTAGGAGATGTAATGATGGCACAAATGCCATTGCCAAGTGCGTTTGAGGCTCCATCAAAGACCATGGTCCATCGGGATCCTTGTTCAGGTCCTTCGTCTGGTCCTGGTTCTTCGCAATCTGTAACTAGTAAAACATCTTCATCGGGAAATTCGAACTGCATAGACTGATAGTCATCTACGATGAGCCAAATGATCGGCTACTACACTTTCTTTGATTGCTTTCGAGAAGTGTACTTGGATGTCGATTCGGTCAAGATCATTTGCCATCTTGCTATTCTTGAGAGAGTGGTTTCTCAAATATGTATTTTATCGGATCCATCTTGGAAATCAACGGTAGTGTAACTCAACATATATTGTCTTAGTCGGCAAGCCAAAGCGCTGCAAGTTTTCTTGAGCTATGAGTATCTTGTTTCACAGTCGGTAAAATTTTTTCTAAGGTAGTATATTGCATACTCTTTTCGACCAGACTCGTCATGTTGCCCCAACACACACCCCTTTGAATTCTCTAACACCGTCAAGTACATGATAAGAGGTCCTCCTTCGGCGGGCGGCATCAGGATAGGAGGATTCTGTAGGTACTCCTTGATTTTGTCAAAAGAGACCTGGCAATCGTCATTCCATTCCACTACTTGATCTTTCTTTAATAACTTGAAGATTGGCTCACAAGTAGCAGTTAGGTGTGCAATAAATCTGGCGATCTAGTTCAATCGGCCCAAGAAACCTCTGACTTCCTTCTCGGTGCGGGGAGCTGGCATTTCTTGGATAGCTTTAACCTTGGCGGGGTCAACCTCAATACCTTTTCCACTGACAACAAACCCTAGGAGTTTACCGAATCTGACTCCAAAGGTACACTTGTTGGAATTAAGTCTTAGTCTGTACTTCTTCAACCTATCAAACAGTTTCCGTAGATGATCAAGATGTTCTTCTTCAGTCTGTGATCGAGCTATCATGTCGTCGACGTAGAACTCTATCTCGTGATATGTCATGAAATAATGTCACCATAGCACGCTGATAAGTGGCGCCTGCGTTCTTTAGCCCAAACGGCATAACCTTGTAGCAGAAAGTGCCCCACTGTGTAACGAAAGTAGTCTTCTCCATGTCTTCAGGAGCCATTTTGATCGATTGAAGGAGAAACCATCCATGAAGGAGAAGACCTTATGCTGAGCGGTGTTGTCAACCAGAACATCAATATGAGGAAGTGGGAAATCGTCTTTCGGACTTGCTTTGTTCAGATCTCTGTAATCCACACACATTCGTACCTTGCCATCCTTCTTGGGCACAGGCACCACATTAGCTACCCATTGTGGATAAGAAGTACTAAGAAACCGTTGAAGCTTCATAACTTCGCTTTGATTTTCTCGACATTTCGGACGATGCGACAAACCTTCATTTCACCGAGAAAACCTTCTTTGTCGGCAATCGTGTACCACAATATCAATGTCCAAACTGGCATGTCTTCATATGACCAAGCAAAACCTCGATATAGTCTCGTAGCATCCGAACCAATCTTTCCTTAACACTTCTCAAGACCCGCTCCTATCTTGATCTCTTTTCTCTTCATCAGCACCAAATTCACAACCTCAATGACTCTTCGTGTGGTTGTATAACTCGCTCTTCTTCTGTAGTAACAAGTTCTCCGGCACTTCACAATCTTCCCACTTTCATCTTGCTTGGTAGATCGGATTATCGATGTCATATTTAGCAATAGCATATTTATCAACGAGATTCGGATGATTCAGTTGTATCACGGGTGTGTGTAAGAACACATAGCTTTTGAAGGGGTGATAAAGAAAGAAAACAACAATTGAATGCAAAAGTCCAACGATTTTATTGAATGAAAATATGCAAATGATGATGATAACCCTCACAACGAGCCATGATGCTCGGCAAGGCACTAGGCTTTAGAGTTTATTGTTCAAAACATAGAAAATACGAAAAGCAAAACAAAACAAGAGCAATTACTCTGCCTAAAGGAGATTGGTATGACGTCTTCAGTCTTCCAATTGCTGAGTCCATTGTCTGGAGTTGGGAAGATCCACTTGCTGATGTTGAAGTCTTTGTCGTCGTCTTCTATAGCATGGATCCCACTCTGGCTGATGCGGAAAGAAAGTTGGCTGGCACGTTCGCGGCGTATCATCTTCTGACCTTTGATGGTGAAGCCTAAACCAGTCTTGTCAGATTTGAAAGGAAGATCAGGGAGCTGACCCCAAATAGAACTACCTCCTCCTTCAACTGCAGCTTGAGCATCCTTCTGTGATGCCATCCTCGGCGGAACTTGTGTAACTTCAGGAGTGACAGGAGAGTCAACAAGCATGACTCTGGGTATTGTTTCAAAATCTTGACAGGGAGTCTCGAAGAATTCACCCTCCACCTCGAGGTATCGGAATGACTGTAGATGACTGACCATATATTCTTCTTCACCACATATTGTGACCACCTTCCCCTTCACCGGGTACTTCAGTTTCTGATGTAAGGTAGAGGTAACAGCGTCTGCCCCATGTATCCAAGGGCATCCAAGTAGGCAAGAGTAAGCTGGACGGATGTCCATGACAAAGAAAGTGGAGTCAAAAGTCTTGGGAACCGACTTTAACAGGCAGAATGAGCTCTCCAAGTACTGTTCGCTTAGAACCGTCAAAAGCTCTCACAATAATGTCACTGGGTTTCAGGACCAACCCTTCAACATCAAGTCGATCAAAAGCAGTCTTTGGCAAGATATTCAGAGCAAAACTAGTATCCACCAAAACATGAGACAACGTAGTGCCCTTGCATTCAACAGAGATGTGCAAGGCTTTGTTGTGTTTCTTTCCGGCAGGAGTCAAATCAGCATCAGAGAAGCCTAGGCCGTTGTTGGAAGCCAGGCTAGAAATACAAACTTCAAACTGGTCAGTAGTAGTGTCTTGCGGTACGTGAGCATTCTTCAGAAACTTCACCAAGGCATTAGCATGAGCCTCAGAGCACAAGAGCAGAGCAAGCATGGAGATCTTGGACGGAGTTTGTCCCAACTGTTCCACAACATTGTAGTCACTCTTCTTGATAATCTTCAGAATTTCCTCCATTTCTTGTTTGGAGGTGTCTTTAGCAACTTCCTTCGGCACTTCTGTCTGAGCAGGATGAGTCACTGGTTCTTTCCCTCTAGCTTGGGGAATGGATTGAATGGCTGGAATGCAAGCTGGAGTCGCAACGTCTTTTGGAGGAGAGATATCTAGAGAGAATACCGTTCCAGTTCTGGTCACCTTACTCGATCCGGTGATGTTGTCAATGTCAGGAATGGTAGTTTCGACTGTAAGATCTTCAATGGTCAGAGGGTCTTGCTTGACGCCATGATAGTAAACATCAGCTTCATAATTCCAAGGGATAGCCTTGTCAGAGGAATATGGAACTGGTCTTGGGAGAAGTAATGATGAGAGGTGCCACTCTAGGCACAGAATCAGCAGAGGAAATCCTTATAGTGTTAACATCAGCATAGTCTTCTGGGAAGTCGTCACCCCATCCGGTTGCTTTAACATCTTCAATAGGAATCTTGTAGCTCTTAGGAACAGTATACTTCACCATGCAATCAAACTTTCCACTTGGCTGCCCCAAGGTATCCCATGCAGACGGCGCTGTTTCATTCACATCTTCGATCTTCAGTTTCTTATACATGTCTTCACACAGACTCTCCATAGGAGGTTTCAGGAATAGTATTTCACGGTTATCCATCATGCATTGAACACGTCTTCTCAACCAAGCACAGCCATCGGGTGTAGATGGGCACCAATGGCAATTCTCTGGGCATCCTGGATTGACACCGGCTTGCAACAGATTCTTCTTAACAATCATCAGAGGAATGGTCAAGTCATCTATATTGAAAACATAAGAATCCTCACCTACAGCATTGGAACTCTTGTCATGGTTTGGCATAGGCGCGTTGATCACATTTGGAGTCTCAATAGGAGGATCAAACTCAATCTGCTTAGCTTCAATCATATCTTGAATCTTGTTCTTCAGAGCCCAACAGTTGTCAGTGTCGTGTCCTGGGCTATTGGAGTTGTAAGCACACTTAGCATTAGGATTGTATCTCGGAGAGGAAGTATTGACACTCTGAGGAGGATCCTTCAAAGTAATCAGCTCTTCTTTCAACATGTGTTGCAAGGCTTGCGACAATGGCATGTTGATCTTCGTAAACTGTTTTCGTAACGCGTTCTGGCTACGCGCGTTGTCTCGCTGAGGCTGTGATGATGTAGGATTGGAGATCACAATTGCCCCCACAGATTGAGCGCGGTCGGTCTTGGCTCGGCTTTTCTGACCATACACAGCATTAGCTTCTTTATTACCACCAAAAGATCTCTTCGCAACACTTGAAGATGACTCTACATGAATCTTCCCACTCTTGATGCCAGCTTCAATACGCTCTCCTGTCAGTATCAGCTCGGTGAATCCGGCTGAAGAGTTTCCAATCAGATGATTGAAGAATGGGCCTGTTAGTGTTCCCATAAACATATCAACCAACTCCCTATTGGACAAGGGTGGTTGAACTCTGCCTGCTAAATCTCTCCATTTCTGAGCGTATTCTTTGAACTTCTCATCACGACCCATAGACATGCTCTGTAGTTGCATGCGAGTGGGTGTCAATTTAGCATTGTACTCATACTGCCTGTAGAAAGCATCCGCTAAGTCACTCCAGGTATGGATACGGTCATTCTCTAGCTGATAATACCACTCCAATTGAGTTCCGGACAAACTCTCTTGGAAATAATGCATCCACAATTTTCTGTCATCAGTGTGGGGGTTGATCTTCTGGACATAGGACTTCAGATGCAGCTTCGGACAAGAAATGCCATCATACTTGGCAAAAGTAAGAACTTTGAACTTGGGAGGAATCACCACACCAGGAACAAGACTCAGATCATCAAAATTCAGCCCAGACATCTTCAGGTTTTCCACAGCATTCAGACGGTCTTCAAGTTGTTTGTACTTGTCATCTGCATCAGAGTACTGGTCATGATCATAGCGGTCTTCTCTCTCCTTCTCAGGCTCACGCTGGTTGCCTTCTTCATTGCCCTTGACACTCCCCTCATTCTTGACACTTCCTTCTGAGAGCTCTATCCAGCTAACCACTTTAGGACCACCTTTGTAACGTCTACACATGTTGAGAACACCAACAACCTTCTTCTTTCTGTTGATGAGCTTCTTCAGATCTTCTTGGCCTTGGACCAAGCTAGTGAACATCTGCTGAAACTGAGCATTCTGAGCCTGAAGATCTTTGACAGTCTGTTCAAGAGCCATTTTCTGCTAAAATAAATAGCGAGAGAATGAGAAAACCAATCTTCAATGTACCTTTGATGCAATGTTATGCTATGATATGCAATGTTTATGCAGATGCAATGCAATGTTTTCAAGGACCTTAGAGATTTAAATTTGTTAAACAAGTACGAACAAACATTCATTAGTTCACTTCTATTCTTTTTCTTTTTAAGTACAAAAGATAGCTCAAAACAATAAAAGAAAACATATAAATCCTAAAGCTCTAAGTCTCCATGGGCGCTTCCTCTTGGTGTCGAGGTAGGCGTTGATATTCCGCTCCTCGTGAAGTAGCTTGGTCAACTCTAGTACCTTCTTCTCGCTTGCATAACACTGAGCTTCAAATGTATCCCTCTCTTCTTTAAGCTGAATCCAAGATCTCTTCAAGTCTTCAAAATCAGTAGGCATGTCAGGATGGTGGACAGTATAGGGTACGTCACCTATAGCAACAGGTTCCATAATTACTGGTAAAACAGGCGTGAATGGCATCATGAGGTTTTGAGCTCGAGCTCGCACCCATTTGAGGTAAGGTTCCCAAGGAATGGAGTTCTGGTGCCCCAAAGTCTTGGTATCAGTCTTCTTTACCATGCCCCAAGCGTGTATGAACCTCCGTCGGTAATTCTGGAGATCGTGGTTGTAATCGAACACAATGTCTTGGAGAAGCATATCATGAGGACCATCTCTTCGAGCAAAACCAAACTGACGTAGAGCTAAAGAAGGGTTGTAAGTGATACCTCCTCTTATACCAAGGAGTGGTACATTAGGGAATACTCCACAACGCTCAATGAATGTGAAGTCTTTTTGAGAGAAAAGACTCCAACGGATATCTGAATGAGAGAGTGACATTAACCTTTGAGACCACTTTAACCTTTGTTCATTCTTCAAAACTGATGGAGGAAGGTGCGAAATAAACCACCTGGAAAGTAACGGTATGCAACACATGAGAGTTCCTTGTCTTTTGATAGTACGAGTGTGGAGAGAATGTAGAATATCTCCAAGTAAAGTAGGGACAGGATTACGGGTAAGAAACAACTTGATGGCGTTGACATCTATGAATTGATCCGAGTTAGGGAATAGAACCAAACCATAGATTAGCAAGGCCATAATTTCTTCAAATGCATGGAAACTCGTGACTTTGAGGAATTCTCGGGCTTTCTTAATTAGGAACTTAGCAAGTAAACCCTTAACTCCGCTTCTGGTTTCCCAATTGGCTTCAATGTCTGAGCGCTTAAGATGTAAGGCTGATGCAATGTCTTCGTACCTAGGAACCTTTTCTAGACCGATGAATGGCATTTGGTCAAGAATAGGTATCCCAAGTAGCTTAGAGAACTCTTCCAAGGTAGGAACTAACTGATAATCTAGGAATGTAAAGCAATGGTGTTTCGGATCAAAGAACTGGAATAGGACATGCATCATATCTTCTTCAAAACCGGAGATAACCAAGTCAAGCAGATAACCATGTCTTTTGATGAACTGAGCATGGTCGGGAATCTCTGAAATCAATTCTTTGAGTTGAGAAGGTATACCCATGAAGTTGATTCGGATAGTCTTTCTAGAAGCCATAATTCCCTACAAAACAGAGCAAAGATAAATCCCTAGGTCCTTGAAATAGTTAGAAATGATATGCAATGCGATGATATCATGATGTCATGTTTAGCACACACAAACAAATCACACAAAGAGCCTAGGTTTAAGGCTTGCATGAGGCATAGGTGATTACCCCACCAAAAGTTTGAGTTGGTTCATCCTGTCCTATAATAGTAACCGGGTTCTAGGAATCTCATATCATTGATCTTTCTCGTAGGCTTTTATTTCAATACGACTACCAAGTGATCGACCGAAAATATCCCAAAAGTCTGATCTTAATGAGCGTAGCATCGAGTATCATCCAACCTCGGTCTGCACCAAACCCGGCCATCTCACTACCTTCTAATGGCCAAGATGGGTCAATTAAGGTTCTAAAAGTTTAGTTAGTGCTGATGACACCACGCAAAAGCCAAATACTATCCTCAACTTGGAAATGAAGAGTATCAGGACATCCAAAGTGTCACACTAACGTAGCCATCATGTTGACCGTTTTGATATACGTCTAACGGTCGCGACGATTTATTGCCACTTACCTAAAAGGAAACCCGGATCCGGGTGTAGGATCCCCCACAAATATGATACCCAAGCAACCCTTAAAGATAAAGCAAGCAAGTCAAACAAAAAGCAGTAAAGATGATCTAAAAATTCCTAAGGTATTCTCTCTTTAGGGTGTATCCTCAGCAGAGTCGCCAGTTCTGTAATACGGTGAACTGACTTTGTAGATTTTTGTATCGCAAATGTGCGGATAGCAAGAGTCGCCACCGACTTTTCTTTTATCCAATTAAGGGAAGGTAAAAAGTACAGAAAAAGGCCTTCGTTAGATTCTGAGTAAGGGAGAAGGTTATGAAAAGGGAAGGTATTAGCACCCCTTTTCATCCGTAGTTATCTACGGGCTCTTAGTTGCTCTTAGATCACTTTTAAATTGTGCTTTCTGTGTGTTTGACAAAAATGTTTTGAAAAGGCATTTCACTTTGACTTTGTAATGATTCATGTAGGAATGTATACAAAGTGTTCGGAAATGTTTTGTTTTGAAAAAAGTTTGAACTTTGACAAAAGTGTGAGGTGTAAAAAGTATTTTGATAGAGCAAGCAACTAAAAGTCTTATTACCTACTCAGAATGGTCGTTTTCGTGTTGTTTTACGTTCCTTTAGAATAGTTCTATCCATACCATTAGTTGGTAGGTAACCCTATTCGTTGGATGTAAGCGGGACATCGTATGGTCATAGAAGGCAACTTGTAGGAAGTATCCTAGCACATTCGAAGGGACTATCATCATTTTTCGTAGGCGACAATCGAGGGTCAAGATCATGTATTCGGAGGCGACATCGTGGGTCTTATGATCTTTGTATCGAAGGGACTATGATGATTTGTTTTGAAGGCGGTGCTAGAATACCTCTACGCTCGAGGACTTGACCATTTGAATTCGTAAAGGCAACGAGAGAGAATTACCCTAAGGGGTTCATGTGTGAAAAGAGTGTGTTGATTCAGATACATGTTATCTTGAAAATTAGAGTGAGCTATGTTCGATTTTATCTTGTCATACACGCCTAATTACTAACAGTTTATAAGATGCGGAAAGTAAATTGCGAAAATATAAAGTGCGGAAAGATAAATCCTACGCTATTACATGGCTTTGGGGCAGATACATAATTGAAAAATGCGGGAAATAAAAGTCCTAATTAAACTATTACATCCCATAGGCAATTACATAATATGAAAAGAAAGCGATAAAAATTGTCCGAAACGGCATAACCAGGAAACAGATGAAAATCGGGAGATACAAGGAAATTGCATAAGAGGAAAATGTTAGTAAAAATAATAATTTTTGGATGAGAAAAAGTTTTCATGCTAGAAATAACATTAATATGCTAAAATAATTTTTTGGGATTTTTTGGAGGTAATTTGATAATTAAAAATCAATTAAAAGCTATTTAAATGCAAAAGTAGAAATTAAATAAAATATGCATGCAAAAATAATAATTTTAATTTTAAAAATTAAATAAACATTTTTATGATGCAAAAATAAATATTTCTGGTATTTTTTAAATGCATGATAAAAATTATTAAAGATAAATTAAAATGGATGGAAAATATTAAAAGAAAATAAAATAGAAAATATAAGAAAATAATAGTTTTCAAACTTGTGAAAAATATTTGCCATGGCTGGGACTCGAACCGGTGACCTTGCTTTCACAACCACACGCCTTGACCAACTGAGCTGGCTTGCACACGTGTTTAAAAAATGGAGCGAATGGATTGTAAACGGGTGTCGTTCCCTGATTGGTTGAAATCACGCGCCAACCATCGTCTTCTTGGTTTTGAATTTTTGAAAAGATAGCGTCGGCCTCAGTTCGACGCTATAGTCCCTGCAATTCCTAAAATCAAACACAAGCAATATAAATGACATTCAAAGGCATGGTTCGATTGGAAACATCATTCTGAACACGATGGTGGTGGTCTCTTGGTCCAATTTTTCCTATTTCGTGATATCCCAATTCAAACCATGGAACCCTAGCTATGGTAAGTTTCGATTCTGGCCATGAAAATTCAATCAAACTATGCAGAAAGCTTGCAAACTTCCATCTAAACACAAAACAAACCATAAAACATGTTAAAAATGCATGAGAATTAGAAATCGATTTTGGAAAAGGAAGAACAAACCGAATTCTGATTTTCGTGTTTCTTGATGGTTTTGGATGATGTAAAGGTCCTCTTCAGAGATGTCAAGGAACGCAATGGGATGCTTGGAATCGATTGAAACCAGCTAGAACTGTGGCTGCAAGTTACTTCAAGAGCACGATTTTTTTACTTTTAGGTTAGGGTTCTTGAGGCAATTTTTATGTTCTCTCTTGTGTGATATGCATTGTATATTTATAATGGATGGAAATTGAGCTGATTTGAGGAACAAATAATGGTTAATCAATGCAAAGATTATTTGATTTTGTACAAAATCAAATCTTATCTTTTTTGATCAATTTCAATCAAATTCTTGCCATATCAATGATAATTTCGAAATTTGTCAGCCTTTATGAGTTACTTGGATCCCAAGAATGAGAGAAAAATCAATTTTGCAATTAATTTTGATTTTATACCTTACTTTTGAATTTAATTTGTATTTAAATAAATAAAATCCAAATTAAATAGAAAAATAAAGTTAAAATTCGTGGCATTGGGCTTGGATGTTCCAAATTGTATAAGGAACGAGTTTGAATGAAGAAAAACCAAGTCCATTTGCAAAAAGTTTGATTTTTACAAGTATCTCTCTTTGTGCACTTCTTCAAAATTGCCCAACTTGCACAAGGTGTATTTTGCTCAATTTTCCACATTTTTGAGTGTTCTTGGACTTTTTGGAAATCTCTAAGAGTCCTCTAACCAACCTCTTTGGTTTCATCTCAATTGGAGTTTCCATGCTCAATATATCTTCAAAACATAAAGTTGACTTTTTGTTGACTTTGAAAAGGACCTGTAATGTTTTGATCCATACCTTCCAAATGAAGCATTTTTTGAACATTCTTGTGAGACATGAAGTTGTAGAGAATTGAATTTCCTTCAAAACAAGAGGTGGTGGAAAATTTTTTGAGAAAGTATGAAGAAGTTATGCTCAGTCAAAGTTTGGTTGACTTTTGCACTAAAAAACCCTAATTTGGAAAGTTTGACTTTTGAGCAAATCTTGAGTTTTCTTGATGAATCATGATCAACCCTTGATCAAATGATGAATGTAACTTCAAAATGAGGATGTTGACCAAAAATCAGGAAGTTTGACTGTATGTTGACCATAGTTGACTTTTTGTCCAATACAACTGATTTTCAACCATCTGAGCAATTGTCTGAGGAAACTTGACTTGTGAGGCTTGAAACTTGTCATGGACAATCTTTGAAGCATATGAGGAAGCATGATGACCATTGGAGAGGTTGGAAGTCCATCTGGATCTGAGAATTGCCAAACCCTAGTTTGGGTTGATTGTCTAGGAGAGGGTTTGTCTGATCAACCCTTGAGGAATCCTTGAGT
This sequence comes from Vicia sativa, assembly GCA_021764765.1. Lineage (NCBI taxonomy): Eukaryota > Viridiplantae > Streptophyta > Magnoliopsida > Fabales > Fabaceae > Vicia > Vicia sativa. The sequence continues at coordinate 103,593,747 of CM038796.1, read as the reverse complement.
GTAGATGTATGAAATGTCTTGAGAAGTAGGAGGGCAAATTTTGGGGTATGACACTATTCCCGCACCTATGAAAGCGCTTTTCAAAAGCACTTTCATAAGGTTATTAAAAAAATAAAACATAAGAATAACGTGAAAACCCTATTCATCTTCTCTATTTTCCCTCTTTTCTGAGCCACGATTTTCCTATCTTCAGCGACTCCCTCCGTGCTCACCTCCTTCGTTTTCACTACCATCGTAACTGTACTCCCTCCAACTACTCTCTCTGATCACTCCCTCCGACCACTCCCTCTGTCTACTCCCTCCGACCACTCCCTATGACTACTCCCTCTGACTACAACCTCCTCCACACATCACTTTTGAAGCAGGGTACGCCATTGTTGTTCTCTTCAAGTTACAATGTTTATTCTCAAGTTCTCAATGTCCTTGTCGCTTCTTCTCAACTTCCCTGTCGCTCCTTCTCAACTTCTCGCCGCCGATTCTGATTTGGTAAGGTTCAGTTACCCCTCATCTAGGCCTTAGTATTAAACTGAGCTGATGTGATAATGATTTGACAATCTTGAATATCTTGATTTTGTTTGATTTGTGAGTTCGTTGGTTTGTGTCGATGTATATTAAAATTCTGCATATCTGTGTTAACCCTGCATAATTGATTTTAATTCTTTAACCCTGGTTCTGTTTGAGAAAGAATGGTCTTCGTTTTGTTTTTGCATTTGTCGAGCCTTTTTCAAATGTTGATGCCTGATTTAGTGATGAACATGTATGGGAGGATAAATGGTTATATGTTTTTGCATTTGCCGAGCCTTTTTTCGTTGATGAAGAATGATGTAATAACTCACAAACCGTTACTAAGCATTGGACAATGTGTTTTAATTTCTCGGACTATATGTTGGTTGCCTGTATTGGCTATAATGTTTTAATATATATGGGATTGATCTAGAGATCAATTTTACCATGCAATTGAGATTGATGTTCTGTAAGAGTTAATGATATTTTTTTTTAATCAAATTTTGAAGTAGTGATTAGATGTTAATAGCATGATAATTTGTTTAATTTCGATAATAGTTAATGCCATATTTGTGCAAGTTTCGATGAAGGTGATGTTGTTTTCGCGTTTATTCGCGTAGAAACTAACCGAGAAACCATTAAGACATCATCTTATTCTCATTTTAATTTCAATTGTAGTTTGTGTTTGAATGATATTTGAGGATAGTTTCAATGATGGTTTAATGATGATGTCGCGTTGCATCGAATTTGAATTCAAGAATACACGCCATTCCCACTTATGTTAATTTGTCATTAATTTTAGAATCTTTTGATCTTTTCGGGAGAAGCTTTTGTTCATGTTTGAAAGAAATTTCTTGTGCAATAACAATTCATGTAGTTGTTGCCCGATTTTCAAATTTGAAAGATTATGGTTCAATTCCAATCTTGTTTTACATGTATTGAGTATGTCTTGATTTGCAATTTGAGTATTTACTTTATTTTGATTTCTAATGAATAAAATTTTTCTTGAAGTTGGTTTTGAGGCTACAAACTTTCATGAGCCCTTATTTGCTCATTATCTTACTACTCGTTAATTCAAGTTGATTCGATTGACGTTTCGATTCTTGTTATCACTTGTTTATGCATGTATAGTGATTTTAATTGTGAATCGTGCTTACTAACCATGTTCTAATTTATTTTGTTAGATAACAACAATCATAGTTTAGGAAGTGTTTATTGAAACTCTTGATAACAACAATGATATTTTGTTTTACATTGTGATTATATCCGATTATTCGAATTGAATCTGTGAAGTTATTATGGTAGTGTAAAGCTTGAGTGAAAACTTTGTTGATAGCATGTTTATTTGAATCGGAGTTGGATTAATGTCATGTGTTATCAGTGGTAAATCGGTAAGGTTCCATGTTAATTATGCTACTTGATAAAACAAGACAACTATATATTCTTATTTGTTTTTCTATGTAGTATCCTCAACAGCAAAACGATATAGATCACGGATACTTCGTTTTGAGGTTTATCAAAGAAATCCATCAAATGAATTAAATAGAGATTCCAGTCACGGTATGGATTTATAACTTAGGATTTTTTTTATTATTTATCGTATATTTCATATAATTTATTACTTTTAACTAAATTATGCATAATATGTTTTGTTATGTAGTACTTCGATGAACACAAGTGTGCATATTACACGAAACTTCAGTTGGAAGAAATCAAAGAGGAATTGTGTCAATATTTTATTGAGCAAAGAATCATATAAGGTATGAATACATTATTGTGTGAAAAGTGTTATGAATACGTAATTGTGTGAATACAATATTGACCATGTTATTATGTTCATACCTTGCAGGACCAGGACCTTGAATACATAATTGACCGTGTTTTGTTCATACATTAGGACATATTTAGTTATTGTTATGGCTGATTTTGTTAGGGTTGATTTTGTAAGGCTGATTTTGGTAATGTTAAAAATATGTAAATAATGGTGTATATATATTTTGAATTACAATGGTGTATATATATTTTGGATAACAATGATATATAATGATATTTGTATATAATCTCTTTGTTGAAATAACGGGATTACGATTGTTAATTATCGGCTTATGAATTACAGGTTTATGAAATAATGCTGCAAAAAATGCAGGTTTATGAATTATATAAATTAGAGGTTTAAAAAAACCCTAAGAAAGCGCTATTCAAGAAAAGCGCTACCTTAGGCCACCTATGAAAGCGCTTTTTGAGAAAAGCGCATCCTAAGGTATGCATAAGACAACGCTTTCAAAAGAGTTGTCTTATGTATACCTTAGGCAGCACTTTTCTCTCAAAAAACGCTTTCACAGGTGGCCTAAGACAACGCTTTTCTAGAAAAAGTACTTTCTAAAGATGCCTACATAAAGCATAAGAAGCATTCTAAAGTAGGCCTAAGAAAGCGCCTTTCCAGAAAAAAAGCGTTGCTAAAAGCCTACTTAAGAAAGCGCTTTTTAGGCAAAAGAGCTTCCTTAGATATACCTACGAAAGCGCTTTTGCCTAAATAAAAAGAGATGCTAAAACCTATAGCAGCGCCACCTACGACAGCGCTTTTAAAGGCCAAAAAAAGCGCTTTCTTAGGTCTTTTTTGGCGTAGTGGGCACTTTGAGTTTTCTTCAACAAAGGGGAAATACATAGAGAGGAGAAAAAATAAACCATAAATCTTCCGAATTATCAGAGTCGGTCCACGATCAATCCATTTCGGATCAGCCGTATGAAAGCCCTAGTGTTGTTTTCTAAGCTAATATATCAAAAATATGATGTTGATGGAAATGGGGATCAAAAACCACCCCAAAACCATGAAATAGCAAATGAAATGAAAAGGAAAATATATACAAAAAGCTTATTCAGCAAGCATCGGTCGACGCTCCAAATGTACCTCCTGGCGTTGCTTATTCAACGCTTGGCCCAGAATAATCCAAGTAAACAACTGGCAAAAATATCTCTTCATCACCCGGCGACACAAATCACCGCCCGACGATGCTACTCTTCCTCACCCACCGAGCTGCTGGGGAGCCAAAGTCAGGAGCTGCTGGATTTTGGACATTCTGCATCGCTCCTTCACCACCCGACGACGGTCCCGGCGCTCATTGCGCCTCATCAAAGCCACCACACTGCCCGACTGTGGATGCCAGAACAACAACTTTTGTTGCTTACTCTGCACATCTTGGAGTGACTTTTTTCTATGCCTTATTTTTTATTGATAAAAACTGCATCTTGGAGCTCCATTTGAACTTTATTCACAATACTCAATTAATGTGACAAATACCTATAAAAAGAATACAAAACTAATCAATCGGTACAATATGTACACAAAACGCAATTAAATGTATTTATAACAAAAGCAGAGTTATTCAACCGATATTATTAACAAAGAGTCGATAAGTACAACAAAAAGTATATGCAAAAACAACTACAATTTGCACTTATCAGAATACAAACAAACTCAAGTACACTCAAGTGCACTAAGAGGAAACACCATACCCTAAGTTGATCACCTAAAGCTACGCATAAAGAAAAATCGTCAAAACATTTCAATAATGGGAAAACATTTAATGAATTTGTTTTCGCTAAGTTTGCAACCGATCCAAAATGTTCCTTTTTCTCTCCAAGGTTGGCACCACTACTAGAGTATGACCACAACTTTGAAGACTTTCCCAACTGAGTTTCACCCAGCAAAGTCTTAGGGCGCAAGTGTTCCGGGTGGGTCAAATTCTTAGAGCAAAGGCCCAAATAGATATAAGGTCAATCAAGATAACCTAACATATAAAGTCCACACACGTGAGATTCATACACTTTCTAATCTCAATTTTTTATGATACTCATATTGGACTCTAAACTGATTTGGACATTGAAGTGATAATTTTGCATATCCACCTTACATCACTGTATCAGAGAACAATAACATTAATTTAGGATCACTCCGCACCACCGCATTAAAAATCAGCACCACCTATTCAAGATCCTACATTATTGATCAACAACAATTTTAATTATAATATGGAATATATATATATATATATATATATAAAACCTAACAAGCATTTGAGATTGCTTTACAGCATAAAGTGGGGAAAAGACACATAAATAAAAATTATAAACGAAATTGACTAATCCATTAAAGTTGAGGTGACATATTTGGCATGTTGCATCAATAAAGGCCAAATCAGTAGATTGAACTATATCTTGGAACTTCAAATACGATTCGAGATTCTCAGTGATTCTGGCCATCTTCCTTTTCCATTTCAACTTCAATGGTCATTTCATGTCATCCTTGTCCCCCCTTTGGTTTTAATTTCAAATGAACAACTAAATTTGTCAATTACAGAACTTAATTTAAGAACAAATCAATATTGAAAATTCAAATTCCAAATTCGAATGGAATAAGTTTTAGCTAGGTTTTAGTCATTTTTCAAAAGTCTAAAAATTGATCCTTGACAATTTGCACTTGGCTCATTATATTTTGTCGCAAATATTAATATATTCAAATTAGCCTCTCACATTTTCATATATTAGATTTATGAATCTCTCTCTTAATTTAAACTAATCAGTCAAATTTAACATAGAGCAAGATTTGAATATTTTTGTTATCGATTTGAACCTTGCTTATATGCAGTCGGGGTTATGGTGGAATAAACTCTAGTATTGATCCTTATATATTTGTATTTTTATTTTCAAGTTTTCAAAGATGCTTATCATGACCAAACGAATTATATAGTTAATCTTTAAACTAATAGTAATATATATATATATATATATATATATATATATATATATATATATATATATATATATATATATATATATATATATATATATATATATATATATATATATATATATATATATATATATATATATATATATATATATATATATATATATATTCTCATATTCTCCACAACATGCAGGTAACAAGAAATATGCAGGAAACTTCGTCGGAGTTAGTATGCAGTGTTATTGATGCATAAACCAAATCAAAAGTGAATAACTATGAGATACATGAATAAAAATATGAGAAACAAAGACTCATTATGTCTAGTATTTGTGACAGTTTGACTAAAAACACTGTCAAATTTCCTTTTAGAAGTATATTTTTCTTCAATGGTGCTTATTGTTATAGAATTGAATAAAATAGGAGAAACTAAGACTTTTTGTCTATTTAGTGGCGGTGTTTGACTAAAAACATTATATTATAAAAATTTAAAAACATTTGTTTTTGTCTTCGACATTTTTAATATTATAGAATTACATAAATTATATAAAAATAAGGTTTTTTTTATATCTATTATTACTGGCGGAGTTTGACTAAAAACACTAAATAATTATTGTTTTCTACATTAATTAAAAATACTGTAAGTATTTAAATAAGAAACGATTAAAAATCATAATTTTACAACCTAGACTATTTTGGCCCGTTGGATTATTTAGAGCATAAGTATTTAGAGCATAAGTAAGAAGGTAGTGCTTTTCAATAAGGTTATTAGACCATAAGGAAATTATTATAAATCGAACGATAATGGATGTCCTTCAATTATGAGATTTCGATTGATTTTTTATTTATTGTATATGGTTTATAAATATGACTCATATTATACTTGAAACATTCGTTCAGAATATGAATAATAGAATATACTCTCTTCTTCTCTTCCTCTCTTCTATTATTTTATTTAGTTTCATATACTCTCTTCTTCTCTTCCTCTCCTATTATTTTATTTAGTTTCATATACTCTCTTCTTCTTTTTCTCTCTTCTATTTTTTTATTTAGTTTCATAACATGTTATCAGCACGAAGCTCCAAAACTTGCAAGATAACATTATTTTTTCTTATTTTTATAATATATATTTTCTACCCGTTATTTATAATATATTGATTAAAACATAATATTTATATAAGTTCTTGAAGAACTTATCAAGCATCCCTGAAGAATAGCAAAACAATATTTTTATAAGTTCCTGAAGAACTTACTAAGCATCCCTGGAAGGATAGCAAAACAATATTGAAATTCTTATACAACATACCCAGATGTCTTATAGAGATGTCAAGACATCTGATTTGACATTAAAACACGAGCAAGGTAAAAATTACAGTGCAGGAAACATAAAGAACACAAGGAAAGTGTATACCTAGTTCAGTGCTACACACCTACATCTGGAGGCTTCCAAGCCAGAGATGAAATCCATTATCAACAGTATTAATTCAGAGTTAAACTACCACATTTTTAACTCCTCACTTAATCACTATCCGATGCAATTTATACCTAAGAACCTCTTAGATATGAGAACAACCCTCACTCCCCCTCAATCACACACGGTGGTAATAACAATAGCAAAGACTTAAAGACACACTTCAAAGACACGTGATCAGAAGATACACTTCTGTCACAAACTACGTAACACTTAAAGCAATTTGCTTCTAGCTTAGAACACACCTTGGAGTTGCTTCACAGCTTCCCCCAAGACCAAGACATGATGCCTCTCACCTACGGGTTTCGAAGAACATGGTGACCATCCCACAATCGAATGGTTCACAAAATCTAGCCCTAATAATCATATACTTTCTAAATTCAACTAGCTACATAAACTAGGTTACAAATCCTTATTTATCACTTATACCCAAACTGGACTTAGGCCTTTAAACAATAGAATATCGACTATAAAAAAACTGCAGAAAACTTCTGCTACAAGTATGGTCTTTTGATTTCCTAAATAATCTCCTTAATTTAGGAACTCTTTATTCTCCTTGATTTCACATTTAATCTCCTTGATTTCACATTCCTGGTCTCGTTGTTGCTGCTACGTGTAACTGGGATAATGTGGGATAATGTACATTATATCATTGCTGCTATTATTTGTTTTACTAAAATTAATGCCAATTCTCAAAACTAAGGAACTTACAATCTCTCCCTTTGGCAAATTTTGGCTAAAAAAATAAATAAAAATTACAATAAAAAATTACATCAAAATAGCAACAACAATTAAAATTTCTTCAGCAGTAACATCCATAGTCTTCTGCACACAGATACGAATCTTCAGTTGAAGGCGAGCAAAAACACATCCACAGTCTTTTGCACACAACAACAATGTCTCAACATTTTGTTCGACATCTACTTTGCAGCTTTCTGGAGTTTCTTCATTGAACCAACACCAAGCGTGCATGGTAGGAGAAGGAAGAGACTCGGTGTTGGATTGGGAGATAAACTACCCCTTAAGTAGCATAAGAGGAAACTCAAGAGGTGTCCTGAAATTTCTCCAAGTAACTCAGAACACAGGTCACAATTGTGTTCTTAACTCAGATCACAAGTCGCAAAAGATTTCCAGCAATTTAGATATGGCTAGTTTGGACACCATTTGTGAACATAATCACACATTATCCCAGTTACACGTAGCAGCAACAACGAGACCAACAACAACAGCAACAAGACCTTTCTCCCCCTTTTTAGCCAAAACTTGGCAAATGAGGTCCTCACAGAACCAGATCCAGGCACAATTTTCCCAGACTCGAACAAAACTCATGATGGTGAAGAGTGGAAAATACTTACTTGACATTAGAGGTAGAGGAGTCCTCTGTAAGTAGGACAACTGATGCTTAGAAATTAACATATTTTGGTCCTTGGTCAAGGTGAAGGAAATTTAGGTTGAAGAACTACATCAAGAATTAATGTGTATCGTCCAAACCAACTCTAACCATATTTAATAGTTCCTGGCTATTTTTGTTGGATGGAGTTAGTCCCAATAAATGCATAGGTCACCTCAACTTTGTACAGCATGCAGGTACATGTGATTACTACCTCTTCTCGCACCAATCCGGATAGCTTCTTTTTAACACATCATAGCATGTTGCTTTGACCATATTCCCTCATGTGACTTAGTAATGGATAGCAGTATTCTGGTTTGAACTATCAACATATGAGAAAATCATTAATTTTCACACTAATTGACAGAGGGATTTTCCTTTTTCAATAGTCTTATAAGTTAATTACTCTCATATGTAAGCCCTTCACTAATGATTTTTGATATTTAGAGAAGTTACTAAACCAACCCAGTAGTTATGCCTTGTCCGAGCATACTACTTCTTCAACATCTCTTCACAATAGATAGAACTGCCACTGATGAGTAAAATATTAAGATTTACATTCAAACTGATGTTCCAACATCATTTGGGACATCCATAAAATATTACATAACCTATCTGCCTTAGTTTTGAAGTCACTATGTAAGAGATCTATTTTTATTCATGCCCCTTAACAAACTCCCTAAGTATCCTTTAACAAGGTCTCTCCTCTTAGGAAAAAATATGACGAGGAAGGCACTAATTATACCAACATAAAGATACTTCTTCATCAACATGATTTAAGATAATTCCAGTATTTATTCATAGACACAGAATCATCCATACAATGTCTCCAATGATCTTGAAATGCAATCCTCTCATTCTTTAGGAAGTCTACAATTCAGGACACTGAACAATCACATTTGTTGTCTTCACTCAGACCATATACTAGGTTTCATCTAGTATTGCAAGGAAGAATAGGAGGAAAAACCATTCAGTATTTTGGAGTATAGTAGTACAGACTAGCTTCTCCTGGATGGCATCATATAAACTTAGATAGAGACTTAAGTCATTACTCCGTATATCATAATCTCCAAAGTCTTGATTCACATCTAAATTTCATCATGTCTGCACTACTATCAAGAACATATGATGGTCTTCAAACTTTCTCAGGGAATGACACCTACTTCACACATTTGTATAAACAACCTTGTTGAGCCCCTCACTTCAAACTCTATGAGTTACACACAATAAGAACACATTTGTTAAGGTCCTCACAACACCACAAGAACTCTTGATTTGGAATTTCTCACATGTTCCAAACTAGAGGTCCTTAGTTTGCTTTCTATACAAGATCCAGATTGCCACATTCTGTCACTTGTAGTAGAAAAAAACCATATTAAAAACAATCAGATTGATCAGATCACCTTGTCTGATACTTTTCTTCATCTCTTCCATCCACATGTTACCAACATCAAAATCGGAATCTGCGTATTCCAAGTCACACAACAAGAATCACTTCTTCTTGAGTCTTAACACCCTCTGGTATCTTCAACAACTATGATGTTATAACATCATATTGAACATCATCTTATCCATATCCCAGATCTAATCCTTTTGGTTCATTATTGCAGACTTGCATACATTTATCAAACAGATACCCATCTCCCGTCAAGATATTTGTCATCATTTGTATTCACATCTTCATCAGAAAACTATATCTTCATACATGCAACAGATGATGTTGCCACACGTCCTAAACTTGTGAAGATTAACACATTCTCAATAACTTTTTAGTTATGAGATTCAGCTCACAATATGAACACATCAGATAATTACTCAACTCCCGACAAAGTATTTATAGATGTTCATACAAAATTCTAATAAATACTTAGTCTCCCTCCAAAGTACTTATTAGTTAGTCAGATAGGATTACCTACTCACACTAGGTAAAACTGACAAGTTTCTTCTTCACACTTGTGATACTTGATGAATCTTCGACAAGACATCCAATCATGGTAGCCAAAACATTCCAGGTTAATTCAGTGGCTTGACCTTAAACTCAATAAAGATAAGTACACTTTTATAGCTGAAGAATCTGAGATGATGTTCCAACATCTGATACGACATCAACCATTATTAGTATAGTTCTGTGGGTAACATCCATAGTAACTCATACTCAACTCTTGTGGGGGGACACAAGAAAATATATCAAAAACAACTGATCAATCTTTAGGATCAGGCTACCTATATATGTAGGGGATAACACCAGCCACATCTCAATAAGCTTTCTTCAGACATCCTTTCTGACTTTGAGATGTTGGATGTCAATGTCAATACCTACAAAGGAGATTCCCTCTATTAGGTTTCTGGAATAAAGTTAACTAGGCATGACACAAAAATATACAAACTTTTCAATGAAGTTTGTTTTCCCTGATTCTTTAAAAACCACTACCCTTCCATCAATAAATTACAACATCATGTCTTACATCATATTAAGGGCAGTCACAACAATACTTAGGAGCATCAAACAAGCATTGTGGTTGGATCACAGTAATCCTCTTCAAATAGAATCTATTCTATGGCCACAAACAAGATTCCATAAATCTAGTTCATTTGATCAAAGGGATCTTCTAAAGACTAGCTCACTCATATGCATAAAGGGTCTAGTGGAGAAACCTTTATGAGTTCTTTTCAAAAACATGCAGCTCAAACTTTATACTCCCATAAGCCTTGGTTAGAAATATATTGACATGTGGAGTAGATAAGTTGTTGATCATATCCTAGTCAACTTGTGCAAACCAGATGTCTCCTCTTCCAGATCAAGAGTATGTTCCAAACAAAAAATTTCATCTTGTCTAAAGAAATATACCTCTTTTGCGAATGATGGATTTATATTGTAGATAGTTGGCATATGTACACATTAAATAGAAAGTGTGAATTTGTTATTTTTCATAATGGTACGATAATCATGTTCTTTCGGATAAAATATATGATTACTGCTTACATATCCTCACTAATAAAGAACAAATAAATTTGGGTTATGAGAAATAAATAAATAAAGAGAGGAGTTTAAAATTATTTAAATTTAAATTTTTATTTTAATTAAATTTATAGAATGGTTGTGATTATGAAAGAGAGAAAAAATATTTATATTTATTTTTTAATTAATTAAAATTTTATGATTGATTATGTGTGAAAGAAATTTTTATGTCTCTGTCTACTTAATTTTTTTCCTTTGAGTTATTTTCTAGCCATCTTAATCTTTCTAAAACTGAAATTGGAATTTTAGAAAAAACCTATCTTTAAACCACAATATAAAAACTAGGATTGTATTTTCTTCTTAACCAATTTTCATTTCTATAAGGGTTTAACCTCTTAAGAATTTTCTTAAATAGATGCACTTCATAGATATTGAAAAGAAGATACAAATGTCCTTGATTTCATTCAAAGTTTGAGATGATCACCAACTTATTTGCATCAATCCCCTCCCTTGTTGAGTATTTTTTATCTCATATTTTCGACATAAATATAGGGCTTGTTTTTAGTCGAAGTGGTCAAACTCGACCAAGAGATCTATTGATTCAGGGAATTTGTCATGTCGAAGGGCAAGGTTACACTTGGTGGAATATTCACTAGTATGAAGACTAGGAATTTACAAGTTTTTGAACTTAATAAAATTTGGAGTTTCAAGCGCAGATCAAATAACAACACAGTCGAATGAAGCTAAAATGGATAAGATTCACTACTGCAAAATGCACTTTTAACGTCAGACGCGAAATGTGTTTTACCTCGACTAACAAAACGAGGTAACGAAGGACATCATGAAAAGTTACCGCATAACACCTCTGTGAATTAAAAATCGAGGAGTAAAATTATATGCACATGGGTTCGAACGCCAATGGCAACAAATTTATTATTTTCAAAACAAGCGTATCTTTTATCTAAGTTTATCCAAATAACCGAGTGGTATGATTATTTATTACTCCCTCCGTTCCTTTTTAAGTGTCATTTTAGCATAAAACTCTTCAACCAAGATAGTGCTATGTTAGAGTTAATTTTTCTATTATACCCTCATTTATTTTCTCTTTCCTAATAAATTCACTCCTACACTCTCTCTCATTTATTGAGAAAGTAAGGGTATAATTGATAAGTTATGAGATTAAATTATAAAACGACACTTAAATAGAAACAAAAATATTCTTCTAAAACGACACTTAAAAAAGAACGGAGGGAGTATTATTTTAGAATTATAACATTATTTACTTAAAATATTACATTGCTTACCCAAAATATTTAAAATAAAAATCAAATTTCCTAGGTACAAAATATTACATTGTCTACATGTTCAAAATATTAAACTAAATTAGTTACGATGAATCTTTTCAATGATTTTTCTGCACTTGCAATCCATCATAATGATGTTGATGCTTGAATGTCATAACTTTACATCCAAGTTCGATTGTTGATGCCATTATCACTACTTTCACTAACGTGTACAATGCACATGCTTTGAATGGACTCAACTACTAATAAAGTGTGTGTTCAAAAAATTAAAAAGTATTTTTCTGCACTTGTAATCCATTAGTAATAACTTTTAGAAATAAATTTCTCAATGTTGTCAATCCAATAAAATTATAGTTGTTTTTTCTATTTATAACATTGGAAGGTTTGTTCAAAACCTTCTACAACATGTTAGTTATAAATATCAAAAACAACAAAAATATATAGTTAATAGAATAAATAATAATAAATAAATAATTATAAAAATATTATAAGATGGAAATTATTTTTAAAAAATACAAAAAAAGTAAGAAATAAGAAAAGTTAATAAAAATATAATAAATACTAGCAATTATTTTAAAAAAAGTTATTTTTATTAAACAATTAAAAAAACTCATAAGAAGTTAGTGGAATATGTCACTTAATAGAACAAATAATAATAAATTAAAAATATATAAAAAATATAATTATAAAAATATGAAATTACAATATTATCTTTAATTTTAACTCCAAAATTATGAAGTGACTTAACAATTAATCACAAGTGAGAACACTTGATTTTAATTTGAAATAAGAACAATTAATCACATCTCTTAAATTTCAATTCATTTAAACTGATGGACTAGATTAATTTTTGTTTTCATAGACATCTTTTAACGTAACATATATACTTTATACCCAAACATAATTTAATACTATTTTAAGGAAAAAAATTTATTGCCTTTTAAGAATAACACCAACAAATTAAAAGTTTTTTATAGATATTTAGAACGTGAAAAATCTTCAACCAAAAATATAGAAATCAGTTTGTTAATTTCGACTATCTATATAATTATATATATTTATCTAAAAACTCTAAATTAATTTATTACTTAAAAATTTTAAAATAAATATATATATATATATATATATATATATATATATATATATATATATATATATATATATATATATATATATATATATATATATATATATATATATATATATATATATATATATATATATATATATATATATATATATATATATATATATATATATATATATATATAAAGATATCTTTAGAATATCTTTAGACTTCGCATGTGCACATGTCAAAGTACTATATTGTACAATAATAGATTTTTTTCATGTGCATATCCGAAGTTGTTTTAATTTGTCAAAAATAGGGTGACGTCGCACGTGCATCTGCAAATTAATCCATATTCATCCTTTCGCTTGTGCAAATGCGAAGTTAGTGAATTGTTTTGAAATAAACGAACAAACCATACCCCTCAAACCCTTTTCTATTCAAACACTAAACCTTTTTATTTTCTACTCTAAACCCTAACATTTCTACTACCCAAACTCAATCATTTTTGCTCATCTCTCCATTCCAACTATTTTCAAGTCATCCCAAATCATCTCTAAACTTTCAAGTTTGTGCAAGTTTTCTCAATTTTAATTTGATTCACAATGTAATCTTGTAATACTTTATTTGGTTAATTTGTAAAAAATACAATGTGTACTTTGGTGTTAGAATAGTTAAATATAGTTTTTTGGGTGACAAAAAATGACATTTGGGTGTTATAGGGAAAGAAGCAGCAACTTCTTGAAAATGGTTGTGCATAGGGGTTTTTGCATGTGCACTTGCGAAGTCTTATATGAGTTGTTTTATTTTTAAACCTAACAATTATAATTATTTTTCAGGAACATGCAGTTGAGACAAGACAGGCCAAGCCAAACTGCCTCGGCTCATCGAGAGAGAGCTGAGCAGCAGGTTAACCGGCCTCGAGGACGGGGTCAAGTACAAAGGTAGAAATTGGATGTAGCTTTCCCTTCTGCACCGAGGAGTCATCTACATTAGGCGTCTACCTCTAGTGTGCATGAGCATGTACCTGAAGAGGCGGAGGTTCCATAAGAGTTTGTAGTGCCCGAGGGGGATGAGGTACTCGAACATGTTGCGGTACTTGAGAAGGCGGAGCAGGGCTATCCAAGAGGGCCAAATGACACCTCCCTCTTGATTTAATATCATGATCATACCGCGCTGCATGTTTGGGAAGGAGAGATATATTTTTGGTTGCACTTTTTCATTTTATATTTTTTACTCAAAAATACGATTGTAACGATTTTTTTGTTTTAGGAACGATTTTCCATAAAGCATGTGAATTACTCACAAATTTTTTTTGAATTGTTTATACATGCGATTAAGTGGTTCCATGATGCTGTGGTTGAATCCGGACTTGTCGGATTATGCTGTACAAGTTACAATATTATAAGCTACGACATGCAAGGGGCTTTTGCTGAGAGGTGGCACAAAGAGACGTCATATTTTCACTTTTTTGTTGCGGAGATGACCATCACACTTGATGATGTTGCTTGTTTGCTCTACCCACCTTTCAGAGGTAAGTTACTTAACCATCACAAGATATCACGAGTTGTGACAATTGAGTGGATGGTTGAGTATCTGGGAGCTGGTCTATTTAGCGCATCCGAGGACTGCAGAGACACTAATGGGACATATGTAAAGTTCTCCCACATGAAGGAACTATATGAGGAGCACCTGGTTGCAATAAAAGGTACCGAGGATGAAGAGGGTGAGTTTTTTGTTCAGTATCACCGAGACTGTGCTCTGTGGTGTTACTACATGTTCTTGATTGACACGTCCCTCTTTGTGGACAAAAGTGGGACCTATACGGATGTGACATACCTCCGGTGTTTTATAGATCTTACTATAGTTTGTGAGTGGAACTAGGAGCACTATTTTGGTACACCTCTACTAGAAGGTGAATGAAGCTTCAAATTGGAGGACGAGACAATTCGCTGGCTTATGCACACTCCTCATGGTACCTTTTATTTCAATTATTAACTTTAATTTGTTTTGATTAATTTGTACTTATATATTATGTTATTATTTTCGCAGAGCTGAATAATATCTCATTTTCACCGCTTTCATGGTTTTGAACCAGATATGGATTATGTTGACAACATGTCAAGGGCTGTTAAGTATATTCTCCTCAGAGGGAACCATAAAGTGGCTCCGTAACGAGTGTATCTTGATCGTACCAACCATGATGGCATCAACTAGATGCCGTTTGAGGATTACATGGATGTTGTGGCATTCAATCTCATCTCTTTATAATCGGGGTGACTAGCGCGTGGGTCGAATATTATGGTCAGATATCTTCCGGAAAAGTGTATTCCCTAGTTTGACTATGTGTAGATGATACTGAGATCTCATTTCCAGGCTGCTCCCGACACCATGGTACGACGGGATCTCAATGACATCTTCCAGGATTGTGAGAATCATTTGGTTCCACAGGAGTATGGATGATGCCAGTATCCTAAAGTTGGCATTGTGTAGAGGATTACGTGACATGATTTTTTCACGTGTCACACCCTCTCATGACACCAGATGGTCTTGGACGTCCACCTAGGCCAGCTCATAAGGAGCTCTTGGAGAACCAGCAGGCCGAATATGACCATGCCACTGATCTCTTGTCGATCTTTTAGTGTATACGCAGGCAGAAGGCATTGGATACATGGATTATCGAGACGGGCGGTCCTGAGGCGGTTGCCATAGCTGAGAGGATGGTCAGTGAGGCATCTGGTGCGGCGCAATACAACAGGCAGATGAGGGCTTTGGGAGTTAGGATTAGGAATATGCAGTAGCCTATGTTATGTTTTATTTTTTGTTGTTGATGTAATATTTGCCCGTACTTACTTTTCAACCAATTTATGTATAAAATTATGTCTGAACATCTAATTTAATCGTTATATCCGTGTTGTTATGTTCGTTTTATATTTTTCAAAAAAATCGTAAAAAAATTATCCGATTATAAAATTGTAAAATTGATGTAGTTTTAAACAAAAATGACACAAATAAAGGAAATTTTACATATGCACATCTGTAACTCTTTTCTCAGCATATTTCGCATATGCACATGCAAAACAACATCTAGACATTGTTAAAAAAAATGATTTTTTCGCATGTTCACATGTGAAACAAGTTGAGAGGTGACTTCGCAGGTGCGCACGCAAAAAATATTTTTGAATTTTCAGCAACGAGTCTGCTAAATGATAACATACCACTATTTCACTATCAGTGACCTGCCACAATTCATCCCTCCTAAAGGGATAAAAAATTATTGAATGATTACCTCAGGAGAAAGTACCAGTTTCAATCCGCTCCATCCCAAGAGCTAACATTATATTTCTTCTAAGATATTACAAAAATTCTCAAAAAAGCTACTCTGAGGGATTCATTATCCAAACAAACATCATCGCCAAAATAAAACTATAAAACAATACATATCTTATATAAAAATATATTTTATTAAAAAAATTATTAAATTAATTAATTATGTAATTAATTTTTTGAGGGTTTAAAACAGAGGCTTTAGTGACCTATAATTTGAACTGAAAAAGTGTATAATTACGTAGCCTAATGAGAAAATTCATTGGTTAAGCACAGTCCTCGTAAGGATAAGATTTGAGTCTAACAAATCATCTACTCTACTAATATTCTAATTAAATTGTAGTTTTAACCACTACCAGAGATACATACCTTAATTGATTTGTTAACAACCAAACCATGTCCTACCTATATGATTGAACATTTCTTACATTATCCCCAAAGAATTTACGTGATTTATTGGATTACACCATAGCAAGTACAAAATTGTAGAGGAAGGTTGTATATAATAACAAAGACTAATTAATTGCTTGGAAGATACTAGTGACAGAATCGTCATTAAAAAGTAAGTTAATCAGTTATGAAATATGTGTATGGTGGTAAAGATATATTAAGCAACCATGGTTTGATTTAAAGGTTAAAATAATTCATTTTGCATGTCGAATCAAATCTTTAGAGAGTAAATAAAGAATATTATGAGGTATAGATATGCTTTTGTTTTTTATGTTGTTGGTTGCACTTTGGTTATGCTCCATGCCTAAAGTGCTCAAATTCATAGGTCATTGATCTCCTATAAAGTAATATCCACCATTTTTTTATGGAATGGTTTTAGTGGGGAATGCGGCTACCACATTTATTAATATAATATGGTGTTATTTAATACTGATCTTAAAAAAATTAAAGATAGGTCATTACTGTTTTTAGTAATAAAACATGAATATTAAAATAATAACTCAATTTTTTTAGTGGAAGTGTGTCGTTAGTTAAATAAAGTTTTTACAAAGATTTTAAATAATGGTTGTAGTTAAATAGCGAATTTTGATAATGGTTATATAATAAATTCACTCGTTTTTATGAATGTTTATTTTAGCAACATGTATTTTAGACTGCATTTAATATTTTTTTAGTTAAAATTTACTAAAACAAATCTTTTATAAAAATAAGTGAGTCTATTGTAACAAATCACACATAGAGTTACTGTAATACATCCATTTTTATTTATATGAAAGTGTATTTTAATAATAAATATCATTTTTTTAAAATTTAATTTGAATTTTCAGCGAAAATTTGATCTTTAAATGATATAAACTACAATTGTGTTCTCTTAGGGTTCAACCTCTTCAGACTTTCCATATTATTTTCAACATAATGCTCAAATTCATTGGCATTGTGAAAAACTTACAAATGAGTTTTGACATAGACACTAACTTACTTTCACCACTTGCTCTCTTTGTTTTTTCCTAAGTTTTGTGACAATAGAAGTCCTATAGGTTCAACGTCTAAGATAAGTTTAGTATATAACTTAACAACTTCTTCAACTATATTCCTTTAAACAATGGAACCTTTTGCCCGACTTTGATTCTTCACGTAACTTTTTAATATCTTCATGTAATGTTTAATTGAGTTCATCTATCTCATATATATTGTTCCATAATATTGTGTTTCTAAGACAAGATGGGTAGATATAGGAATCATTATGTTAAAAAATAGAGGAGAAAATACGACTCGAGCTTGCATAAGGTGATAGATATTTCTTAAGAAACTTACACAAGATATATTTTTTCTTGACAAACTATGAGCTGCCAGACATGTACAACTCCCCTTCTTAAGTAGTTTCCAATCAAGTCTTAATCCCATTATTTGCAGGTCTAACCTTGAATTGATCTTATCCTTATTCTTTTTTGGCACATTGAGTAGCATGCATATTACACTTTAAAAAACATTTTTCAACATGCAAGACATCAAGGAAATGTCTTATATATAATGACTTCTAATATGAGAGTTCAAAGAGAATTGATCTTTATTTCATTCGCTTGTGACAATTTCACCTGTAGATACTTCCACAATTATTGTAAAAATTCTTTACTTTTCATATAATCGATCATTTGTCGTAAAAAAAGGTGCTTTACCTTCTTCTATTTCACCATTAAATACGTTTTTCAACTTTTAGTAATGATGATTAGAGTTTTAGAATCCAAGTTTTTTGAAAATTACATTCTTATTGCCTTTATCCAATCACATCGTATTTGTATCATCTTCACATACAAAACAAACAAATATTTCTTTGATGCTATAGTGAGATAGACTATCATAGATCAGAAAGTCATTAATGTTAACCAATTGACTCCAAACATAGGAGAGGATGAACCATAATATTAAAATATTGTGATATTAATTTTTTTTGATTAATTTATTAAAAACTTTTATTCTTTGAAAACTTTTACATTAGATGAATTGTGATATTCTTTTAAATCTCCTGACACTATTAAAAAATAAGTGAAAAATAAAAAATAAGGGAGTTGATAGTTAGGAAAATAGTAGAAAGATTTATATTCAGTAAATTGGTGTATAATGAAATGAAGAGAATCCTCCTTCATCTTCTATCTCCATGTCTTAAATATTTGTAACCTTCAAATTAAGACTTTTCTTTTGTTTTTTCTCGACTCTTTCTTCATCTTGAACTATTATTCCCTTCAACACCATTTCGTATTTATGCAATTTTTTAAATAAAGTGGTCAAATTCATGAAAGACAAGTTCCTAGATTCCAAAATTGATATGATTATAGGTTGCCAACTACAGCTTAAACATCTAAGAAATTTTATAAAAATATCCGTATTTTAAAATATTTTTTCCATAGTTCTCATGTGATTCACAATGTGAATAAATCTTTTTGCATATCATGTATGTTTTCTTCAGGGTTTAGTTTCTATATTATAGGGATAGATTTAGAACCAATATTCACTTTGGATGCTAAAATTTAATGTCTTCGTATTGTTGTAGCGGACAAGACATTGCCGATAGAGTAATATGATTGGTCTCGCGACTTGGCGTTAGACATAACATTCGTTGTGGGAACATCTCGTGGTGTCTGTGATGATTTTGACGAGTAAATTAGGTTGAGTATAACTGATTAATAGGTTTAAGTTTGTGACGAATAGTATACATTCGTACCTGATAAGTTTGTCTATCCTTTTTATAATTTATATTTTGTTGTTAATTTTCCTTACAACAAACTCATTCAACCCTTAAACTCATTAACGAACGATTTTTTGAACGGCAAATCAATAACCAATCTATGTGGACAGGATACGATATAACATATATCACCTGGTAAAAATAATACTTTACAACTCTTATTAACTTACTCATAGAGTAAGAATAACTCTCCTATATATATATATATATATATATATATATATATATATATATATATATATATATATATATATATATATATATATATATATATATATATATATTGAATTGTTGACTCTGATTCTTCTCCTGCGTGATATATTTAAGGTAAAATATATATTGTGGTCTTTGTATATTAACGTCAAATTCTATTGTGATTCCTTAACTTTAAAAAGGTTTATATTAGTCTATTAACTCTTCAAAACACTACGTTTTAATTCGTTTTATCAAATTAACGACGAAAAAAATTCAAAATTCTATCGTTAAATCCGTTGTTAATTAGACAAAACTAACTAAAATGAAATGTCGTAAAGAATTAAATGATCAACATGAATTTTTTTAAATTAAAGAATCAACTAAATCTTGAAATTAACCTACGAGACCAAAATGATATCTTGCCTATATTAAACATATATATACCTTTTGTTAATTCTGTTACATATTAATGAAAACATCTGCATGTATACTAGAAAGTTGATATATATATATATATATATATATATATATATATATATATATATATATATATATATATATATATATATATATATATATATATATATATATATATATATATATATATATATATATATATATATATATATATATATATATATATATATATATATATATATATATATATATATATATATATATATATATATATATATATATATATATATATATATATATATGATTTTGTAGGTCTTGTTTACTCTACATGAACAATAGCAACCTTAACAAACACATCATCTTCATCTTTGTATTCCTTTGAGAATCGATAAGCAAATATTTATTTCTAATCCATAATTGTCCATTTAACCATTTTGTGACTAGTTAAGTGCTATAAGATCGATATCATAAAAAATAATAAAACAAAGACAACAATAAATAATTTCAACCACTAATTTAGTGTCAAAAACTTTAATCTATTCGAAATTCAAGGAACTATGGATTGTCATATATCCTAAAGTTGATTAACAAACTCTAAACTAAATATTACTCCATCCGTTCCTAAACTTGTTTTAATTACTGTTAATTTTATATTTATTTATAATTACTTTGCTTATCTTCGAAACCAAAGTAAACAACAAACATATGAATCACAAAAATGAACTACACTTCAACTCATAAAGAAAACATTAAAAAACAGGACAACAAAACCTTTTATTTTGAAACCTTAATTTATAAATAAAAAATTAAATATTTTAAATTTAGTCAAAAGAGAATCTATATTTAAAGATAAAGAAATAAAATAAAAAAATGTAACAAGTTTTACTAAAATATAACACTAAAGAAGAATATATTAATCCCCACCCTCAAAATGCTTAGATATATCTAGTGCCGACATAAATACTTCCTAGCTTTATACAAAAGTAATTAAAATGATTGAAATGATTAGGAAATACATATAATTATATTTAGAAAGAATAAGAACATGGGTTTTATGAGGGTAGGGCCCAATTTCACATCTGTAAAATATTGCCTCATGTTCTTTGTGGTTCCGTATCATGACTAATTTTAATACAAAAAACCTTATTTTAATATCTAATATTATTTAAACATATAAAATATATATATATATATATATATATATATATATATATATATATATATATATATATATATATATATATATATATATATATATATATATATATATATATATATACACACACACGGATGAAGATATTTAACATAATAATATTTATGCAGGAAACGAGAATTATCTATATTAATTGTTTGATTTAATTAATGGTTACGATTTAAAAATTTCATATAATGAATAATATGACCGAATCTTTTCACTACAAAAAAGACTCTCACGTCACAAATTGAGAAATCACGTCGCAACACGTAATCAGTGACGTGTGAGTTTATGTCGCTGGAGAACAAGTGACAAATTTGTTGTGACGTGGGATACATGTCACAAAGTTGTGACGTGGTATTCAAGCTGCAACATAGTTATATAGGGAACATCCATCTGCTTTAAAAGAAGTTGTTGCTGGCATAATGCAGCTTTAGGTACGACGTGAAATACATGTCACAACTTTTTCCACGTCGCTACGGCTGACTTTTTTTTTTTAAAATTAATTATTAATAATCTTTTTGAATATATAATAAACTAATTAATTAATATAATAAAATTTATATTTATAAAATTATATAATTATATATTCATATAATAAAAATTTATATAATAAAATTTTATATAATAAATTTGATTAACTAAAATTATATAATTAAATTAATATAATTAAATTAATATAATTAAATTAATATAATTAAATTAATATAATAAAATTAATAAATTAAAATTTAAAATTTAAAGTTGAATATTTTAATAAATTCAAATTTAAAATTTAATATTTTAATAAATTCAAATGTAAAATTTAATATTTTAATGAATTCAAATTTAAAATAATTTATATAAATGCAAATTTAAAATTTTTTTAATACAAAGTGTTTTTACGGGTAATTATCAAGATCAAAATCATTGTTTTCGTCATCCTCCGGCTCTTGATCAGGAACATTTAGATTTTCACCACCTTGCATAAATCGTCGAATCTGCTCCTCCGTATCAGATTGCCTCATTACTGCCATTTGGGCCTCCATTTCGCGTCTCGCCTCACTTAACGCCAATTGTCTTACTGTTTCAACTTGTGCTCGTGTCAGATTTGGTTGACGCGACCGTCCTTCTCCATCTCTAACTCTCTGAAACAAATTCCTATCACCAAATCTCATGTCAACCGCCAAATTTCCACCCCCAAAAAAGCAACCATTAGGCCCTTTTCAAAGAGGATGAATGTCCCTGCCTGCAATGCTGCCACAATGTTACTTCAGTTGAAAACATGTTGCGACGTGTTTGTCACGTAGCAACTGACAATAATTACCCACGTGACTCCCACGTCGCTAAGAGTATTTTTTGTAGTAATTTTCTATTACATTTAATATTAAAATATTCCATAAAAAATATTCTATCTAAAAATATTTTTATTTACCTATTAAATCAGTGTTAACTATTTGTCTTAATATACTTCCTATTAAGTTAGTGTAACACGGTTGAAGAACTGACTTGTTTTGTTTTGCGTTTTATCGCAAATGTTGCGGATAACAAGAGTCGCCACCGACTTTTCTTTTATCCAATTAAGGGAAGGTGAAAAGAACAGGAAAAGACCTTCGTTATATTCTGGGTAAGGGAGGTGATTATGAAAAGGGAAGGTGTTAGCACCCCTTTCATCTGTAGTTATCTACGGGCTCTTAATTGCTTTAGCTCACTTTATGACTTGGTTTTTTGTGTGTGTTTGAAATTTTTTTTGAAAAGGCATTTCACTTTGACTTCGTAATGATTCACGCTGGAATGTATACGAAGTGTTTGGAAATGTTTCGTTTTTGGAAAAGACTTTGTAATGATTCACGCTGGAATGTATACAAAGTGTTTGAAGATAGATTTTTAGAAAGTGTGAGGTGTGAAAAGCATTTTGATAAAGCAAGCAATTAAGAGTCTGTTACCTACTCAGAACGGTCATTTCCGTGTTATTTTACTTTCCTTTAGAATAGCGCTATCCGTACCATTAGTTGGTAGGTAACCCTATTCGTTGGATGTAAATGGACATTCGAAGGGACATCGGGTGGTCATAGAAGGCAACTTGTAGGAGTATCCTAGCACATTCGTAGGGACGATCATCACTTTTCGTAGGCAAAAACCGAGGGACTAGATCATGTATTCGTTAGGCAACATCAAGGGACTATGATCTTTGATTTGAAGGGACTATGATGATATTTCGTAGGCAACCGTGCTAAGATACCCCTACGTTCGAGGGACTTGACCATTTATTCGAAAGACAACGAGAGAGAATACCCTAGGGGGTGCATGTGTGAAGAGAGTGTGCTGAATTCAGATAATTTTATCTTGTGATTAGAGTTTGCTATGTAGATTTTATCTTGCCATACACGCCTAGTTACTAGCAGTATATAGGTGCGGAAAGTAAATTGCGGAAATCTAAAGTGCGGAAAGTAAATCCTACGCTATTACATGGATTTGGGGTAGATACATAATTGAGGAGTGCGGAAAGTAAAACCTAATTAAATTATTACATCCCATGAACAGTTATATAATATTGGAAAAAAATGCGAGAAAAATAGACCTAACTATTACAACCTGGAAGCAGTTACAATAATCGGAAAAAGAATCAATTGCAAATAAGAGAAAAAAATGTTAGTGAAAAAGATTTTTGAGTTAGGAGAAAGTTTTAGGGTCAGTAGACCTAACTATATGAGAAATTATTTTTTGGGAATTTTCTGG
This sequence comes from Vicia sativa, assembly GCA_021764765.1. NCBI lineage: Eukaryota > Viridiplantae > Streptophyta > Magnoliopsida > Fabales > Fabaceae > Vicia > Vicia sativa. The sequence goes on along the minus strand of CM038796.1, from coordinate 103,569,261 downwards.
ATTAATTTTAGTGAAGAGAAACAGTTAAAAGTTAATTTTTTGATTAATTAACAATTAATTAAAATATGAATGAAAAATATTATTTTTCTATGTTTAAAAATTAAATAAGCATTTTTCTGACCTAAATGCAAAAAGAAAATATTTTTTTGTGATTTTTTAATGTGTTAGAAAAATATTTGAAAAGAAATTAAATTGAAAAAGAAAATATGAAGAAAAAAAAAAAAAACATGGTTAGTTTGCAAGTGATAAAAAATAAGTTGGACTTGCTGGGTTTCGAACCAGGGTCCTCAAGTCACACGCGCGCTGCTTTACCATTGAGCCAACCTGCTGATGGTGTTAATTCAATGAAACAAAATCAACATAAGCGAAATAATTTTCTGGAAATTAAATAAATCAAAAAACGCGCGCAGGGGTCTTCTTCCCCATTTGAATTTTCAGGTCTATACCCACGGTTGTCTTGCGTTGCTATAGCTTTTACCTACGGATTATTCCTGTAGCTAATCCCCTGCAAAAATCAAAATCCAGTAATATGCAACATAAATTTGTTAGAGAGACATGGATCAACTCGATTTGATCCCCTGAATATGATGGAGTTATTGGTTTCGTCCAATTTTCCCCATTTGCAAAGCCCTAATTCGAGCTCCCAAACTCTAACAATGGCAAGTTCTCATACCCGGGATGAAACTTAAATCAAACTATGCAGAAAGCTTAGAAACCTCATTAGAAACACATATATGTAATCAAAACATGTTAAATATGCGTAAAACTTGAGAATCGATTTTGAAAAATAAAGTGCAAACCGTGATCGTGTTCTTGTGATTCTGGAGGTCTGGATGCTTGGTAATGATTTGGTTAGCTTCAGAAAACACCCAGGGATTGATTGACAACCTTTGTTTTGCTTGAATCGATGCAAATCCTTGACTGCTACTTCCTTGTATAACACGGTTTTTTGAAGCTTTTTTAGGGTTCTTTGAGGCCAGAATTTCGTTCCTGTGGCATTTGGAATCATTGTGTATATATACTAGAGTGAATTAGGTCAAGAATTGTGAAGAAATATCATGCAAATCAATGAAAAAATATTTGATTTGGAATCAAACCAAATATTGCCTTTTGAGCCAATTTCAATCAAATCACTTGCCAATCTTCATTATTTCGAAATAATCAGATTAGTTGGCTTGATTGGACCTCAAGGATGAGAGAAAATCAATCTTGCACTTAATTTTTGATTTTATATCTTTTATTTTTATTAAATTGGTTTTAAATGAATAAAAATCCAAAATAAATAAAAAATAAAAGATAAAAACGTGGCCTTGGGCTTGGAGGTTCCAATGCAGATAAGGAAATAGTTTGAATCAAGAAAAGATAGGCCAATTTGGAAATTTTTTGATTTTCTCAAGTATTTCTCTTTATGCACCTCCTAAAAAATGCTCAACTTGCACATCTTGTATCTTGCTCAATTTTTAACATTTTTGTGTGTTCTTGGACTTTTTAGAAAGCTCAAGATGTCTTATAAACATCCCTTTTGGTTTCATCTTTGTTGAAGTTCCCATGCTCATGAACACTTCTTTTCAAAAAGATGACTTTTTGTTGTCTTTTAAAAAGATCTGTAATGTTTTGATCCATAACTTCCAAATTATGCATTTTCTGCCCAAGCTTGTGAGACATGAAGTTGTAGAGAATGGAATTCTCTTCAAAATGAGCTGTGGTGGAAAAATTTATGATAAAGTATGTGAAAGTTATGCCTGGTCAAAGTTCTGTTGACTTTTGTCTAAAAAACCCTAATTTAGAAACTTTGACTTTTGATCAAATCTTGACTTTTCTTGAGGAATCATGATCAACCCTTGATCAAATGATGAATATTATTTCAAAATGTTGGTGTTGACAAGAAATTATAAAGTTTGATTGTATGTTGACCACAGTTGACGTTTTGTCCAATACAGCTGATTCTCAACCATCTGATCAATTAGATGAGCAATTTTGACTTGTAAGGTTTGAAACTTGACATGGTGATTCTTTGAAGCATATGATGGGGTATGATGATCACTTGGAGCATTAGAAGTCCATCTTGACTTGAGAATGGCAAAACCCTAGCTTGGGTTGATTGCTTAGGAGAGGGTTTGTCTGGTCAACCCTTGTGAAATCCTTGAGTATTGAGATGTGAATTGTCTTGAGAAGTGGGAGGGAAAATTTTGGGGTATAACAGTTAGGATATGAATGTAAAATATATTTTTAATTTATTTGATATTTTTATTTAAAATTAAAATTATCTAAACTATAAATACTTTTAAATAATTATAGAAAATTTGCAAAATAAAACTTCCGAAAAATAATATTAGTTTCAAAAAACATTTGAAGCATAAATTATTTACTCATCTTCCTAATATATAATTTTAAATAAAATTATGTCATATAATTTTTTAAAAAACATATTAACTCTTAAAATTTTGATTTAGTTTAGAAAAAAATTTAATGTTGTATCTTATATTTTACAGAACTATATTTTTTCACAATTTGTTTGGTTAAAAAATAGTTCTAGAGTTACTTTTAAAATAAAAAATCCAAATATTTTAATCATAATTTAACTATCACATTAAAGATTAATAATTAAAATTTAACTCTAACTATTAGTGTGTGAGACACTTTTAGTGAGGAGAGAAAAAAGAATAATAAAGGAAATAAGGATTTGTATTATTGAATTGTACAAATAATGATACAGACTAGGACTATTTATATACAATCCTAAATGAGTTTGGATCTACACAACTTGGATTATATTTAAATATTAAATCAAATCTAATCTAATATTTTTAACAAATCTAATTTAATATTTCAACGCACTCCCATAATCCAAGTTGTCGACCATCCTAAAAAATAGTCAATCTGAACTATTCCTAATTTCTTTCTCAAATTTAGGAATCTGTCAATCTTCAATCCTTTGGTAAAGATGTTGGTCAATTGTGCTTCACTTGAGCAATGCCTAACTTCAAATTCACCTTGATTTACCTTTTCTCTTAGAAAGTGAAATCTAGTTTCGATATGCTTACTCCTTCCATGCAGAATTGGGTTTTCGATAGATTTATGGCTGGCTTGTTGTCAATTTGCAACAGTAGAGGTTTCTTCACTTCGACAACCATTTCATCAAGTACTGACCTGATCCAAATTGCTTGACACACAGCATAGAATCCTGCTATATATTCAGCTTCACAAGATAACAATGCCACCAAAGATAGCTTCTTCGAACATCATGAGATTGGGGCACCAAATACTTGAAAGAAATATACAGTTGTGCTTTTTCGATCTTCCTTATCTCCACACCATTCTGCATCTAAAAAACAATTAACTATTGCTTATTTATCTTCAGAGTTTTGTCAAAAAAGTATTCCACAGTTCATCGAACCCTTCAAATATCTCAGGATTCTTCTTACAGCCTTCATATGTGACACTTTTGGTTCACTCATATATCTGCTTGCTAATCCGGCAGCGAAATCTATATCAGGTCGACTGTTGCATAAATACCTAAGAGATCCCATAATTTGCTTGAACAACGTTACATCAACTTTGTCTTCCTCTCCATTCTTCTCCAACTGCACATTTGGTTCGACAAGTGAGGATGCAGAATTCGAATCATCCATTTTGAATCTCTTGAGTATCTCTTTGACATACTTACTTTGAGGTAGAACCATACCTTGGTTTGTTATTTGAAATTCCATGCCTAGTAAATAAGAAAATTTTCCCAGATTCGACATTTGAAATTCCTTTGTCATCAGCTCTTTGAACTTCGACAAGTTCTTCAAGCTATTTTCAGTTACTAGCAAGTCATCAACATATAAGCAGAAGATTGTTATATCTTGTGCTACAACCTTAACATAGACACCATACTCTGATTTGCATTTGAGAAATCACAATTTGACTAAGTATGAGCCAATCTTCTTGTTCCAAGCCCTAGGTGCCTGCTTGAGACCATAGAGCGATTTGTGCAACCTATATACTTTACTCGCTTCCTTCTGAATCACAAACCCAGGAGTTTGTGTGGCATAAACTTCTTATTCTAAAGGACCATTCAGAAATGCTAATTTTACATCCAAATGAAATGTTGACCAACCTTGGTTGCATGCCAATGCCACTACTAGTCGAACACTCTCCAATCTTGCTACTGGAGCAAATACTTCAGAGTAGTCAAGTCATTCTCCTTGAAGAAAATCTCGAGCTACTAATAATGCTTTATGTCTTGCTATAAAACCATCAGCATTGTGTTTCAACTTAAACATCCACTTCACTTTGATAGCTTTTGTATATGCTGGTAATTTGACTAACTCCCATGTGTTGTTTCTTTTGATTGCCTCTAACTCTTAGACCATAGCTAACTTCCACTTGTTACTCTTCAAAGCTTCGCTATAGTTGGTTGGTTCAGCACCTACAAGTAAATCAAAATGAACTAACTCTCTATCTGGTTTTACTTCATCATCACCAATTACTTCATAATCTTGAAGTCTTGTTGGAGGAACTTTATGTCGTTGAGATCTATGGCTTGTGCTAGCCAAACCCTCTCCGACTTCGACATTGTCTGGAATATCAGCATTTGCTTCAACTTTGACAGCGACTAGATTCTCAATAATTCCTTCGACTTTGACCCCATCAATTTATTCGTCGAAATCAGAGCTCATCAGTGGCTTGTTAATTGAATTACTAAAATTCCAATCCCAAGTATAATTTTCATCAATTACAATGTCTCTACTCAACACAATCTTCTCATTAACTGGATTAAATAGCCTGTATGCACCAGTTCTATGATATCCTACCAGAATCATAGGTTCACTCTTGTCATTAAGCTTTCTTCTTCTTGCATCAGGAATATGCTTATAACACATAGAGCCAAACACCTTCAAATGTCTTACTGATGGTCGTTTTCCACTCCATACTTCTTCAGGAACCTTGTTCTTCATTATCTTGGTAGGACACCTGTTCAAAATATAAACTGCAGTCGAAACAACTTCTCCCCATAAAGACTTTGGCAAGTTCTTCTACTTTAGCATACACCTTGCTATATCTAATATGGCTTTGTTTCTTCTTTCAGCAATTCCATTATGTAAAGGCGTATAAAGAGCAGTTACCTCATGATCAACACCATTTTCTACACAGAATTTCTCAAACATCTTCGAAGTGTATTCGCCACCTCCATCTGTTTGTAGAACTTTGATCCTTTTCTCACTCTGGTTTTCGACAAGTATCTTGAATCTCTTAAAGATTTTGAATACTTCATCCTTTCTCTGGATCACATAGATCCACAACTTTCGATTGAACTCATCAACAAACGAAAAAGAATATCTATTTCCACCAATGGTATGTTCTTCGAATGGACCACATACATTTGAATGTACCACTTCGAGAATGAAGGATGATCTCATTGGCATAGTCGAAACGAAAGAATTTTTGGATTGCTTTCCGACTAAACAACCTCCACAAAGTTTTTCAGGCATCTCAAGACTTGGAATTCCAGTAACCATATAATGAGTAATCAGTTGATTGAGTGATCGAAAATTCAAATGTCCAAACCTCAAATTCCACAACCAACTATACTTGTGGTCAATAATAGTTTTTAAACATTGAACTTCTATCGAACTAATCATAGTCTTAAATGTCCTATTCTTCGACAACAAAGATTTTAAGACCAAATTGTTCTTGGTGTCGAACAATTTCAAAGCTCCATATTTCATAACAACTGAGAAACCTTTTTCAACCAGTTGTCCAACACTTAGCAAGTTGTACTTCATTCCAGGTAAATAGAGCACATCAGTAATCATAGTTTTCCCTCCATTACGCATTTGAAAAACTATGTTTCTAGTACCTTCTGCTTGCAATGAACTATTATTAGTAAGTTTTACCTTGCTCTTCTTCGACTCGTCATAGTCTACAAACCACTCCTTTCGACCAGTCATGTGATTCGAGCAACCTGAGTCGAGGAACCAGATCTTGGATTCGACATGGTTATCAGCAACTGCAGCCATAACCACCATACCACCTTCAGAATCATTTGAATCTTGACGTGCAAGGTTCGCTCCTTCGTCCTTGCTTTTCGATCCCTTGTCTTTATGTGCCAACAATTCTTGGCTACATGACCCCACTTTTCACAGTTATAGCACTGAACACCTTTTTTATCTTCTTTGTCCTTTTGATAGTTTCCTCCTCCCCTTTTCGAGGATTCAAAAAATCTATCTTCGACCTTATTCTTGTGGGGATTCGACCAAGGTTTCTTACCCTGGGTCTTGTCGAACTTGCCTTTAAATTTGTTGGAACCACCATACTTTTTCCATGAATGAGCTTGCAGAGCCTGAATCAAGTCTTGAACTCCTTTCCTTTCGACAATCCTCATCTCATGCGCCTCCAACGAACCAACCAAATCTTCCACTTTAGTTGTTTCAAGTTTGTCAGATTCTTGAATAGCTACGATAACATGATCATAGTGAGAGGTCAACGATCTCATTACCTTCTCAACTATCATCTTATCACTTATGGTTTCACCACAACCCTTCATTAGATGGACGAGTTTCTGAACCTTCGACACATATTCTGCAACTTTTTCATCTTCTCCCATCGGTAACAATTCATACAGTCAACACAAGGTTTGTAACTTGACAACCTTAACTTTCTCACCTCCTTCATAATGCTTGACCAGAATATCTCATGCCTCCTTCGCCGTTTCAGCATGAGAGATTCTCTCGAAATTAGCAGCATCAACAACCATCTAAATGCAATAGGCAGCCTTGCAATCTTTCTTCTTGACTTCGTTGTGGGCTTTTTTTTGTGCTTCGGTTGCATCTGTAGCCAACATAGGAACGCCGTCGGTAACCACCTCTAGGGTTTCATGGAAGCGAAACAAGGATTGCATCTGTTTTTTTCCCATTGGATCAAATTCTTGCCGTCAAGCATTGGAAGAGAATTCATAATGCCCTTATCACTAGCCATCTTCGCAGCGGTTGATTCACTTGCCCTGGAAATACGATCTCTAACGTAAAATTCTTGAAAATTCAATCAAGAACAATAACTGGGAGCTTTGGATACCAATTTGTTAGTGCGTGAAACACTTTTAGTGAGGATTGAAAGAGAGAATAATAAAGGAAATAAGGATTTGTATTATTGAATTGTACGAATAATGATACCGACTAGGACTATTTATATACAACTCTAAATGGGCTTGGATCTATATAACTTGAATTATATTTAAATATTAAATCAAATCTAATATAATTTAATATTTTTAACAAATCTAATTTAATATTTCAACAGTAACTACGTACCTTATTAATTGAATTATTAATAGTTTTAAAGTTTGTTTTATTAAACAAAATCAATTATTGTTTAAAATGAACCAGGGGTTAATGTAAGTCATCCTAATACAAAAATGTTTGAATGATAATTTAATCGGATAGTAATTTTTTAGAAAATAAATTTATTATATTTTAAAATTATTATGAATTCAAGAATGATCTATGTAGTTATTGTTAAATTTTTAATTAATCTTCGTTGAAATGATTAAATTATTATTAAAATATTAGTTGTCTTGTTTGGTTTTAAGAGTAACCCTAGAACAAATACTTTAATTCAATTTTTTAAAAATAATTTTAATGCAACAAAAATGAATAAATAATTTATTTTCAGATTGTCTTAAAACTAATATTACTTTTAAGAAGATTTATTTTGCAATTTTTTTATAACTATTAAAGGTATTAAAAGTTTAGACAATTTTAGTTTTAAAGAAAACTATTAAATTAATTTGAATTATATTTCATATGCATATCCTAACTATATATGAAGTATATTTAAGATAAATAATTAACATTGATTTAATTGGTAAAAAAAGTAATTTTGGTAAGAATCTTTTTCATAGAATATTTTAACATTAAATGTAATGGAAAAAAAATCGGTAAAGTTGTTTATTATATGAAATTTTTAAACATAACTATGAATTAAATCTAACGATTGATATAAATACTTCTCGTTTCTCATATAAATATTAGTTCTCACTGGTTACTCTTTAAAATTTGGGGAAAATTTACTCTTAATGACTTATGTCAATAAAATTAAATTACATAAAATTAAATTTTAAAATAACATATTAATTCAAAATCTTAAAATATTAAATTTATGTATTATTTCACTTAAGAAAGTTTAATATCCCCTTTTTCTTCCAATGTGAAAATCATTACTCAAATTTGACATACCAACATCTTATTACTCAAAAATCAAATTGTATATTATTTTATTTTAATTCTTTAATATTTTAGATTAATATGTGATTTTAAAATTTTATTTTATAAGATAAATTTTGATTGATACATGTTATAAGATGTAAATTATCCCTATATTTATAAGGGATGGTCAAATTATATATATATATATATATATATATATATATATATATATATATATATATATATATATATATATATATATATATATATATATATATATATATATATGATTACTTTATCTATCAATAAATATAAAATAATATTCACAATTATTGTTGTGATAAAAATATATCAATTACGTATACATATTCTTTATTTAACACCAAATGTGCTGGCAAAATAACAAATTTCTTTTGCATATGGGTCAAAAAGAAAGTGGCATGCATATAACATGTTGTGATCTATCATCAACTCATTAGTGCAAGTTTTAGCAACCCTTTCAAAAAAGCAAAGCTCATAAAGGACCACGGATTTAGTTGCTGAATTTATTCTTCATTCAAAGATCCAATTCTCTAATTAAAAAATAAAAAGGTGTAAATATGGAAAGAAAGAAAAAAACAAGTCAAGTATGCCTATATATAATTGAGAATATATAGGACATTGCGAATACATTTATCAATGAGATTTGAGTTGTTTAAATTCAAGTGGGTTAGGTCCATTCAACACATGCCAACTAAACTATATGCTTAAAATTAATTAATATTCAATGTTTTGAGGTAACCGAATCCAAATCATGTTGCATCGTTATTCTTTGTATCCTTGTAATTATGGATTGGTAATGCATGTCTAGTTTTAATTATTAGTGAAATTTGTTTTTTAGTGTGTGAGATATTTTTTTTTTTGTGAGAAGAGAAAAAGATTGGTTATGTAATGTTAAATTTCAAGTTCATATTGATTTACTTTTTTTTTCCAAGTGAAATCTAATTTCGATTAGCTTATTTCTTTCATGTAAAACTAGGTTCTTCACCAAATTTATAGTTGACATGTTGTTGATTTGCAACATAGGAGGTCTCTTCACTTCGAGCTCCATTTTTCTAAGTACTGATCTGATCGAAATTGCTTGACATGCAACATAGGATCATTCTATATATTCAGCTTCACATGATGATAATGCCACCACAAGTTACTTTTTTGAGCACCATGAGATTTGGTAAATTGTAATTCGATTTTGTCGAAACTGTGTGTGTATCGAAAGGAGGTTGCCCTGTCGAAGAGCTTGTGGTTCGAAGCAGGCTATTCAGATTCGATAAGATTAGATTTGTTTTAGATTTAAATAGATTTTGATTTAGATCTAGAATATAATAGATTTGATTTAGTTCCAAATAGATATTTTGGACTTTTATAGTTTTGGGCTTTAGCTTAGGGAGCAAGCTAACCTAAATCTACAAATAGACGGAGTAGCCCCTATTTTTGTAACAGAGAATTCATTCACAGTATTTTGCAGTTGCAAAGTGAGTAAAAAGTTTTCCATAGTTTGTGGATAGAGAGAAACTCTGTAGAAAATATTTTCTTCTTCATTCTTTCTTCCTTTAATTGCTCATTGTTACTGTGTGGTGATATCAATCTTGTTCATCAAGATTGGTAGAAATTCATCATAGATTGTGATGGATTTCCAATATCTGGTATCAAGAGCTCCGGTTAATCGATTCAAGGGAATAACGATCAAGAACGATCGTGGAAGAAGAATTCACGATGGTAGTGAGCTATGGGAATGCGAATTATCCAGCAAGTCTTCCAATTCTAAAAGTAGATAATTATGAGAATTAGTGCAAGCAGATGAAAGTTTTATTTCGTTGTCAAGGTCTGTGGGATCTTGTAAAGGATGAAGTAGAAGAGCTTGGAGAAGACGCTTCAGAAGAAGAAAAGAAAGAATACATAGAAATGGAGAAGAAGAGTTATAAAGCTCTCTTTATAATTCATCAATGTCTGAGTCCAGACAACTTCAAAAAGGTTAGTGATTCAGAATCCGCAAAAGAAGCTTGGGAGATTCTTGAGAAATCTTTTGGAGGCGCTGAAAAGGTGAAAGAGGTGAGGTTACAAACTACCAAGAGAACATATGAATTTCTTCAGATGGAAGATAGTGAAAGCATATTTGATTTCTTCATTAGGGTTACAAAATTAGTAAATAAAATCAAGATATGTGGAGAAGCATTAACAACCAGAGCTATTGTTTCAAATATTTTGAGATCTTTGGCTCCTAAGTTTAACCATGTTATGGTGGCTATCGAAGAGGGGAAAGATTTGTAGAAATTAACCAAAGAAGACCTTCAAGGGACGCTTAAATCTCATGAATAAAGGATGAATGAAAGAGCTGCAGGCAACATGAAGAGTGATGTGGCTCTGCAAGCTCAAGACAAGAAAGGCAAAGGAAAGTGGTTCGATTGGTAGAGGAAACCAGAACGAAGAAAACATGTCAAATATGAGAAGACTATACCAAGGAAACCAAATAGGTGATGTTGCAAATAGAGGAAGAAGTAGTGGTCGAAAGCCTGACAAGAGTTATATTCAATGTTACAATTGTCAGAAGTACGATCACTATTCGAGTGATTGTCCAAAGAAGCGAAAGAATCAAGAAAGTGATGAAAAGTTCGCGAAGTATGAAGAGGAAGAGATGTTGTTGATGGTCACAACAAGAGATGAAGAAAAATTCAAGGATCAATGGTACTTGGATTCAGGATATTCATCGCATTTTGTTGCTGCGGTGTAAGCGGCAAGCAAAGAGTTGGTATTATTTTTACCGGGTGATATATACCGGTTAGGTTATATTGTATCGTGTCCACAGAGATTGGTTATTGATTCGTCGTTCGACAATTCTACCGTTAATGAGTTTGAGATTAAAAGAAATGAAAATAAAAGACAAAAAGTAAATGAACAAAAAGTATAAAGGATAGCGACTTATCCGAACGAATGTAAACTACCCGTCACAAACTTAAATCTACCACCCATGTCATACTCGGCCTACGATACTCGTCCGTGTCATCACATACCTCTCACAACCTAAGCTGTTTCTAACCCAAATTGAGAATCCTCCTAAATCATCTCAATATCCATCCCTGGCATACCTCGACAACAAAGAAGTCAACTGCGTCACCTCCATACCCATTCTGGCATACTTCACGCGAGGCATTAAGTTCGGATACTCTATAGTGAATGTTAACTCTAAACCTATCTCTAGCATTCAGAAACTAACAGATAATCATCCTAGGTAAGAATCTAAGCAATCTATCCCTAGCAAAGCTCAAATCCCTAACATAAAGTAAAAACCTAAGATAATCACCGACACAAATTCGTAAAACAAGCTTTATACAACGCCAAGGGCGATAAATATACATGAGTTATTAGTAGATATACATACAAAACCCAACAAAAGAGATTACAAAGAGAAGAGAAGAAGAGGAACCAAACATTTCTTGGTTTGTCAACACCAATCGACGAGGGATTCGACTCCGGATCATCAAAATGCAAGCTCCAATGTTGTTTTCCAAGCAAATCTATCAAAAATATGATGGTGATGGTGATGGTGTTGGGACTCAAAAATACCCAACCCATAACCTAAAAATGTGTTTTGAGCCCCTTTTAAAGAATTTTGATGTCGCGGGCGCTAAGCGCGTATTCGCTAAGCGATGCTATTTTCAGCATTTTATTTTTGCCGTATCTTGAGAACCGTAACTCGGAATTGCGCCCGGTTTGAAGCGTTGGAAAGCTTATTCAATGCTATATATAACCATGGATAAATATCAAGCTTTATTGATGATTTTTATTCTTTGATTTTGAGCTTCATTCGTTGATGAGATGCCCAAATCGTGCATTTGAAGCCGTGTCTTCGACACTTTATTACTCAATGCTCCAATTATGAATGAATACCTATAAAAGAGATGAAAAACTATCAAATGATACAATATTTACACAAAAACTCAATTATTCTATTATGTACACAAATATACTAAAAGCGGGGGATTTATTCGAAGAATATCAACAAAAGAATGGATAAGTGCCACAAAGCATATATACAAAATAACTACATTTTGGAACTTATCAACTCTCCCCAACTTGACACATTGTTTGTCCTCAAATAAAGTCAAGTAAACCTAAAGAAACAAAAGATGATAATCAAAGAATCACAAATCAATAAGTTTTTGAAAACGGAAAACAAATGTATGGTTCAAACGAAAAATGTACACGACAAATACAAACTTACTACTATCCTACAACGACAACATATAAACGAAATAAATCCTAAGTACAAAAATCATGCAAAACATTCTAAAACAAAACAAGCTCAATCATGAATCACACCTAGCAAAAATTCATCGGTAGATGAAGAACACACAAAGGCGAGGGATAAAAAAACACTCCTCCACAATCTTGCAAACAATAGACTAAATTATGCATTCATCCAAAAACGTGTTGAAAATACAAATGCAAGAATCATAAGGGCTTTTCAAGGTTGTAATGTGGCTTGGTTAACAAACAAGTGATAATTCCTAAAGCTAATCGAAACAAAAACTTGCCTAAACCTAAGGGAGTGATCAACTCACAAAGTTCCAAACAATATAATTTCAATCAAACTTATTCTTCATCACAAATTTCACACCAAACACACCTCACTTATTAACATAACATTATTCCCACTCTTTTTGTTTTTCTTTTTCAAAGCTTTTATCTTTTTTTCTTTCTTTTTCTTATCTTTCTTTTTCACTTTTTTTCTTTCTTTTCTTTCTTTTCTCCCAACCTCATACCAACCACAATATAAGTATATAAACATTTCTCTCCCCAACTTGAATTCAACCAACATTAATGTGTGAATACTCCCTACTTTCTAAGGCAAGGTAAAAATCCATACAACAACATATAGTTGAGGGTTCAAGAAACAAAGAAATAAACATCCATACAAAAAAAGTGAATTGACACTCATAGACAAGCATCAAGTTCAAATAAAAATGGATGTTGATAAAAGCTCAAAGGGGCAAACAAAGGTTCACACACTCACAAGGTGAATTGAATATTTGGCCAAGGTAGTTATGCTCAAAATCAACAAAATGCCTTGATCATTTTATTGCAATCATATAATCAACACAAAACAAAAGATTAAGCATAATAAAATCCAGTTAAAGCAAGAATGTGGACTCTCATATGTAAACAATGGAAAGCTTCCTCACATTTATGGTTAAAAATGGTACTAAAGTGATTCAATTCATGAGCAAGTAATGCAAAAAGAATGAATAGCATGGCAATTATACAAATGATAAATTTCCTAAACATGTTATGCTATAGAAAGCGATAAACGAGTACCTGACATGTACCAACTTTGAAAACTATCATTACCATACATTCGCGAGTTGAAATGATCAAACTCGAAAAATCACCTCAAAAGTCTTCAAGTTACCGAACCAAAATTTGAGTCCAAACAACAACAAAAGAATTAGAAAAACAATACTAATTTTATTCAATACAAAAAGCCTTGGTGAAAGTGGGAAAAAGGAAAACCAAGTGAAATTTTAAAAGAATTCACGGCTCCATAGCAGCGCTAAGCGCCGCGAACCCGGAAAAATGACAGTGCAACTGCTATGCAAGCTCCACTTACACACCTATACAATCTCATTTACACATCTAAACAATATTTACAATACATACACACTTCCACAAGCTAAAACACTACAAACTTGTGGAAAATAACAAATTGACATAACAAAACAAAAGCAAATAACAACACATAAACTTGGTGAATACGAATTAACAAGTTGAAAAGTGGAAGTTTGAAATTAAGAGCAAGTCCTATTTCAACTTGTTAAAACATAATCCACCAAACAACATAAACATAAACAAACAAAAACATGTTTGTTTTACGTAAGCTCGACGCCTTTATTGTCGAGCACTAGTAACCTCCTCTCGTCATGCCATGGTATTGCCACACCGCGCAAACCTAAAGAAAGTGTCCTAACAACCACACAACAAACGTTACGAGTACGAGACAATTCACAACATCACATAAAAACTAAGAAAATCACAAATATGTACAAGTATGGAAAGTAAACACATAACATGTACAAGTAACATATACAAGTTCATATACAAAGCCTATACAACATATACATTAATTACAAAACTCAAAACAACGGAATTATCGCAATACAAAACCAATAAAACCAATCCCAGCGCGCCATTTTGTTACGGTAAAGCGGAAAGCAAAGAGTTGGTATTATTTTTACCGGTGATATATACGGTTAGGTTATATCATATCGTGTCCACGAGATTGGTTATTGATTCGTGCTCGACAATTCTACCGTTAATGAGTTTGAGATTAAAAGAAATGAAAATAAAAGATAAAAAGTAAATGAACAAAAGTATAAAGGATAGACGCTTATTCGAACGAATGTAAACTACCGTCACGACTTAAATCTACCACCCATGTCATACTCGGCCACGATACCTCGTGTCATCACATACCTCTCACAACCTAAGCTATTTCTAACCCAAATTGAGAATCCTCCTAAATCATCTCAATATCCATCCCGGCATACCTCGACAACAAAGAAGTCAATGCGTCACCTCCATACCCATTCGACATACTTCACCGACGCGAGGCATTAAGTTCGGATACTCTATAGTGAATGTTAACTCTAAACCTATCTCTAGCATTCGAAACTAATGATAATCATCCTAGGTAAGAATCTAAGCAATCTATCCCTAGCAAAGCTCAAATCCCTAACATAAAGTAAAAACCTAAGATAATCACCGACACAAATTCGTAAAACAAGCTTTATACAACGCCAAGGGCGATAAATATACATGAGTTATTAGTAGATATACATACCAAACCCAACAAAAGAGATTACAAAGAGAAGAGAAGAAGAGGAACCAAACATTTCTTGGTTTGTCAACACCAATCGACGAGGGATTCGACTCCGGATCATCAAAATGCAAGCTCCAATGTTGTTTTCCAAGCAAATCTATCAAAAATATGATGGTGATAGTGATGGTGTTGGGACTCAAAAATACCCAACTCATAACCTAAAAATGTGTTTTGAGCCCCTTTTAAAGAATTCTGATGTCGCAGGTGTCATACCCCAAAATTTGCCCTCCATCTACTCAAGAGATTTCATATATCCATACTCAAGGATTCCTCAAGAGTTGATCAGACAAACTCTCTCCTAGACAATCAACCCAAACTAGGGTTGGGTATCTCTCAAGTCAAGATGGATTTCCAACATCTCCAATGACCTTCATACCTCCTCATATGCTTCAAAGATTCTCCATGTCAAGTTTCAAGCCTCACAAGTCAAGTTTCCTCAGGCAATTGCTCAGATGGTTGAAAATCGGGTGTATTGGACAAAAAGTCAACTGTGGTCAACATACAGTCAAAACTTCTGATTTTTGGTCAACATCCTCATTTTGAAGTTACATTCATCATTTGATCAAGGGTTGATCATGATTCATCAAGAAAACTCAAGATTTGCTCAAAAGTCAAACTTTCTAAATTAGGGTTTCTAGATGAAAAGTCAATCGAACTTTGATGATCATAACTTTCTCATACTTTCTCGAAATTTTTCCACCACCTCTTGTTTGGAAGGAAATTCAATTCTCTACAACTTCATGTCTCACAAGAATGTCCAAAAATGCTTCATTTGAGAGGTATAGCTCAAAACATTACTGGTCATTTTCAAAGTCAACAAAAGTCAACTTTTGTTTTGAAGATATTTTGAGCATGGTAACTCCAATTGAGATGAGACCAAAGACATTGGTTAGAGAACTCTTAGAGCTTTCCAAAAGTCCAAGAACTCTCAAAATGTGGAAAATTGAGCAAGTTGCACCATTCACAAGTTGGGCAATTTTGAAAGAATGCACAAAGAGATACTTCAAAAATCAAATCTTTTGCAAATGGGCCTATCTTTTCTTCATCCTAACTTGTTCCTCAAGCAATTAGGAATATCCAAGCCCAATGCCACGAATTTTTGGTTTATTTTTCTATTTAATTTGGAATTTATTCATTTAAATACAAATTAAATTCAAAAATAAAGTATAAAATCAAAATTAATTGAAAGATTGACTTTTATTCTTTCCTTGATGTCCAATTAACTCACAAATGCTAGCCAAATCAGAATTGAAGCAAAAAAGGCAAGATTGGATTGAAATTGATCAAATTTGAAAATTTGATTTTCATGAAAAAATCAAATTTGATTATCATTGATTATTGATCAAATCTTTCCAAATTCAATCTCAAATCCTTCCAGTATATATACACAATGCATATCAATCAAGAGAGAACAGAAAAATTGCTCCATAAACCCTAACCTAAAGTCAAATTTTCGTGCACTTGAAGCAACTTGCAGCCGTGGTTTTGGATCGTTTCAGTTGATTCCAAGCATCAGAACACGTTCCTTGACACCTCCAGAGTGAATCCAGATACTTACTTTGCCAAAAACTATCCAGAATCAAGGAATCCGAGTTTGGTTTGTTCTCAAAAAATTCAAAATCGTGTTTTAATTCTCATGCATTTTAACATGTTTTGTGGCTTGTTTTGTGTTTAGATGGAAGTTTGCAAGCTTTCTGCATAGTTTGATTGAGTTTCCATGGCCGGGATCGATACTTGCCATAACTAGGGTTTCCTGTGCCGTTTTAGGGTTTCACGAAATAGGAAAAATTGGACCATGGGACCATGACCAATGAACTCGGAACGATGCCTGGAATCGAACCATGTATTTACAATGCATTTATATTACTTGTGCTTGATTTTCCATGTAGCCAGGGCCTGTAGCGTCGAGCCAAAGCCGACGCTATCTTTTGAAAATTCAAATCGAAGAAGACGATGAACTGGCGCGAGCGGGAGGAAAGGGAAAGATGACGCGTGTTATTTTCAAACCAATCCGTTTCCAAACAGTGCGCACGCTTGGCTCAGTTGGTCAGCATATCAGTTTTCAAGGTTTGAAAGGGATGTCTCCAGTTCGATTCCTGGTTCAGACAATCCCTTTTTACACTTTTCCAAACTCAAATATTTTCCATATTTTCATTATTTTTAATATTTTTGCATTGTTTTAATTTCTTTTCATAATTTTTATTCTGCATTAAAAGATTATCAAAAAATATTTTTCTTTTTACATTATTTTCATAAAAACCTTTATTTAATTTAATAAATTAAAAAATATAATTTTTGCATGCATATTTATTTTATTTTTATTTTAGCATTTAAACCATTATCAATTGCATTTTTATTATTAAATCTTTTCCAAAAAATCCCAAAAAATTATTATAGCTTATTTACCTTATTTCCAGCATGCATAAATTTTCTCATATTAAAAATTGCATTTTTTCTAACATTTTCTCTTATTCCAATTTCATCATATTTCCCGATTTTCTTATTCTTTCACAGGTTGATCCGATTCAGACGATTCTTCCGTTTTTATTTTACTTTTCAATAATGTAATTGCTCATGGGTTGTAATAGTTTAATTTAGGACTTTTACTTTCCGCACTCCTAATTATGTATCTGCCCCAAAGCCATGTAATAGCGTAGGTTTATTTTCCGCATCTTTACATTCCGCATTTTACTTTCCGCACCCTTATCAATTGCTAGTAATTAGGCGTGTATGGCAAGATAATAATTGGACATAGCTCACACTAATTTCAAGATAAAATATCTGAAATCAACACACTTCTCTCACACACACGCACCCCTTAGGGTAATTCTCTCTCGATGCCTTTTCGATTGCCTATGGTCATGTCCCTCGAACGTAGAGGTATTCTAGCACTGTTGCTTTCCAAACAAATCATCATAGTCCCTTCGATACAAAGATCATAGACCCACGATGTCGCCTCCGAATACATGATCTTGACCCTCGATCGTCGCCTACGAAAAATGATGATAGTCCCTTCGATATGTGCTAGGATACTTCCTACAAGTTGCCTTCTATGACCATCCGATGTCCCTTCGAATGTCCCGCTTACATCCAACGAATGGAGCTACCTACTAATTAATGGTATGGCTAGCGCTATTCTAAAGGAATGTAGAAGTACAAAAACGACCAATTCTGAGTGGGTAAATAAGTCTTTTAGTTGCTCGCTCTACCAAATGCTTTTCACACCACACACTCTTTTCAAAGTTCAATTTCTTTCCAAAAACAAAACATTTCCGAACACTTTGTATACGCTCCTACATGAGTCATTACAAAGTCAAAGCGAAATGCCTTTTCAAAACATTTTTGTCAAACACACAGAAAGCAATTTTAAAAAAGTGATCTAGAGCAACTAAGAGCCCGTAGATAACTACGGATGGAAAGGGGTGCTAATACCTTCCCTTTTCATAACCATTCTCCCGAACTCAGAATCTAACGAAGGTCTTTTTCTGTTACTTTTACCTTCCCTTAATTGGATAAAAATAAAAGTCGGTGGCGACTCTTGCTATCCGCACATTTGGATACAAAAATCCTACAAAGTCGGTTCAAGTATCAATGGCGACTCTGGGAACACCCTAAAGAGAGAATTGCCTTAAGGATTTCTAGATAACCTTTATTGCTTTTTGTTTGACTTGTATGCTTTATCTTTAAGGGTTGCTTGGGTATTATATTGTTGGGGGATCCTACACCCGGATCCGGGTTTCCTTTTAGGTAAGTGGCATTAGATCATCGCGACCGTTAGACGTATAACTACACGGTCAACATGATGGCTACGTTAGCGTGACACTTTGGTTGCCCCGATACTCTTCATTTCCAAGTTGAAGAAAGTATTTGGCTTCTGCGTGGTGTCATCAAGCGCTAATTAAACTTTTAGAACCTTAATTGACCCATCTTGGCCATTAGAAAGTAGTGAGATGGCCGGCTTTGGTGTAGACCGAGGTTGGTTGATACTCGATGCTACGCTCATTGAGATCCGACTTTTGGGACATTTTCGATCGACCACTTGGCGTCGTATTGAAATAAGCGCCTACGAAAGATCGTGATATGAGATTCCTAGAACCGGTTACTATTATAGGACGGGATGAACCAACTCAAACTTTTGGTAGGGTAGTCACCTATACCTCATGCAAGCCTTCAACCTAGGCTCATTGTGTGAATTGTTTGTGTGTGCTAAACATGACATCATGACATCATCCGCATTGCATATCATTTCTAACTATTTCAAGGACCTAGGATTTATCTTTGCTCTTTTGTAGGGATTATGGCTTCTAGAAAGACTATCCGAATCAACTTCATGGGTATCCTTCTCACTCAAAGAATTGGTTTGAAATTCCCGACCATGCTCGGTTCATCAAAAGACATGGTTATCTACTTGATTTGGTTATCTCCGATTTTGAAGAAGATATGATGCATGTCCTATTCGGTTCTTTGATCCAAACACCATTGCTTTACATTTCCAGATTATCAGTTGGTTCCTACCTTAGAAGAGTTCTCTAAGCTACTTGGGGTACCTATTCTTGATCAAATGCCATTCACCGGTTTAGAAAAGGTCCCTAAGTTCGAAGACATTGCATCCGCTTTACATCTTAAGCGCTCAGACATTGAAGCCAATTGGGAAACTAGAAGTGGAGTTAAGGGTTTACTTTCCAAGTTCTTAATCAAGAAAGCCCGAGAATTCCTCAAAGTTATGAGTTTCCATGCATTCGAGAACATTGTGGCCTTGCTAATTTATGGTTTGGTTCTATTCCCTAACTCGGATCAATTCATAGATGTCAATGCCATCAAGTTGTTTCTTACCCGCAATCCAGTGCCTACCTTACTTGGAGATATTCTACATTCTCTCCACACTCGTACTACTAAGCGACAAGGAACTCTCATGTGTTGTGTCCCGTTACTTTCAAGGTGGTTTATTTCGCACCTTCCTCCATCAGTTTTGAAGAATGAACAAAGATTGAGATGGTCTCAAAGATTGATGTCACTCTCTCATTCCGACATCCGTTGGAATCTTTTCTCTCAAAAGGATTTCACATTCATTGAGCGTTGTGGAGAGTTCCCTAATGTACCACTCCTTGGTATAAGGGGAGGTATTACTTACAACCCTTCTCTAGCTCTACGTCAGTTTGGTTTTGCTCGAAGAGATGGTCCACATGATATGCTTCTCCAAGATGTTGTGTTCGACTACAACCACGATCTCGAATTAGCGAAGGTTTATACACGCTTGGGGCATGGTAAAGGCGATACCAAGACTTTGGGGCACCGAACTCCATTCCTTGGGAACCTTACCTCAAATGGGTGCGAGCTCGAGCTCAAAACCTCATGATGCCATTCACGCTGTTCTACTAGTAATTATGGAACTGTTGCTATAGGTGACGTACCTATCTGTTCTCCATCCCGACATGCCTCCGATTTTGAAGACTTGAAGAGATCCGGATTCACTTAAAGAAGAAAGGGATACCTTTGAAGCTCAGTGTTACGCAAGTGAGAAGAAAGTTCTAGAGTTGACCAAGCTACTTCACGAGGAGCGAAACATCAACGCTTACATCGGCACCAAGAGGAAGCGCCCATGGGAAACTTAGAGCTTTAGGATTTATTTGTTCTCTTTTATTGCTTTGAACTATCTCTTGTACTTAAAAGAAAAAGAATAATGAGAAGTACTAATAAATGTTTGTTCATTGCTTGTCTAACAAATTTAAATCTCTAAGGTCCTTGAAAACATTGCATTGCATTCGCATAAACATTGCATATCATAGCATAACATTGCATCACAGGTACATTGGAGATTGGTTTTCTCATTTCCTCGCTATTTATTTTAGCAGAAATGGCTCTTGAACATGTCAAAGATCTTCAAGCTCGAATGCTCGGTTTAGAGATGTTTACCACTTGGTCCAAGGCCAAGAAGATCGAAGAAGCTCATCAACAAGAAGAAGAAGGTTGTTGGTCTCCTCAACATGGGTAGACGTTTCAAAGGTGGTCCTAAGGTGGTCAGCCGTATTGAGCTCTCTGAAGGAAGTGTCCATACTGAGGAAAGTAACAAGGGTGATGGTGAAGGCAGTCAGCGAGCTTGAGAAGAACTATGATGATGGCCAATACTCTAATGAAGATGACAAGTACAAACAACTTGAAGACCGTCGAATCTTGTGGAAAACTCAAGATGTCGGTGAACTTTGATGATCTAAGTCTTGTTCCTGGTGTTGTGATTCCTCCCAAATTCAAAGTTCCTACTTTTTCCAAATATGATGGCGTGTCTTGCCCTAAGCTGCATTTGAAGTCCTATGTCCGGAAGATCAACCCCATTGATGAGAAAGTTGTGGATGCACTATTTTCAAGAGAGTTTGTCGAACTCGGTTGGAGTGGTATTATCGACTAGAGAATGACCGTATCCGTACTTGGGTGACTTGGCTGATGCTTTCTCTGACAATATGAGTACAATCTGAATTGACACCCACTCGCATGCAACTACAAAGCATGTCTATGGGTCGCGATGAGAAGTTCAAGGGTATGCTCGAAGTGGAGAGATTTAGCAGTGAGTTCAACCACCCTTGTCCAATAGAGTTGGTTGATATGTTCATGGGGACACCGCAGCCCGTTCTTCAATCATCGATTGGAAATTCTTCATCCGGATTCACCGAGTTGATATTATTGAAGAGCGCATTGAAGTGGTATCAAAGTGGGAAGATCCATGTAGAGTCATCTTCAAATCTTTGAAGAGATCTTTTGGTGGTAAGAAAGAAGCCAATGCTGTATGGTCGAAAAGCCGAGCCAAGACCGACCATGCTCAATCGTGGGGCGGTTGTGATCTCGATCCTACATCGGCCTGACCTCGGTGAGACAGCAGCGTAGCGAGCGCCCGAAGGCGTTTAAGATCAACATGCCATTGTCGCAAGCCTTGCAACACATGTTGAAAGCGGTGATAACCTTGAGGATCCTCCTCGAATGTCAACACTTCCTCTCAGTACAATCCAAATGCTAAGTGTGCTTACCATTCCAATAGCCGAGGCACGACAACGACAATTGTTGGGCTCGAAGAACAAGATTCAAGATATGATCGAAGCTAAGCGATTGAGTTTGACCCTCTGTTGAGACTCGAATGTGATCAACGCCTATGCCTAACCATGACAAGAGTTCCAATCTGTTGGTGGCGATACTTATGTTTTCAACATAGATGACTTGACCATCCCTCGATGGTATTAAGAAGAATTTGTTGCAAGGGTGTCAATCCGGGATGCCCGAGAATTGTCGTTGGTGCTCCGCACGATGGTTGTGCTTGGTTGAGAAGACGTGTTCGATGCATGATGGATAAGTGAGATACTATTTGAAACCACTGCGAAGTTGTGTGAAGAAATGTCTAAGTTGAAGATCGACAATACGACGAAGCTGTGCCATCGTGTGGGATACCTTGGGGCAGCCAAGTGGAAAGTATGATTACATGGTGAAGTACACTGTCCCTGATAGTTACAAGATTCCTATTGAAGATGTTAAGGCGACCGGATGGGGTGACGATTTCCCTGAAGACTATGCTGATGTTAACACGATAAGAATTTCCTCTGCTGATTCCGTGCCTAGAGTGGCACCTCTCATTATCACTTCTCCAAGACCAGTTCCATATTCCTCCGACAAGGCTATCCCTTGGAATTATGGAGCTGATGTTTACTATCATGGTGTCGAGCAAGACCCTCTGACTATTGAAGATCTTACTGCTGAAACTACCATTCCTGTAAGGTGACCAGAACCGGAAGGGTATTCTCTCCAGAGATCTCTCCTCCAAAAGACACTGCGACTCCAGCTCGCATTCCAGCTACTCAATCAATATCCCCAGCTAGAGGGAAAGAACCAGTAACTCATCCTGCTCAACTAGAAGTACCAAAGGAAGTTCTTGAAGACACCTCAAACAAGAAATGGAGGAAATTCGAAGATCATCAAGAAGAGTGATTACAATGTTGTGGAGCAGTTAGGACGAGACTCGTCCAAGATCTCCATGCTTGCTCTGCTCTTATGCTCAGGCTCATGCTAACGCCTTGGTGAAGTTTACGAAGAATGCTCATGTCCGCAAGACACTACCACCGACCAATTCGAAGTTTGTATTGCTAGCTGGCTGCCAACAACGGCCTAGGCTTCTCGATGTTGATTTGACTCCTTAGGAAAGAAACACAACAAGGCCTTGCACATCTCCATTGAATGCAAAGGCACTACATTATCTCATGTTGGTGGATACCGGCTCGCTTTGAATATCCTTGAAGGCGCTATTGATCGACTTGATGTCGAGGGTTGGTTCGAGACCGGTGACATTATCGTGAGAGCTTTTGATGGTTCTAAGCGAGCGATGCTTGAGAGCTCACTCACTGTTAAAGTCGGTTCCCGGACTTTTGACTCTACTTTCTTTGTCATGGACATTCGTCCGCTTATTCTTGCCTACTTGGGCGCCTTGGATACATGGGCGGTATACCTCTACCTTACATCGGCTGAAGTACCGGTGAAAGGGAAAGTTGTTACAGTGTGGTGAAGAGGAGTACATGGTCGGTCATCTACGGTCATTCCGCTATCTCGAGATGGAAGGTGAATTCTTGAGACTCTGTCAAGCTTTTGAAACAATACCAGTCATGCCTGTGACTCTCCTGTCACTCTGAAGTTGCTAAAGTCCGCCTAGGATGGCCTCATTGAAAGATGCTCAGTGCGTTGAACAAGGAGGTAGTGCTATTTGGGGACAGCTCCCAATCTTCCTTTCAACCGACAAGGCGGTTTAGGCTTCACCATCAAGGGTCGAAGATGATCGCCGCGAGCGTGCGGCCAACTTCCTTTCCGCATCGGTCAAAGTGGAATCCATGCTATAGAAGGCGGCGACAACGGCCGACATCGCAAGTGGATCTTCGACTCGGATCATGGGCTCGGAATTGGAAGGCAAGGCGTCATACCAATCTCCTTTAGTCGGGAGTAATTGCTCTTGTTTTGTTTTACTTTTCGTATTTCTTTATAATGAACTTTGAAAGCTGGTGCCTTGCGGGCGTCATGGCTCGTTCTGAGGGTTTTATCATCGTTTGTATTTTCATTCAATAAATTCGTTGGACTTTTGCATTCAATTGTTTGTTTTCTTTCTTTTACTTTATCACCCTTCAAAAGGCTATGTGTTTCTTACACACACCCGTGATACAACTGCGAGAATCACTCGAATCTAGTTAATATGACTATGCTAGTGCTAAATATGACTTTGATAATCCGATCTACCAAGCGAAGGCGAAAGTGAGGAAGATTGTGAAGTGCCGGAGAACTTGCGGGGCTACAGCAAGAAGAGCGAGTTATCTGACCACGAAGGAGTTGAGGTTGTGAATTTGGGTCTTGACGAAGGCAGAAAAGAGATCAAGATAGGAGCGGGTCTTGAGCAGTGTTAAAGAAAGATTGGTTCGGATGCTACGAGATTATGTTGAGGTTTTGCTTGGTCATACGAAGACATGCGGGTTTAGACATCGATATCGTGGTACCGATTGGAAAAGAAGGTTTTATCGGTGAAAGCGAAGGTTCGTGTCGTCACGAGATGTCGAGAAAATCAAAGCCGAAGTTATGAAGCGGTTCAACGCTGGTTTCCTAGCGTTACTTCCTATCCGATGGGTTGCAAATGTGGTACCCGTGCCTAAGAAGGATGGTAAAGTACGAATGTGTGTGGATTACGGAGATTTGAACAAAGCGAGTCCGAAAAGCGATTTCCACTTCCTCATATTGATGTTCGGTCGACAACTCAACATAAGGTTTTCTCCTTCATGGATGGTTTCTCGGTTACAATCGGATCAAAATGGCTCACGAAGACATGGAAGACTACTTTTGTTACGATGGGGCACTTCGCTACAAGGTTATGCCGTTCGGATGAAGAACGGGCGCCACTTATCGTGCTATGGTAACATTATTTCATGACATGATTCATCACGAGATAGAGGTCTCGTCGGCGATATGATAGCTCGATCCACAAGAAGAACATCTTGATCATTTGCGAAACTATTTGATTGAAGAAGTACAGTTGAGACTTAATCCCAACAAGTGCACCT
Source organism: Vicia sativa (assembly GCA_021764765.1). Taxonomy (NCBI): domain Eukaryota; kingdom Viridiplantae; phylum Streptophyta; class Magnoliopsida; order Fabales; family Fabaceae; genus Vicia; species Vicia sativa. The sequence goes on along the minus strand of CM038796.1, from coordinate 103,544,092 downwards.
TTGAGTCGGATCCGGAAAACTCTTAGGGTTTGTTGTCGGTGGAAGAGGTATTGAGGTTGACCGCCAAGGTTAAAGCCATTCAAGAGATGCCGACTCCCACCGAGAAGGAGGTCGAGGTTTCTTGGGCCGATTGAACTACATTGCGATTCATTGCACATAGCGCTACTTGTGAGCCAATCTTCAAGTTACTAAAGAAAGATCAAGTAGTGGAATGGAGCGGCGATTGCGGATCGCTTTTGACAAAATCAAGGAGTACCTACGAATCCTCCTATCGATGCCGCCCGAAGGAAGACCTCTTATCATGTACTTGCGGTGCTAGAGAACTCGATGGGGTGTGTGTTGGGGCAACATGGCGAGTGCAGTCGAAAAGAGCATGCAATATACTACCTTAGCAAAAGTTTACCGTGAAACAAGATACTCACTCGAGAAAACTTGCAACGCTTTGGCTTGGGCTGCTCGCCGACTAAGGCGGTATATGTTGACTCACACTACCTTGTTGATTTCAAGATGGATCCGATAAAATACATCTTTGAGAAACCACTCTCTCGGAAGAATAGCAAGATGGCAAATGATCTTGACCGAGTATGACATCGGTACACTTCTCGAAAGCGATCAAAGGAAGTGTGGTAGCCGATCATTTGGCTCATCAAGCCGTGACGACTATCGATCTATGCGATTCAATTTCGAGACGAAGATGTTTTACTAATTCTGATGCGAAGAACCGGGCCAGACGAAGGACACGAACAAGGATCCCGATGGACCATGGTCTTTGATGGAGCCTCAAACGCACTTGGCAATGGCATTGGCGCCATCATTACATCCCTACAGCGGACACGCCTTTCACCGATTATGTTTGGTTGCACTAACAACATGGCGAGTCGGCGTGCATCATGGGTATCAAAGCGCTATTGACTTAAGAATCAAGTTCTTACAAGTGTATGGAGACTCGACTTTAGTGATCGGTCGATTAAGGCGAGTGGGATCGAAGCATCCGAATCTTATTCCGTATCGAGCATGTTACGAGTTTGATCCCTACTTGAAGAGATTACTTTTGATCACATTCCACGAGAAGAGAATCGGTTGGCGACGCATTGGCTACTATGTCGTCTATGTTCAAGGTCGGATGGGACAACGAGGCTCCCGGATCATCATTGAGAAGTTCGACGAACCAACGTATTGTTATGAGCTTGACGAAGAGAAACCTTGGTATTATGACGTGAAGAGGTATCTTGAGACTCGGGAATATCCTGAGGGCATCATTAATGATAAGAAGTTCATGAGGAGATTTGCTTCCAAATTCTTTCTCGAACGGCATCTTATACAAGCGCAACCACGACTTGTGCTTACTCATTGTGTAGACGGAAAACGCAATGCGTATCATGGAAGAGTTACAAGGCTAATTTGGTACCCTCCGGTGGACACACTATGGCTAAGAAGATTTTGAGAACAGGTTACTATTGGTCCACCATGGAAGCTGATTGTCACCGCTATGCTCGATCTTGTCACAAGTGCCAGATTTATGCAGACAAAGTGCACATACCTTCAGTACCTCTGAATGTTCTAACTTCTCCTTGGCCTTTTGCAATGTGGGGCATTGACATGATTGGAGAAATTAAGCCCACAGCTTCCAATGGGCACCGTTTCATCCTTGTGGCAATTGATTACTTTACCAAGTGGGTAGAAGCAGCCTCGTATGCATCTGTTACCAGGAATGTTGTGGCTCGATTCATCAAACATAATCTTATCTGTCGGTATGGCACCCCCGAAAGGATCATCACAGATAATGGCTCCAATCTCAATAATAAGATGATCACCGAACTCTGCACGCAGTTCAAGATCAAACATCACAACTCTTCTCCTTATCGGCCTAAGATGAATGGCGCAGTGGAAGCCGCCAATAAGAACATTAAGAAGATTATCTGAAGATGTGACTTACAAAGATTGGCATGAGATGTTACAATTTGCTCTTCATGGTTATCGCACTTCAGACGAACATCAACGGGCAACCCTTCTCTCTTGTATACGGTATGGAAGCCGTCTTACCGTCGAGGTTCGATACCCTCAACCGAGTCCTCCGGAGGCGAGTTAGCGAAGATGATTGGGTTCGGACACGGCTTGACAGATTAACTTGATCGATGAGAAGCGACTCGCGTCCATCCGCCATGGATGATTTATCGAAGCGAATGATCGAGCATTTAACAAGAAGGTCAAGCACCGAGTCTACCAAGTTGGTGATCTAGTAGTCAAGCGCATCATTCTTCCACAAGGTGATCGGGGCAAATGGACTCCCACCATGATGGACCATTTGTAGTCAAGATGATTTTCCGTGAGCTATGATACTTAGCACCATGGATGGTGAAGACTTCCCACACCTCGTGAGCAGACATAGTCAAAAATACTACGCATAAAAGAGACCCGCTAGGTAGACTGGCCTAGGCAAAAATAAGGGCATCCTGGCGAACCAAAAGGTTCGGGCAAAAATTAAGGATATATGCAAAACATGTACACCCGGCAAGTCGAAAACTTGAAAAGGCGGCTTGGGCAAAAGGGTATCGGTGGCGAAAACCCGAAAGGGCGGTCTAGGCAAAAGTTAGGGATTTAAGCGTACAACTATGTCTCTTCCAGATCACTTACTTCCAGACTACTATCAGCATTCAAGGTTCGAATGGCGAAGATCAGTTCACTCACTTTCTACTGACAGCAAAGAGATGAGATGGTCGAAATATATGAGTACTAGCATAGTTGGAACTTAACGAGATTGTTTCCGCATAGCTTTTTACCTTTCTTATGTACAAACTACTTGGCCATACGCCACCTGTCAAATAAATACAGCTTCTTTCCCTTTACAATTTCTGTTATAGTTATTTGCAATAAGTCCAACGTTTGCTTTGAATGACTATACGCATTTGACAGTAAAAATCTCCCTGCAAACATACGAAAAGTGAACATTCAAAGGTACTTACTACAGGTTCCAGGAATTGGGATGACGACGAAAGTCACCAAATAGTTCCCCACAGAGCATGAAGGTGTCACTCACAACGCACCTTCCCCAGCGGAGTATATGTTAATCCACAAGCAGTGATTCCACTCAACCGAGCAACGTTACATCAGTCTCCAAGCAGTAACACTTCATCCCCAGCGGATATTTCTCAATCCTCCCCCTCTCCCCGGCAGCGGTATCCAGACTCGAAACTTGGTCAGATAGTGCATCGGAGGAAACATGCATCTTCCATTCCCCCAGCCAGAGATTACAACGGACTCCAGACTCTTCAAGCCCGATCTCTCAGCAACCATCAAATGCTCTCCAGCGAGATCTACACTCGGAATCCCCAGTAGAGCATCTCTCAAATTTCCTCAGCAGGATCTACATACAAGGTCCCCAACGGATCGCCTCCCAGATTCTCCTCAGCAGGGTCTATATATGAGATCTCCAACAGCGAGCTTCTCAAATCTCTACCAAAACTTGGTCAGATAGTGCATCAGAAGAATCCAAGATATCTTTCTTCTCCTTCAAAAGCAGGGATCTCACCTACTCAATCCCCCAGGCAGGAGTCAGAAATCTTCAAACAGAATATCCGCATCTTCTTCAAGATGGATATGTTTTGAAATATCACGACATTCATCATTCATACATTTCTCATAAAGTCATAATTCATGCATATGTCATTCATATACACTGTCATGCATCATACTTTGCATAAAACTAACAAATATTCTATCGAAGATTTTCTTGTTTTCTCCAAAACAGGTAACAGTCATTTCTGACGCAAACAGGTCCAAGATTAAGCCCCGAGCCGACGGGAAAACTATCTGAAAGACCGCCTTGCGAACAGTCGAGGTTAAGCCCGAGCCGCGGAAAACTATCGAAGACCGCCTCGACGATCGGGTCAGATTAAGCCCGAATCGGCGGAAAACTATCGACCGCCTCGGTTATCCTCCGATAATGTGCAATGGATCAACACCGATGCACTGGAAGCTATCCACATTCGGCCAACTACAATTTCCCTCGAGTAATCAACACGAAGATTTATTCTGATTATCAACAGCAATTACAGAGTCTAGCGTACGACTCAGTTGCCTTGGATGGCATCTATAAGCCCATCTCCGACTACTTGTCAACATCTCTTCACTATCAGAATGCTGCATATATGGTTAAAAATCAATACAGACAAGTAACTTCATTCAAAGTGATCACGAAGTCTAACGTACGACTCCCGGATGGCATCTTAAGCCCATCCTCTCGTTCAGAACATCTCTGATCTAACGTCGACTCATTCCCCAGCATCGACCTTTCTAGATGGCATCTTAAGCCCATCTCCGTCAGCTCTCCTATTTAACAAACTCGAGTCTAGCGTATGACTCATTCCCCAGCGAAGTCTCCAACTTCTCCAAATGGCATCTGTAAGCCCATTCCCGCATCATCCACCAACGGCGAGTGCAAATTTTTAGGTGTACTCGGTGTTCAATCATCTTCTACCTTCGGTCACGAAGACAAAGCATGTCAATCTAACCCTTCCGGACAAGAAGATTGAGCAGGGCATGTCATACCCCAAAATTTGCCCTCCATCTACTCAAGAGATTTCATATATCCATACTCAAGGATTCCTCAAGAGTTGATCGACAAACTCTCCTAGACAATCAACCCAAACTAGGGTTTGGTATCTCTCAAGTCAAGATGGATTTCCAACATCTCCAATGACCTTCATACCTCCTCATATGCTTCAAAGATTCTCCATGTCAAGTTTCAAGCCTCACAAGTCAAGTTTCCTCGGCAATTGCTCGGATGGTTGAAAATCGGTGTATTGGACAAAAAGTCAACTGTGGTCAACATACGTCAAAACTTGATTTTTGGTCAACATCCTCATTTTGAAGTTACATTCATCATTTGATCAAGGGTTGATCATGATTCATCAAGAAAACTCAAGATTTGCTCAAAAGTCAAACTTTCTAAATTAGGGTTTCTAGATGAAAAGTCAATGAACTTTGTGATCATAACTTTCTCATACTTTCTCGAAATTTTTCCACCACCTCTTGTTTTGAAGGAAATTCAATTCTCTACAACTTCATGTCTCACAAGAATGTCCAAAAATGCTTCATTTGAGAGGTATAGCTCAAAACATTACAGTCATTTTCAAAGTCAACAAAAGTCAACTTTTGTTTTGAAGATATTTTGAGCATGGTAACTCCAATTGAGATGAGACCAAAGACATTGGTTAGAGGACTCTTAGAGCTTTCCAAAAGTCCAAGAACTCTCAAAATGTGGAAAATTGAGCAAGTTGCACCATTCACAAGTTGGGCAATTTTGAAAGAATGCACAAAGAGATACTTCAAAAATCAAATCTTTTGCAAATGGGCCTATCTTTTCTTCATCCTAACTTGTTCCTCAAGCAATTAGGAATATCCAAGCCCAATGCCACGAATTTTTGGTTTATTTTTCTATTTAATTTGGAATTTATTCATTTAAATACAAATTAAATTCAAAAATAAAGTATAAAATCAAAATTAATTGAAAGATTGATTTTTATTCTTTCCTTGATGTCCAATTAACTCACAAATGCTAGCCAAATCAGAATTGAAGCAAAAAAGGCAAGATTGGATTGAAATTGATCAAATTTGAAAATTTGATTTTCATGAAAAAATCAAATTTGATTATCATTGATTATTGATCAAATCTTTCCAAATTCAATCTCAAATCCTTCCAGTATATATACACAATGCATATCAATCAAGAGAGCACAGAAAAATTGCTCCATAAACCCTAACCTAAAGTCAAATTTTCGTGCACTTGAAGCAACTTGCAGCCGTGGTTTTGGATCGTTTCAGTTGATTCCAAGCATCAGAACACGTTCCTTGACACCTCCAGAGTGAATCCAGATACTTACTTTGCCAAAAACTATCCGAATCAAGGAATCCGAGTTTGGTTTGTTCTCAAAAATTCAAAATCGTGTTTTAATTCTCATGCATTTTAACATGTTTTGTGGCTTGTTTTGTGTTTAGATGGAAGTTTGCAAGCTTTACGCATAGTTTGATTGAGTTTCCATGGCGGGATCGATACTTGCCATAACTAGGGTTTCTGTGCCGTTTAGGGTTTCACGAAATAGGAAAAATTGGACCATGGGACCATGACCAATGAACTCGAACGATGCAGAATCGAACCATGTATTTACAATGCATTTATATTACTTGTGCTTGATTTTCCATGTAGCGGGGCAGTAGCGTCGAGCCAAAGACGCTATCTTTTAAAAATTCAAATCAAGAAGACGATGAGCTGCGCGGCGAGGAAAGGAAAGATGGCGTGTTATTTTCAAACCAATGTTTCAAACATGCGCACGCTTGGCTCGCTTGGTCAAGATATCGGTTTTCAAGGTTTGAAAGGGATGTCTCCAGTTCGATTCCTGGTTCAGACAATCCCTTTTTACACTTTTCCAAACTCAAATATTTTCCATATTTTCATTATTTTTAATATTTTTGCATTGTTTTAATTTCTTTTCATAATTTTTATTCTGCATTAAAAGATTATCAAAAAATATTTTTCTTTTTACATTATTTTCATAAAAACCTTTATTTAATTTAATAAATTAAAAAATATAATTTTTGCATGCATATTTATTTTATTTTTATTTTAGCATTTAAACCATTATTAATTGCATTTTTATTATTAAATCTTTTCCAAAAAATCCCAAACAATTATTATAGCTTATTTACCTTATTTCCAGCATGCATAAATTTTCTCATATTAAAAATTGCATTTTTTCTAACATTTTCTCTTATTCCAATTTCATCATATTTCCCGATTTTCTTATTCTTTCACAGGTTGATCCGATTCAGACGATTCTTCCGTTTTTATTTTACTTTTCAATAATGTAATTGCTCATGGGTTGTAATAGTTTAATTTAGGACTTTTACTTTCCGCACTCCTAATTATGTATCTGCCCCAAAGCCATGTAATAGCGTAGGTTTATTTTCCGCATCTTTACATTCCGCATTTTACTTTCCGCACCCTTATCAATTGCTAGTAATTAGGCGTGTATGGCAAGATAATAATTGGACATAGCTCACACTAATTTCAAGATAAAATATCTGAAATCAACACACTTCTCTCACACACGCACCCCTTAGGGTAATTCTCTCTCGATGCCTTTTCGATTGCCTATGGTCATGTCCCTCGAACGTAGAGGTATTCTAGCACTGTTGCTTTCCAAACAAATCATCATGGTCCCTTCGATACAAAGATCATAGACCCACGATGTCGCCTCCGAATACATGATCTTGACCCTCGATCGTCGCCTACGAAAAATGATGATAGTCCCTTCGATATGTGCTAGGATACTTCCTACAAGTTGCCTTCTATGACCATCCGATGTCCCTTCGAATGTCCCGCTTACATCCAACGAATGGAGCTACCTACTAATTAATGGTATGGCTAGCGCTATTCTAAAGGAATGTAGAAGTACAAAAACGACCAATTCTGAGTGGGTAAATAAGTCTTTTAGTTGCTCGCTCTACCAAATGCTTTTCACACCACACACTCTTTTCAAAGTTCAATTTCTTTCCAAAAACAAAACATTTCCGAACACTTTGTATACGCTCCTACATGAGTCATTACAAAGTCAAAGCGAAATGCCTTTTCAAAACATTTTTGTCAAACACACAGAAAGCAATTTTAAAAAAGTGATCTAGAGCAACTAAGAGCCCGTAGATAACTACGGATGGAAAGGGGTGCTAATACCTTCCCTTTTCATAACCATTCTCCCGAACTCAGAATCTAACGAAGGTCTTTTTCTGTTACTTTTACCTTCCCTTAATTGGATAAAAATAAAAGTCGGTGGCGACTCTTGCTATCCGCACATTTGGATACAAAAATCCTACAAAGTCAGTTCACCGTATTACAGCAGGGCGCGCTAAGCGCGGTATTCGCGCTAAGCGCGGTCTGCTATTTTCAGCATTTTATTTTTGCCGTATCTTGAGAACCGTAACTCGGAATTGCGCCCGGTTTGAAGCGTTGGAAAACTTATTCAATGATCTATCTAACCATGGATAAATATCAAGCTTTATTGATGATTTTTATTCTTTGATTTTGAGCTTCATTCGTTGATGAGATGCTCAAATCGCGCATTTGAAGCCGTGTCTTTGACACTTTATTACTCAATGCTCCAATTATGAATGAATTCCTATAAAAGAGATGAAAAACTATCAAATGATACAATATTTACACAAAAACTCAATTATTCTATTATGTACACAAATATAATAAAAGCGGGGGATTTATTCGAAGAATATCAACAAAAGAACGGATAAGTGCCACAAAGCATATATACAAAATAACTACATTTTGGCACTTATCAATATGTCTGGAAGAAAATATTGGTTTGTCAATCTAAAGCCCTCAATGAAGAACATGGTGAAATTTGCAAATAACAATACTCTAGCAACTGAAGGTATTGGAGATGTTATGATCATGAGGAAAGATGGTCAAAGATTAGTGATTTTGAATGTGTTATACATTCCAAGCATGAAGAAAAACTTGCTTAGCATAAGGCAGTTGGTCGAAAAGAATTACAAGGTGACTATCAAAGACAAGATGATGAGAGTTGTTGACGTGAATAGATGATTAATCTTGAAAGCCCCGATGTGCCTGAATAGAACCTTGAAGGTCGAACTAAATGTAATGGAGCACAAGTGCCTTTCGACTGCAGCAAGTAGACACGAATGGATATGGCACTATCGACTAGGTCATCTCAACTTCAAAGACATCAAAGATTTAAAGAGGAAGAATATGGTTTCAGGATTGCCATAAATTGACATTCCAAACGAAGTGTGTGAAGAATGTGTGCAAGCGAAGCAACACAAGAATAACTTCAACAAGGATGTAGGAAGTAAGTCGAAGGTTGTTCTCAAAGTCATATACTCTGATGGACCAATCTAGGTGGATTAGTTTGGAGGTAATAAATACTTTGTCACATTCATAGATGATTTCAGTCGAAAATTATGGACTTACCTGATCAAGAAGAAAAGTGAAGTGATTGAGGTATTTTCCAAGTTTAAGTCTATGGTCGAAAGACAAAGTGGTCGACAGCTCAAAGTTTTGAGAACTGATGGTGGTGAAGAGTATGTGTCGAAAGACTTCGACATATTATGTGAAAAGGAAGGGATTATGCATGAGATGGTGTCACCCTACACTCCACAGCAGAATGGGACTATAGAAAGGAAGAATAGAACTATCATGAATATGGTTCGAAGTATGTTGAAAGATAAGAATTTACCTAAATATTTTTGGGGTGAAGTTGTGTCTACTTCAACTTATATTTTGAACAGATGTCCAATGAAGAAACTAGAAGGGATTACTCCAGAAGAATGTTGGTTTGGTGTAAAACCTAGTTTGAGTCATATGAAGGTATTTGGTTCTATTGCACATAGACATGTGCTAGATCAATTGAGAAGAAAAATTGATGACAAGTTGAGTCAAATGATTCTAGTAGGATATATTCGACAGGAGGTTACAAGTTGTTCGACCCAGTGAACAAGCAGATTTTGATCAGCAGGGACGTGATCATAGATGTGATGAAAGAATTGGATTGGACTCAAAATCTCAAGAAATATTCAATGAGAATTTTACTTGAAGAACCAGAAACTCAAGTCGAAAGAAAAGTTCGACAAGAGGAACCAACAATTATAGATCAACCAAGTACAAGTACGAGCAGACCTCAGAGAACAAGACACATGCCCGCAAGGCTGCAAGATTGTGTTGTTACATCAGATGATGTGGTTAATAACAAAGGAAAGCTGGTAGATTATGCTTTCTATGAAGATGTCGAACCTGTCAATGTAGTTGAAGCATTGAAAGATTCGAAGTGGGTGAAAGTGATGAACGAAGAAGTGATGTCCATCGAAGACAGCACCACTTGGTCACTTGTTGAATTACCTCAAGGCAAGAAAGAAATTCATGTCAAGTGGGTATACAAAGTGAAGATGAATCCTAAAGGATAAGTAACTCGACACAAAGCAAGACTAGTGGCGAAAGGATTTCTCCAGAAAGAAGGAATTGACTTCGATGAAGTTTTTGCACATGTGTAAAGGATCGAAACAATCTGGTGTATTGTTGGTTAACAGAAATAAATAGCTGGAACATATATCATATGGATGTGAAGTGTGCATTCCTTAATGAACCCTTAGATAAAGAAGTTTATGTTAAACAACCAGTTGGGTTTGTGAAATATAACAAGGAGAGAAAGGTGTACAGGCTTTATAAAGCCCTGTATGGATTGAAAATAGCTCTAAGAGCTTGGAACAAGAATATTGATAATTTTCTAAGGGAGAAGGAATTTGTGAAGTACACAACTGAACATGGAGTATATGTAAGAAGAAGCAACAGTGAATTGCTTATATTATGTCTCTATGTAGATGACTTATTAATAAAAGGTAGCTGCAAGAAGGAGATCAAATACTTCAAAACTGATCTCAACAACGAATTCGAAATGTCTGATCTGGGTGATATTTCAAATTTCATTGGCATCGAATCCTAAAAGACTAGTAGAGATTTGATGATGCATCAAAGAATATATGTAGGAGAAATTCTCAAGAGATTTGGGATGGAAGAATGCAATTCGACTTCGACACTTGTAGAACCAAGACTGCAGCTGTTAAAAGACTCAGAAGAAGATGATGTCGACCCAACCCAATATAGAAGACTTATTGGGTCCTTAAGATACCTTTGTCATACGAGGCCTGACTTAGCATACAGTGTGGGTATGGTGAGTAGATTCATGCAGAAGCCAAAGGTATCACACCAAGCAGCAACAAAGAGGATATTGAGGTATTTTAAAGGAACTCTTGACTACGACATTTCATTTCCAACAACTGATAAAGGAAAACAATGTAAGTTAGTGGGGTACACAAATTCAAGTTGGTGTAGTGATGTTGAGGATCGAAAATCCACAGCAGGATATGTGTTTATGTTAGGTGGTGTGCCAGTTGCTTGGAGTTCGAGAAAGGAACCATTTGTGGCATTATCATCATGCAAAGTAGAATACATAGTTGCTTCTCTTTGTGCATGTCAAGCAACTTGGATGGTGAACTTGGTCGAAGAAATCACATGTAAAGATCATGGAGAAATTACCATGAAGATTGATAGCATAACAAATATCAATTTGGCAAAGAATCCGATAGCTCATGGTCAAAACAAGCACATCGAGAGTAGGTAGCTGATGGAAAGATGATTTTGGAACATTGCATAATTGAGAATCAGATTGCAGATTGATGACGAAGGGAGTGCAAGTCGAAGTATTTCAAAGACTAAGAGAAATGATGAATGTAGACAGTTTATACACAATAAATTAGTTGGTGTGTTAAATTGTAATTCGATTGTCGAAACTGTATGTGTGTCGAGGGAGGTTTCCCAGTCGAAGAGCTTATGGTTTGAAGCAGGTTATTCAAATTTGATACAGATTAGATTTTTTTTTATTTAAATAGATGTTGATTTAGATCTATAATAAAATAGATTTGATTTAGTTCCAAATAGATATTTTGGGCTTTTATAATTTTGGGATTTAGCTTAGGGAGCAAGCTAACCTAAATCTATAAATAGAGGGAGTAACCCATATTTTTTAACAGAGAATTTGAAATTCCTGGCAGCAGATACGTGATGTCACAGAGAATGTTATGACACACTATCTGACACTCTGTTAACAGTTTACACAGTAAATATAAATAATAGTAAAGAACACAATAAGTTGTTTACCCAGTTCGAAGGTCTAACTACACCTACATGGGGCTATCAAGCCGTGGAGGAAATTCACTATTAGTATAATTAATTCAGAATAAACCACCGCTTATCTCCTTAAAACCTACCCAATGCAACTTCAACCTAAGTCCTACTTAGATCCGAGTACCCACGCTCCCCTCAATCACGGTGATATCAACCTATTGACTAATTGAATTGTGAAGACACACTTCAATAAACTATCTTGATCTCGCTTCAAAGCTTTCAATCAAGAGACAAACACTGTGCTTTAAAGCTTTGAGTGATAAACTACCCTTACAAACAAATCCTAGTCCAATGCACTTATCAATTGATAGTTGCTTGGCTCACAAGAGAAACTAGAATTACAAATACCAACTGTTACTAATCCTAATTACACAAAAACAAGTATCTCTTCAATATAATTCAAGGGCGCAGACAGGTTGTGGTTGAATTCCTTTTATAGAAGCGATCCGAAACTTCAGTTTGGGCTTCCATAAAGATAGCTAGGGTTCACTTAATTTTATCCTAAAACATGGTCTTTTCAACAACCAATTTAGGTTTAATTAAGATTAACCTAGCAGCCACGTGAGCATGCTTAATGGAAAAACAATATTTAGCACTCAACAAACTTCTTGAAAAATCTCAGAAAAAGATTCTGAGCGAATGTCATCGAATGTCATAACATCATTATGACATCGATTTTCTAATTTCCGACTGACTTTAGCTTCAATTTGTCTTTTAACATCCTTAGCGGTAGGATTTATCTTCAATCTCTGAATGTCATGACATCCATCATGACATTGCTAAAGCCTAGTTTTACCAAAATTAATGCCAACTTAAAACACTAACAAACTCCCCCTTTGGCACATTTTTGGCTAAAACTACTTAACCTATCAGAGTACATATGCAGCAGAAGACAAACTAGTTCTAAGCTTAAATAAATTAGAACCTAGAGATAAGATAAATTCTACCCATACAGAAATCCCACAATTCCCACAATTGCCCACATACAACATTTAAACAGGCCATACAATTCCCCAAAGTCCCAGCCACTATTTTCCATAGCATCCCACAATATCCCACAATGATACTTCTCCCCCTTTTTAGCCATAAAGGGCCAAAGGAAACAATACAATTGCCCAAACTTTCAATTATAAGAAAGCAGCACAAAGAGTTATATCTCAGTTAAGGATTATAAGTCTGTCAACAAAAATGATTACAATTATTCAAACCAAAGTACAGAACAAGAAAAGAAGACAATTGACAGAACAATCAATGGGCACAGGGGCAACAGCTCAAGTGCTTTCTTCTCCAGAAGAAGCACTGTGGAATGAAACATCTTCAGAATCATCTTTATCAGCAGCTGCCATCTGGACATCCTTATCACCAACAGCCTCATCAGCAGCTATCCCTTCATCCTCAACCTCTGTGTCCTGCTCTAGTTGAGTGATCAGCTCTTCAAGACTTTGTTTCCTTGCTTCAAGTTCCCTACAGGTCTCTTTTAGCACAGCAGTGACAGCTCCCTTCTGAGAATTGGTCTTGACTTTTGATGTCTCAGCAGATGTCATGACAAAGTCAAGAACATGCTTCCCTTGAAATAGCTTGTAGTGGAAGCCAAGGGTAGGAGCTCTGTTACTCACTGTATCTCCATCAACCAGGATGTCAGGGTATTGATCAGTTATTATACCACACAGTAGGGATGGAAATGCTATTGGTCCTTTTATAGCATAACTGTCAGCGTGTTTAAGAATCTGATAAAAAATGTAGCTTCCATAATCAAACTTTGCCTTTGTTCCAACAGCAAAAATGAACCTCCCCAGACCAATGGAGATGGTAGACTTGTGATTTGTGGGAACCTAGTTGGCTGCACCTATCTTGTGCAGAATAGCAAATTTGACACTTAATTTGCTAGCAGAAAGCTTTCCCTTCAAAGGCCAATGTTTTACTTGCTTGGCTGTAATTGTCTGACACACTTGATTGTCAGTTTCTTCAAGTTCAGGATGATCCTCATCTGATCTCCCCAAATACTTGTTGATTACACTTGGGGAAAACTTCACTTTTCTTCCTCTGACAAACACAGTCTTAAAATCTGCTGATCTTCCATCAGCACAACCACTGGACAGGGTTCACAATAAATTCCTTCACCAGGCCTTCATAACAATTTGAGAACTTCACCAAAGTTCTCATCAACCCAGCTTCCTTGATCAGGCCAATCACATCTTTGCATTCAAGAGCATCTTTGTTCAGTTCCCTTTAAAGTGCAATTCTCTTCAAACTTACATATTTCCACCTATTAGCATTTTCAGGGTGGTGAAATGAAATGTTGTCAATTGGCACTTCAGGAACTATGGGCATTTTCCCAAGAGACAACCTTCTTTTTGAATGAATGTCAGAGACATTCTCTGTAACATCAAAGTCAGAATCATCCTGATCTGAGGGCTCAGGTACTTTCCTTTTCCTTACAATTGAAGTGCTCTTTGCTTTAGGGGTATCACTAACATTCTTGACTTTGTCCTTCCCTTTGGAAGTTCCAACCTTGTTGCCCTTACTAGATTTTTCTACAGCATTCCTCTCAGCCCTAGGAGTCTTGCAACCAACTTCAGCATTCTTCTCATGAACAGAGCTTTGAACAGCACTTTTCTTTCCTTTCCTATTCATTACCCTCCTAGCAATGCTGGGATTAACCTTGGCTATGAGGTCATTATCAGAAAACTCCTCATCTAGATTGATGATATGAGAAACCATATTCTGATTGGTGTTCTTCTCAGGAGTATCTTCAAGAATGCTATCAGATATGTTATCAGCAGAGGCAGCAGGAGGTTTATCAGAGGCACTATGATCTGGAGATTTCTCAAGAATCTCATCAGAAATCTCATTCACATTTGCAGCAGGGGATTCAATTACATTATCATCGTTACATCCTTCAGGAGCTGGAGCAGAAAGATTTACATCACTTTTCACAGGAGAATCAACATCATCACCAGATGTCTTGACATTCTCATTGACATCTGGATCAACTGCTAAGCTAGGGCTAGCAGACTTATGATTCAGGGGAACTGAAATCCCAGGTACAGACTTATTCTCATTTAGGATATCAGTCACTATCCTAGCTATAGCCTCATGCACTGACCTAGATCCTTCTTTGTTTACTAGTTCTGGGGGAACAGAGGATGATGGTACTGAAGTCTTACCTGAGGGAGATACTTGTGCCCTTCTTGCATTTCTTGTGCGTAACTTCTTGACCTTTTCTGGGTCACTGGCCATTGCACGCAGTGGTGTCACCTGTAGAGCTTCAGCTTGCATGGCTCCAGTGTTTGCTCTAACTTCAGCCATGGAGGGAGACAAGGATCCAGATTCTTGAGATGAAGAGGATAATGAAGACATATTTCGCTGATGGTTTTTGAGAGAGAGAGAGCGAAAATGGAAAAGGGTTTCAGGGTTTCTTTTGAATGAAGAAAGTGTGATACTACTTTCAAAAGAGGAAACTATTATATGTGAGTGTCTCTTCCTATTCTTGGATCTCTTAAAATAAGGATGAAAATACCTAAATAACCCACTTATAAACAATTGAAGTAAACAATCCTTTTACCCCTTGTTGTAGGCACAGTTTATTGCTACAACTCCTCAAATTGACAACTATCCAATTTGTCCCTTAAAGTCTTAAATTGACCATTCTCAAGAGCTTTAGTGGCAATGTCACAGTACAATGTCATGACATCCTGTATGACATTGTGGTCAGTCAGCATCTGCTTTATCCAGATCATCTTAAAGTAGTTTCTCCTTTCTGCTAGGTATTTAACATAGTATAAAGCTACATAGATTTTCTTCTTACTGATCCAAGAGATAAGATTGCTTCTTGAGAAGAGACATCCATCAACAGGGCTTTTACACAAGCTTTGATCAACACTTTCTCCACTTGTTTTCTTGGACAACTTCAAATGTGGAGGGGTAAGAGTCATAGTGTGACTGCCATTACTCAGTCCAAGCTTCTTGACACAATTTCTTGCATAATTGCTCTGTGAAAGAAGTGTTGAGCCTTCCATCAATGTATCTGGCATTCCTTCAGATACTATGTTATTAACATAGATGGAAGCCACCATGATATTTTCTCCTCTGACAGAGAGGGTTTCATTCAAGACTCCTCTCCTGTATCTTTTTACAGTAAGATACTTGGTTATCCTTTCATGCCAGATCCTAGTACTTTGCTGTAGTACTTTAGGAGTAGTTAGATGTCTAGACATTGAGTGTGACATTCTGATTTCCTGTCCAACCTTATACTTACCACAGATTCTCCCTTTGTCCATGAAGGATCTTGGTATCCTTTTGACTCCCTCTATGGAACTGATCCTTTTTATTCCTCTGAGGTGTGGATGACCAGATTCTTGCTGCCACAACTTTACTTCCTCTTCATCTTTGTCTGTAGCACACGTAAGGCAGTGGTGTTCTCAGATTCCCACATGTAGCAGTTGTCCTTTGATCTGACTCCTCTCATAATCACTACTTGATCATCATTGATTATAAGACATTCAGACTTAGTGAAGTTGACTGTGAATCCCATATCACATAGCTGACTTATGCTAATGAGATTTGCAGTCAAACCTTTTACCAGCAATACTCCATTTAGATTTGGAACTCCAGACCAGTTTGAGTTTCCAATACCTTTGATTTCTCCTTTGGCTCCATCTCCAAAAGTAACAAAGCTGGTAGAGTGATGCTTAACATTATTGAGAAGATTCCTGTCTCCAGTCATGTGTTTGGAACAACCACTGTCAAAGTACCAATCTTTCTTGGTAGACACACTAAGTGAAGTGTTAGCTACCAGAGCAATAGTCTTCTTCTTCCACTGTTGAGAGTATGATACCCTGTTGGTTTTAGGCTTCACATAAGACCCTTGATTAGGATATCCATGTAGCCTGTAGCAAAAAGATTTTATGTGACCAAACCTTCCATAATAATGACACCTCCATCTTTGAAACTTTTTGTTCATGTTTCTATGATTTTGATGTTGCACCCAATGTTGTGACATCTGCTTTGACATTGGTCTATTAGGTCATTCTTCCTTTTGTTATTGACAAACTTCTTAGTCTCCACATACCCTGAGGCAGACCTATTCCCTGACTTGTGGTATGACATCTTCTTTGTCATTGACTTCCCAGGTTTGTTCCATTCCTGGTTATTAGTAAATCTCTTTGCAGCCACATACCCTGAGCCAGACACATTTCCTGCAGTTTGTCCAAGCTGAAGAATTTCTTCCAACTTATCAGTACCAGATATCAACATTTTGACAGATTTAGACATCTGATCAAGTTTGGAGTTCAACATTACAATATCACTATTTAGGTGATTTATAGTGGCTGTGTTCTCCTTTTTCTCAGCCTCCAGCTTCACATTCTCAGCTTCCAACTTCTCAATCAGTTTTTTCTGCTCCTCATTTTGCTGACATACTTCACCATTTTTTATACACATCTTCCTGTAGGTTTCAGCAAGCTCTTCAAATGTCACTTCCTCATCACTAGAATCCATATCAGAATTGTACACTCCAGAGAGAGGAGTGACAAGTTTGGCACCTTCTTCCTCAGATTCACTTCCTGAATCACCATCAGACCAAGTGACAGCCATTCCTTTCTTTTGTTTCTTTAGAAAGGTGGGACATTCAGCTCTAATATGTCCAAATCCTTCACATTCATGACATTGGATTTTACTGCCTTGACTTCCTTTTTCCTCTGACTTGGATCTTCTTTGAGTCATAAGATCTGCGATGTCGATGCAATGTCCTTGACATTTGACCTTGACTTTGGATCAATCCTCCTGATGAGTTTGTTGAACTGTCTTCCAAGCATAGCTATAGCTTCAGATATCTTCTCTTCATCTTCCACATTGCATCCTTCTTCAGTGTTAGATACAAGTGCTATGCTTTTGTTCTTTTTGTCAACAGTTTCACTGATTCCCATCTCAAAAGTCATAAGAGATCCTATAAGTTCTTCAACCTTCAAGGTGCTGATGTCCTGAGCCTCCTCTATTGCAGTCACTTTCATTGCAAACCTTTTAGGCAAGGATCTGAGAATCTTTCTCACCAGCTTTTCTTCTGACATCTTTTCACCAAGTGCTCCTGAGGCATTGGCAATTTCCAAAATATTCATGTGAAATTCATGAATAGTCTCATCTTCCTTCATCTTCAAATTCTCAAATTTGGTAGTGAGCATCTGAAGTCTTGACATCTTCACCTTGGATGTCCCCTCATGAGTAGTTCTGAGAGTGTCCCAAACATCCTTGGCCAGCTCACATTGATGGACCAATCTGAAGATGTTTCTGTCAATACCATTGAACAGAGCATTCAATGCTTTAGAGTTCCCTAGAGCTAGCTCTTCTTCCTCTTTGCTCCATTCCTCCTCAGGTTTCAAGACAGTAGTCCCATCTTTCTCAAGCTTGGTGGGATGTTTCCATCCTTTGTCAGCAGCTCTCCAAGCTTTAATGTCCACTGATCTTAAGAAGGCAACCATACGAGGCTTCCAATAATCATAATTAGACCCATCCAGAATAGGTGGTCTTCCTCCAAATCCTCCTTCTTTATCCATTACGCGTAAACTATTATCCCTAGATCTCACCTGAAATAACAAGCGGTGCCCGCTCGATGCCAATTGAAATTCGGCAGCAGATCGTGATGTCACGAGAATGTTATGACACACTATCGACACTCATTGCTTTACAAGAAATATAAATAACGATAAAGAACACAATAAGTTGTTTACCCGGTTTGTGTCTAACTACACCTACATCTGGGGGCTACCAAGCCAGGGAGGAAATTCACTATTAGTATAATTAATTCAGGAATAAACCACCAGTTTATCTCCTTCACTTAAAACCTACCCAATGCAACTTCAACCTAAGTCCTACTTAGATCGAGTACCTACTCACTCCCCTCAATCACGGTGATATCAACCTATTGACTAATTGAATTGTGAAGACACACTTCAATAAACTATATTGATCTCGCTTCAAAGCTTTCAATCAAGAGACAAACACTCGTGATTTAAAGCTTTGAGTGATAAACTACCCTTACAAACAAATCCTAGTCCAATGCACTTATCAATTGATAGTTGCTTGGCTCACAAGAGAAACTAGAATTACAAATACCAACTGTTACTAATCCTAACAGTACACAAAAACAAGCTGCTATCTCTTCAATATAATTCAAGGGCGCAGCACAGTTGTAAGGGTTGAATTCCTTTTATAGAAGTAGTCCTGAAACTTCAGTTTTGGGCTTCCATAAAGATAGCTAGGGTTCACTTAATTTAATCCTAAAAACATGGTCTTTTCAACAACCAATTTAGGTTTAATTAAGATTAACCTAGCAGCCACGTGAGCATGCTTTCTAATAACAGAAAAACAATATTTAGCACTCAACAAACTTCGAAAAATCTCGGAAAAAAGCAGTTCGAGCAGAATGTCACCGAATGTCATAACATCATTATGACATCGATTTTCGCAATTTCAGACTTTAGCTTCCATTCGAGCTGTCTTTTAACATCCTTAGCAGGTAGGATTTATCTTCAATCTCTGAATGTCATGACATCCATCATGACATTGCTAAAGCCTAGTTTTACCAAAATTAATGCTAACTTAAAACACTAACAGAATTCATTCACAGTATTTTGCAGTTGCAAAGTCAATAGAAAGTTTTCCACAGTTTATGGGCAGAGAGAAACTCTGCAGAAAATATTTTCTTCTTCATTCTTTATTCCTTTAAGTCCTCATTATTATTGTCTGGTGATATCAATCTTGTTCATCAAGATTGGTAGAAATTCACCATAGATTGTGGTGGATTTCCAACAAGATTGAGGCACCAAATACTTGAAAGAAATATCCAGTTGTGCTTCTTCGATTTTCCTTATCTTCACACCAATCAACGTTTGAGAAATAAGTAACTGTTTCTTCTTTGCTTTCAGAGTCTTGTCAAAATAGTATTCCACGGGTTATTGATCCTTTTAAGTATCTCAGGATTCTTCTAGAAGCCTTCATGTGTGGCACCCTTGGTTCACTCATGTATCTACTCACTAATCTGAGTGGGAAACCTATATTAGGTCGACTGTTGCACATGTATATCAAAGATCCCACAATTTATTTGAACAGAGTTACATCGACTTTGTCGTCATATCCATGCTTCTCCAACTTTATGTTTGGGTTGACAAGTGAGGATGCAAGATTTTAATCATCCATTATGAATCTATTGAGTATCTCTTTCACATACTTCCTTTGATATAGCACCATACCTTGCTCCGATATTCAAAATTCCATGCCTAGTAAATAAAATAATTTTCCCAGATCTAACAATTTAAATTCCCTCGTCACCAGCTCTTTGAACTTTGAAGAGTTCTCCAAGGTATTTCCAGTTACCAGCAAGTCATTGATATACAAGCATATGATTGATATATATTGTGCTACAACCTAAACATAGACACCATAATTAGATTTTCATTTTACAAATCCCAATTTGACTAAGTATGAGTCAATCTTCTTGTTCCATGGCCAAGGCACCTACTTGAGACCATAGAGCGCTTTGTGCAACTTATATACTTTACTCGATTCCTTCTAAATCACAAACCCTGGAGGTTGTGTGACATGGATCGTTTCATCTAAAGGACCATTCAGAAATGCTGATTTCACGTCTAAATAAAATATCGACTAGCCTTGATTGTATGTCAATGCCACCACTAATCGAACAGTCTCCAATCATGCTACTAGAGCAAATACTTTAGAGTAGTTGAGTCTGGCTCTTTGAAAAACACCTTGAGTACTAATCTTGTTTTATGTCTTTCTATCGATCCATATGCATTTTGTTTCAAATTGAACATCCATTTTACTTTCATAGCTTTTGTATGTTATGGAAATTCGACTAACTCTCATGTTTTGTTTCTTTCAATTGCCTGTAACTCTTCGACCATATCTAACATCCACTGTTTAATCTTTAAAGTTTCTCTATAGTTAATTGGTTAAGCATCTGCAAGTAAAGTAAAATGAACTAATTCTCCATCCGGTGTTACCTCATCATCACCAACCACTTCATAATCATGAAGTATTATGACTTATGCTTCGAGGAAACTTAAAGTTCATGAGAAGAATTATTCTACGCATGACTTAGAGTTGGCATTTGTTGTGTTCGCACTTAAGATTTGGAGGGTTTTTTTAGTTTGGCTCTGGGTTTGAAGTGTTTAATGATCATAAGAGTTCGAAGTACCTATTCGACCATAATGAGTTTAATATGAGACAAATGAGATGGCTCGAGTTGTTGAAGGCTTACGATGTTGGTTTGTGTTGGATTAAATTATCCAGCATCAACCTTAGGAATTCAAAGGGCTTAACATCCCACCCATGAAGCTTAGTATGGGCTAGGC
Organism: Vicia sativa; assembly: GCA_021764765.1. NCBI lineage: Eukaryota > Viridiplantae > Streptophyta > Magnoliopsida > Fabales > Fabaceae > Vicia > Vicia sativa. The sequence goes on along the minus strand of CM038796.1, from coordinate 103,522,960 downwards.
ACAACCCTTAAAGCTCATAATATATAGAAATAAGGTTGTGCCCTCACTAAAAGCAATTGCTTTTAGCGTATTGGTAAGCGCTTAATCCAGTTAAAGTGGTATTAGAGCATGGTCATGGGTTCAAATCCCCTGAGTGACACTGGGGGGATATTGTTGGATTAAATTATCCAACGTCAACCTTAGGGATTTGAAGGGCTTAACATCTCACTAATGGCGCTTAGTATGGGCTAGACGCATCCTCTGAAGCTCATATTATATGTAAATAAGGTTGTGCCATCACTAACAACAATTACTTTTAGTGTAGTGGTAAGCGCTTAATCCAGTTAAAGATTTATGGGTACATGCATATGTCTCCGTGAGTGGACATGTTTTCTCAAGAGTCTATGGGAAGAAGATCTCTATTTTAGAAGAAGACAATGCCATGCTCTACAGTCTTGATGGATCAGGATTCACTCCAAACTATATGTCAATAGAAGACTGCAACAAATCTGTTATAGGTAAAGTTATCTATAAAAAGGGATTTGAGGAACCAAAGGCAAAATCCTTGATCTCTAAACTTAAGGGTTGGTTTAGAATCTTTATGGGTAGTTTTATTCACCGCTGTCCAACAAATTCTCTTGATCATGTCAGCTCTTCTCACAAATATATTATGCTTGCAATTCAAACCTCCAAGAAGATGAACATTCCTGCAATTCTCTCCAATCACCTGAAAATCACTATTGTTGATTCTAGGGATGGTGGATCCAAAAAGAAGACTAAGATTCCTTTTGGAAGACTTATTTCAGACATTCTTGTTGAAAGTCGTCTCTTTGAGTCTCTAAATATTTCTGATCCAAAAGTGATCACAGGAACCCCCATAAATGGTATTACTCTTAGATATCTTGGTTTGAAGAAGGGAGAAGAAATATTGGATCCTGAGGAAAATAGTTCTTCAAAATTGATGGAGAGAATAATTCCAGTAATAGGATTTCCAAACTTTTAGCTTGATAGATCATATGTAATCAACAATGAACCCCTCATTTTTGGTATTTCAAAGAGAACGAGAAAAGAGGCTAAATAATCCAAGGCCAAAAAAGACTCTGTAGTTCCCAAAAAAACTAGGAGAACTAGGAAACAAACTATGATTCTTGAAAGCTCAAATAACTCAGAAACCTCTAAGGTCGATAGGACTTCAAAAGGAACTGTTGTCCCCTCCAAAGTCATAACCTCTATAATAGAATTAAATGAATATCATGTGCCCTCCAGCCAAGAAATATCAAAAACCTCATATGAAACCATCTCTATTCCTAATGAGAAAAATCCTCTGAACCGTCATCTCCACACTCGTCTTTTATTTCTCCTAAAGGTATTAACATAAACTTCCATCCATCCATCCCTCTCTCCCAGTCTGCAAAATATTTGATTGATAATCAAGATGTTTCCCTTCTTAAAGAAGAATCTTTGGAGACCATTGTTGTGCCTGACAGGAATCCATGTCTATATGCTATAAAACCCCTAATATATTTTTCCAGAACTGACATTCAGCACATTCCTCTAAATTAGTTATTATATCATTTTGGAGTACTCATCAAGAATACCCTAAATCTGGTAGAAAGAAGAACCCTAACTAGCTTAAATGTTGATGAGATTGAAGAGACTTAGAAGTCATTAATGAAGGTAGAGAAAAAGCACAAGAAAGGGGGGTTTAATTGAGTTTTTATGAATTGTTTAATTTTTTTCCTTCTCTTTGAATTTTGATGTGGAAGCTGTTTGAGCAAATAAAGAAAGCTAGTAAAGAACACATATATCTTATACAAGTTCACCTTCTCAATAAGGCTACGTGTTGACCACCCTCCCTGGGTTATTTTTCCTTCAACAAGGACGTACTTAACCTACTAATCATAAAAGATTACAACAAACCTCTAAGAGTCTAGAGACATCTTAGCCTTCTCAAGTATTCTGACTAGAAAGTCACTTGAGGAAATACAAATTCTAGATAGAATTATTTTTCTGGAGATTACATAAGTGCTTCTTAAGAAATCATATTAATCCAATTTTAAAGAACATATTGTTTTGGACAAACTCTTAAGAAGCAACTCTTTTGTCAAAATAGTTTACAAGAATATTTCATAGAGATAACACAAACTGAGGAACTGCTCTTATGTTTTGTGTGTTTCTGCATAAATTGAATGTTTTGTTTCTAACACAACATTGTTTAGAAATAATCTTATATTCTTCTTCTGATATGAGCAAGTAATGAGCAACAAATCCTTGCTGATTTTCTTTTGTGATTTCTTTCTGTGTGTATTTCTGTATCGTTCACATACTAATTTACATTATTGAGCAGCAACTCAATGTAAATAATATGTTTATGAGTTTTTCTTTGATACTAAGTGTGTATAGATTTTAGATGCTCTTTATGTTCGGTAGTGGCATTGATGCTACATACTGCTCAGCACTCTCTTTTACACATTCTCACTTTACTCATGCAATTTTTGTATTTGTACATTTTCACACTTGTGCTTGCATTCTTTCTTGCCTTCATGGAGACAAACACTATTTAGAGGATGAATGTCTCTATTTAAATAGGTCATGAAGAAAAGATACGTTGGAGCACTTTGTAGGAAATATTTGATTTGTAACATTTACTTTAAGTAAACGTGTTTCTTGATGCAAATTTCTATGTATCCAATGTAATGATGATTACGTTTGTGCATGTCTTTCTTGTTTTCTCTTATCCAAGATATTGTTAAGATATGTAATCATTGTTTTCCTTAAAAACATTGATTCTGATTTAACCTCATGTCTGGAGATTAAACTGGACATTCTTGATTGTTTATGAGATATTGAGCTTAAGCGAGATTACCGAATTTTCTTTTGTTCTTTCATTTGTTGACTGATGAGTAGTTCAGAAACTACTATTTTGTTGTAGTGCATAAACCATTTTGGTAACATCGGAACTTATCTTCAGAATTATGAGCATCAGTCTGTTTTGAGCTAGAAAGCTTTTCTTCTGATCTTGGGTAGCTTCTTGCTAAAAGAATCTACTTCTTTCTTTCTGATTAGTGATTTTTCCCCTTTATGTATTTGGAAATATTACTTATCCAGAAAACTAATCTCGTTTAGAAACCATATGATTTTTGAATCATGTCTTCAGATTTAGTCAGCAACTTGTCTGAGAAAAAACTGTGTTTGTCCTTGATTTCTGGTTCTGATATCTTCATTTTAAATTTTACTTCTAATGGAATACTTCTGATATTGAGGTAAAGGTGCATATTCCATGAATTATATAAGTATTAAGAAATGTAAGAATCACTTGGTCTTTATTCCCGAGCTTCTGTGATAGAAGTATGTTTCTTGAATTGGTTGATTTCTTATCTGGAAGCTTATTAAGAAGTGTCTCTGCTTGGTCATTGATAAGTGTCAAAATATCGTTATTTTTAGTGTAAATTTGTGACACTTATCATTCTATTTTTGTGTAATAAATCCCAAATTTTGTGTAAATAATAGTATAATCTCATTATTTTATAAATACCATTATTTTGATAGTTTTATCCCATTTTTGTAGGATTTATCGCATGATTGAAGCACGGAGCCTTCGAGATCGAATAAAGCTTCAAACATGTGATTTTAAGAAATTCATCAACGAATAAGGCTCAAATCAAAGAATAAAAAATCATTAATTAGGTTGATATTTTGTCATGGTTAGATAAGTCATTGAATAATCCTTCCAACGCTTCAAACCAGGTGCAAATCTGAGTTACAGTTCTCAAGTAATGACAAAAACAAGAAGCTGATATTTTTCAACACAATCCAGATCGCTCTAAGCGCCAACAGACCGAGCTAAGCGCGCCCTGCAATTTCCATACTCGTTAAAAGGGAAAAAAATGAATTTTTAGGTTATGGTTGGGTATTTTTTTTCCCTATTCATCAACCTTCAATTTTTGGTCTAGAGAGCTTAGAAACACCATTTGGAGATTTCAATTGGATGATCCGAAGTCGAATCTCTCACCGATTGGTATTGACAAACCAAGAAATGTTTGGTTCCTCTTCTTCTCTTCTCTTTGTAATCACTATTTGTTGGAGTTTGTATGTATATTTTCTCTTAACTCATGTATATTTGTCGTACATGGCATTATATAAAGCTTGCTTTACAAATCTGTGTGGTGGTTGTCTTTGGTTTTTACCTTGTGTTAGGGATTTGAGTTTCTATAGACATATACTGCTTAGATTCTTACCTAGGATGATTATCTATTTGTTTATGAACTCTAGACATATATTTAAAGCTAACATTCACTAAGGGTATATAAGATTAATGCCTTTGTGTCAGTTGTGTCAGTTGTGTCGGTTGAGACATCGTCGATGTGAGTGACACGGTTGACTTCTGGTTGTTGATGTGGTAGAGACATCACTACCGAGGTGATGCAGTAGGATTCTCAACTTGGGTTAGGAATAACTTAGGTTGTGAGAGATATGTGATGACATAGATGAGTATTGTAGGTTGAGTATAACTAGACAATAGGTTAAGTCTATTATGAGTGGTGTACATTAGAGTCGAATAAGTTGTCTATCCCTTTTAGTTTTAGTCATTTATTTTCTATTGATACTTTTCTTTACAACCTATTTAACCCAAAAATCATTAACGAATGAATTATCAAACGAAAAATCAATAACCAATCTTTGGGAACATGATACGATATAACATATATCACCTGGTAAAAATAATACTTTACTTTTTGCTTGCCACTTTACCGCTCCAAAAACCATTCATTTGAGACTTTCTGCAGACTTAGTGATACCGTAGTACTAAAATTGTTACATCACAAAATATATGTTTATTATCATCAAAAATAGAGATTGGACACATATCCAAATCTTGTTCTAACAATTTAGATATTGGATAGAAACAAACTCCAAAATCATGGAATCCTATGGCCTTGTTAAAGTTTCCAAAAGGCACAAAGCCTGGGAAGAAGCCATCGTAGAAATTCTTCTCTTACGTGCTCCAAAACCAAAAGTTGTGCCTACCCTAGAAGCCAATCCTTTGTCAAATTTTTTTGGTAATGCATTAGCAATAATTGATCACTCCTGCTCCGAAATAAAGTTTGATCCGAACATTGAAAAGGAAATCAATGGGATAAAGGAAACTCTTGAGAAATTCCAAGAGCGAAACCAGCGTATTCAAGAACTCCTGGACAAATATGAGGAAAATAATGCTACTCAAACAACTTCTATAAATCAGATGGTAGAGATGTTGAAGTAGTTTATGGAAAAATTTAACTAGGGGTATTTGGACTACACTATTTTCTTAGAACGTAAGTTTATTATTTTCTTTGTTGTATCTATGAAAACCGTTGGTTATCAATCAAAGGTTTATTCTAGATTTTTATTACATTTTTATTTTTGACAAATGGGGTGAAATTCTGGTATAACAGACTCACATGTCATATAGAGATGTCGAGACATCTGATCTGACATTAAACTAACAGGCAAGGTAAAACAGTACAGGAAACATAAAGAACAAAAGGAAATTGTTTACCCAGTTCGGTGCTACACACCTACATCTGGAGGCTTCCAAGCCAGGGATAAAATCCACTATCAGCAGTATTAATTCAAAGCTAAACTACCACATTTACAACTCCTCACTTAATCACTACCCAATGCAATTTCTACCTAAGAACATCTTAGATATGAGAACCCCATCACTCCCCCTCAATCGCACATGCTGATAATTTAAATCACCCGACCGAACTACCCAATGCAAATTACAAACGTTTTAGACACGGTACAACACAAAAATTCAATTTAAATCACTTGAGAAATCAATTTTTTCTGGGATTTTCCTCCGAATTTCAAACGAAAGTTGTAGATAATAATGAGAGGGACTTTATGGTCGAAAATCATTAAAAAATACCAGACGAGCTGAGAGATGGGTCTTCTGGAGTGGCCAAAACGCACTGAAAACCCGAAATTCCCTTTATTGAGAAATAAGCGAATAAATTCTTTTTAAACGACCTCCGATCTGAACAGATAAACTGGAGGACATATTGATATGATCCCAGAGCTTAAGAAATCAAATCAAAATAGCTTCCTAACCAGAGAATCTTGCAATTAGCCGTACGAACCGAGAAACATCGATTCTTAGCTTAAAATGCTCTAAGATAACCGAAACGCACTGTTTCTTTCATACTTGAGATATTTTGAACTCGGTAACCCCATGATCAATGCTATGCATGCAACTATATGTATGTTTGTGCAGTCGAATTATAAGCCAGAAATATAGAAAATAAGAGGGTAAATTTTGGGGTACAACAATAATGACAATAACAAAAGACACAATCAGAAGATACACTTCTGTCACAAACTAACTAAGACTTAAAGAAATTTTCTTCTAGCTTAAAACACGCCTTGGAGTTGCTTCACATCTTCCTCCAAGAACAAAATAAGCTACCTCTAACCTACAGGTTTCGAGGAGCATGGTGACCATCCCACAACCGGGTGGTTCAGTACATCTAGCCCTAATGATCACATACTTACTAAATTTGGCTAGCTACCTAAACTAGGTTACAAATCCTTATTTATAACCTATACCCAAACTGGACTTGGGGTTTCACACAACAACATATTTGCTGTAACAAATTGTAGAAAGCTTCTGCTACAATCAAGGTCTTCAATCCTTAGTTTCCTGATTTTTCTTCTTAACTTCTGATTGAATCTTCTGGACCCTTAAAATCACGCCATATAGGTTGCATAATATTCCCTGAATATTCTTCATCCTTCACAACACAACTGGACTTCATTTATCAGTTCAGTAAACGTGATGTTGGATGCCTGATGTTAGAACATCTTCTTCGACATGTTGTTTCAGTTGTTGAATTAGTTCATAACAACATGTTCTGACATTTCAATAGGACTTTTTGTTGTACCTGTTCTTTTTATTCAAATTGATTATCCTATTATACATTACATTATTGCTGCTATTATTTGTTTTACTAAAATTAATTCCAATTCTAAAAACTCAGGAACTTACAATCTCCCCCTTTGGAAATTTTGGCTAAAACAAATAATTAAAATTTATAACTTGAAGTTTACAGCAAAACAAAAATAACAATTAAAATTTCTTCAACAGTAACATCCATAGTCTTCTGCACACAACTACATATCTTCAATTTGATACGATCATAAACCTTGTAGCTTCCAAGGTCAGTAGCTTCCAAGGTCTACTGCACACATCAATGGCCTGTCAGTTGAAGTCAATGTGTCAACATCCAGTTTGACATATTCTCGTGTTTCACAATTTCTTTGCATCTTTCTGGAGTTCCTCCATTGAACCAACACGGGTAAAAGGAAGGAAAGTCCTGATGTACCCGAGGAAAAATATAGCCTTCACTCCCCCTCAACCTTAAATCAGTTTTTGTTACTGGAGGTGGAAAAAGAGGACTGTGGGAGATAGACTACCTCCTAAGTTGCATAATAGAAAACTCAAGAGGTACTCCTAAACTTTCCCAGGTAACTTAGAACACAGGTTACAATTGTGTTCATAACTCAGATCACAAGTCACAAAGAAAAGAAAAACTACAAGGCATGAACCTGATAGGAATTTTGGTATAGCCTGCATTTGGATAATGTCATTTAGACATGATCTCACTCTCTCCTGTTTAATGACACAATGTCTCTCCCGCTTTTTGGCCAAAATTTGGCAATATAAGCCCTCACAAAACCAGATCCAAGCACAATTAGCCCAGACTCGAACAAACCTCATGATCACTGGTACTGAAAGAAAATACTCACTTGACAGTAGAGGCAGAGAGATCCTCTATAAATAGCCCAACATTTACTTAGGAATTTACAATTTACTTCAATTCTTGGTCAAGGTAACTGTTCGCGATAAAAAGTGAAGAACGAGAGAAACGAATTGAAATTTGAATCTTCGGCTCAAAACAATTTAACTTTGATTTTTTGTTTAAAAGATGCCGCGAGCAACAAGCTTTGTTGTTTCCAAACAATAAAGGAAAGGAAAAGGGGAAAGCTGAACCCTAAAAAAGATATGCAATGCGATTAGTGTGAGTTAAATGCAACGCATGGGGGACTAGCCTGGGTAAGAGGGTTAAGTTATATAAAGGGAAGGTATTAGAACCCTATACATCTATAGTACTCTGTAGGAGCTTTTGTGCGTTTTTGTTTTATTTGCTATGTTATTTTGGGAAAATTTCTCCTTTGGGATTTAAGAAGGGTAGGTTAGGAAGGAACCTAAGCTTGTTTATTATGATTATGCTTGCAAAGATCATTGGGATCCTCTGCATACATATCCCCTAGAGGGAATTAGAGCAATTGTAGCTCGGATTTAAGGGAAACTAAGGTTTGTTTGGTTTGAGGGAGAAAGAAGTATGCTCGCCAAGAGTGAGACCTTGTGCCTACGTATTCTCAAAAGGAGGTTGAGAAAGTTAGAGAAATCGTAGTTCCCACTTTTATGCTAGTGGAAGCAAAGATTTTAAGAGAGAACGAAAAGTGTCATCTTAATGAAAAATGTATCTAATCTATTTCATCACGTGCATTTTTGAAAATTTTATTGTTTGAATCTTTCATTGTAAGCATTGGGTGTTTTGCTTGAGTGTACAAGTGTTACCACTTATAGTTAAGAAAAATGTTTGAAAAACGTTGAATCTTTCATTGTAAGCATTGTGCATTTTACTTGAGTGTACAAACGTTGCCACTTATAGTTAAGAAAGATGTTTTGTTTGAAACAATGTTTGTTTTGAAAAATGTTTGATTTGAATGTGATGCTATAGATGAGATACTTCTTCCATAGATATGATTCATGTTTTATCTCTTAGGAGAATGTTTTGTTATTGTTAGGGGGATGCTTTTAAGAAGTCTGTGGGTCCTTGTATTGTAAGTCCAAGAGGAGGCTATCCGAGGGACATCGAGGGTCCTTGTATTGTGAGTCCAAGATGAGGCTTTCCGAGGAACATTGAGGGTCCTTGTATGAAGCCCAAGAGGAGGCTATAGGGTAAGGTTAGCTTGACTTCACAAGTGATTTCACCGAGAAACCATACTCTTAGGAGATTCTTTGTACAAAGCCAAATAGGAGGCTGTTAAAGATTTCCAGATCTCTTTCTTGTATGCAGCCCAAGAGAAGGCTAAACTCAACGAGGGAGTTCTTTTTTACGAAGCCCAAGGAGAGGCTAACTCAACGAGGGAGTTCTTTTGCATGAAGCCCAAGAGAAAGCTAACTCAAGGATGGAATTCTTTTTTACAAAGCCCAAGAGGAGGCTAACTCAACGAGGGAGTTCTTTTGTACGAAGCCCAAGGGGAAGGTATGGAGAACCTAGTTGTTATACTAGTTGTAATGACATAAATAAACATGAATAAGTATATGAACAAGTATATATATGACAAAGTGTGTGTGCATTCATAAGAGTTTATGAAGGAAATATATAAACAAATGTATAAAACAAGCAAATAAAAGCTAGTGTACTTGGGGATATACAAAGGAGTGTGGGACTTACACCTTAAGGGAGGCCCACTGGAATAAGAGCAGTTTCACAGAGAATAATGCTCCTCTTAATATCAGTGGAATTGATGTATAAACAAGCAGATAAAACTAGCGAACGATACTAGTTTATACTTGAATATTTGCAAAAAATGTTGAATATGTACAAGGAATTTGAATATGTACAAGGAACTAAATATGTACATAGGGGGTTGGTATATACAAGGAAATAAATATGTACATAAAAAGGGTTGGGACTTACACCGTAAGGGAAGCCCATGATCAATTTGATTTTGAATTCGAAAGATTTTCGAGGAAAAAACCTAGTTCAGTTTGTATTTTCAAAGATTTAATCGAATCAATCATGAAAAAGAGGTGTGTAAGTTTAATTAAAATATTTTGAAAAGATTTGAAGGGTGAAAATTATTCACAAGAAAGTTTGGAAAAGATTAGGTTGAAAAATCAAGAAGAAAACATTTTTTGAAAGCATTTAAAAACACTAAAAAAATGTCTATTTTTAACCTAATAAAAATATATCAAAAGAAAATATTTTTAGGAATTTTTTGACACAATCATAAAATAGATATATTAAATGACGAGTGTGCAAAAAATCATCTCAAAATGAGATGTTTTGACTGGTTTTTGAAAATGTTGAAGTTTATTGAAAAAACTAAAAAAACAAGTGTTAAAAAATAAGCTTGGCCTTGGTGAGTGTTGAACTCAGGCACTTTGTTTGGAAGTTTTCAAAAGGTTAACCACTAGGCCACACGCATGGCTTGTTAAAACAAGACATTGATTTGAATTATATTTGAAAATGAGTTTGGAAAATGGTTTGGAAATAGTTGAAAATTGGAAAAAAGAGTGAAAAGTTGGAAAAAAAAAGGTCTCAGGGGGATTCAAACCCCTGACCTTAGGCATGGCAGGAGACTTAAGAGTGTGCATGCTGCCACTGGGGTGTCTATTTCATCCGTTAATAAAATAATGACGAATAAATATATTATAAAATAAGAATTTGAATTTTCAAAAAAATCAGAAAACGCACGAAGAACATCTTCTTCTTCCTCAAGCCTTTGATTCATATCTTCTTCATTTCTCAATGAAATTGAATGATGTAAACATCAAACTTGCTCGAAATTTTACTAGGAACACGATGGTGATCATTGATTTCATTTGTTTTAAGTGTAAGGTGATTGAATTTTCATGAAAACAGATGAACCCTAATTTTGATAATTCATTGTGCAATCGTGTATGTGCATCAAATTAAGAAATTGATTGAGGGTTAATGATCCTCACACATGCAGAAAAACAATGGCATAGCAATTTTTGAACTGGAATGCAGAAATCATAAAATTCGAAGTTGAGTAACTTACCTCTTCAAGCAAAAATTGAATTCCTCAAAGGAGTGCTTCCAAAAGTGTTTTGATGATTTGTATAGCTTCACTGAACCTTATGGAAGGTGTTTGAATGATTAGAATAGATTAAAGCTAACTGGAATGATCTGCCCATGTCCAACTGCAACTCGAGAAAGTTGAAGATGATGATGATGATTTTGAAGTTTCAGAAGTGATTCAAGGGTTTGCATCACTTCTATAGAGTGTATGGATGATGTTTGAAGTGGAAATTTGGAAAGTGCACAAGTGGATTTCAAGTTTGCAAGTTAAGGCTCACTTTGCACACTTATGAAGTTTGAAGTATGATTCTGGTTTTGGCTTGCTTTTGTGATGGAGTGATGGTTTTGACAACTTCCTAAAGGTGTTTGGAGATTTTTTGAAGCCAGAGATTGGTTAGAACTTGCAAGGTTTGTAGATTTGCAAATTCTCACATTTTGGAACTTTGAAAGTTGCAACTTAAGAAAAGAAAGAGAAAACAAGTTTATAGTTGTTTTGGTGTGATTTTAAATGAATATATGACATCTATTTATAGGCTAAGAAGTTTGGCAAGCAAGGCAAGATAGTATTGAATATTTTTGCAACTTGGCTTAATTAATAAGAATGGAATCTTTGCCATAAATGCACATGGTTAATTTCTTAAACCATGGTTAAAAAACTCAAGTGTTTCGACCCTTATCTTAATCATTAGATCAAGATATTTTTGGGATTAAACTTATCACTTGGTGATGACAAGGCTTCTAGAAGAGATTGAGATAGGATTTTGGCAAGATGGCTTGAAAAAGTTTGACAAAAATGACATATAATTCAAGTTTTGGACCTATAATGTCAAATTTCAAAACCCTAGCTCCACAAAATATTTTTCATGTTCTTGGACATTTTGGAAAGATTGGAACAAGATCTACGACTTTTATGTTGAAAGTTTTTCTTGAATCAAAATGGATCTTGGTGAAAAATGGCCATCAAAATGGTGAAAAAGTGATAAAAAAAACACTTGAAATTTTTTCTAAGTGTTTAGAAAAATCAAGTTTTGACTTTTTCACACATTTTTTATTTTTGATGATTATGATGGATAATATGAAATGCTTTGATGATTGAAAAAAATTGAATTTCAAAAATTGAATTTCAAAAATTGAATTTCAAAAATTGACCAAAAATCAAAGTTTGATTGATCTAGATAGTTGACTTTTGTCAGATGATTCCGAATTTCACTGATGATCAACCATGGCATTGGAGATGTTTTGAACCAAGAAATTAGGTAAAAATATTGCATTGGTGATTTTGAGATCATTCGCCAAGCAATTAGGTCATTCATTGAACAAAAAGTCAATGATGCACCATCCTTGATCAAAACCCTAATTTGGTCGATTCATGATAGATCTTGAGGAAATGATGGGAATTTTGAAGATCAAATGTTGATGATTGATGAAGATGGATCATTAGAGGTGAGTTGAGACTCAAACCCTCCTTGATCATATCTTGAACTGATGAAAGATTTGATTACAAAACCCTAATTTGGCTCAAGGAGCAAGTATACAAGCTATCTTGTTTTGAAATTTGTCAATGATGCAATGATGCATATGTAAATGATATGAGATGGTATCTTAGGTCAAAAATTGGGGTATGACAGTAACATTAATTGATGCTGAGAAAATGATGCATGACTCACTATGCACCGTCTAAGCTTTCTTTTAATACCTTTAATAGCTTTTGACTGTTTCTTTTGAGGAAAATAGACCCAATGTGTTCATCGATCACTTCAACTATGTTGTCCGTGCAGGGGTTTGTTCTGACTAATGTCCTGACACTCACTCAGAGATTGTTTTCTTGTATTATATGATCAGTAATTTATCTCCCACTAAACATAGATGCTTCACCAAGTGAAATTTGACTTCACACTATCATAGCATGTTGCTTGGGCATCTCTCCTTCATGAGTATTCAGTAGTAGAGAACAATATTTTGGATTGATGATATCTATACTACTGCAACATAACTCTGTAGATATCCACATAACTCCTTCAGGGAGATAAACTTGAAAAGACACTTCTCACTTATACTCCTAATTTTCCACACATTGTCATGACTCTTTTTGAGATGTTAAGAAGTCATGTGACAGTAGTCTAAATTTAATCAGTAACTTCTTCTTAGTGTATAAAAATACTTCATTAATATTCAGACTATTCAACTGAAGATTTTTCTTTACAATACCTTGCAGATTGATTATTCTTTTGTGCAAACCCTTCACTAGTGGTTGCTGAAACTTAGTGAGATTTCTAAATCAAAACAATAGTTATGTATTGTCCGAGAATGCTACTTCTTCAACATCTCTTTATTCAACACAATAGACAGAACTATAGAGTTAGAATATTGAGACTCACAGTTAAAGTAATGTTCCAACATCATGTGGGACATCCACAACATTAATATAGAACCTATCTGCCTTGGTTCTGGAGACATTATCCAATGGATTTATTTCCATCCATGCCCCTAAACAAACTCCCTAAATATCCCTTAACAAATTCCTTCCTTTTAGCCACAATATGGTGAGGAAGGCACTGAATCAAAGTTACATAGTCAAACTTCTTCATTAGAATGATTATATTCTAAGATAGATTATTCAGAAATTAGAATTGCATATACACACCAGACAAACAGTTAGCTCTCGTCAAGGTGTTTGTAATTAATATTCATGCAAAGATCTAATAAATACTTAGTCTCTCGTAAAAGTACTATTCAATTAGTCAGATAGGATTACCTACTCACACTAGGTAAAACTGACGGCTTTCTTCTTTACACTTATCATGCTTTTCCCAGGCTTAAATCACATACAATATCCTTCATAGCTGCTCTACTTCAACATTGACAGTCACTAGATTTCACTTATCAAAGATAAGTTATGCTTCTGATGAACACAATCACTTGGATACAAGTCAAACACATATGATGGTCTTTAGACTCTCTTAGTGAAGGACAGCCACTTCACATGTAGGGACGAACACATTTGTGGAACACAAACATCCTGAACTACATACAATAAGGAAACATTTGTTGAGGTCCTCACAATACTAAAACCACTCTTGATTTAAAATTTCTCACATATTCCAAGGCAAGTGTCTTTGGTTTTCTTGCTATACAAAAAATCCAGATTGCCATATTCTGTCACTTATAGTAGAAGAAACCACATTAACAACAAGCAGATTGATCAAATCCCCTTGTCTGAAACTCTCTTCCATTCACATGCCACCATCATCAATATTAGAATCTGTACATTCCAATCCATACTACCAGAGATACTTATTCTTGAACTTCAACACCATTCTACAACATATGGTATCTTCAACAATTATGATGTTATAACATCAGCTTCTTCAAGTCCCAAAATCCATCCTTTTGGTACATTATCCAGAAGACTTTTTACATAGGAAAGTCTTTTAAGAAGAAAAACAAATAACATAGCCAATGCAGATTCCATATTCTTTCCGATGTGTAGGGTTCAGGTTACAGACTTGCATACATATATCCAACAAATATCCAGCTCCCATCAAGATATTTTTCATAATTTGTATGCACATCTTCATCAGAGGACCATGTCTTCATAACAAATGAGGCTATCACGCATTATACACTTGTGAAGATTAACACACTTTTAATCATAAAATTTAGCACACTATTACGCATGACCATGTGTTTTAACTACTCAGCTCCCGGCAAAGTATTTGCAGACAGATATATGCATACTTTTATCACCATATCACTTTCTTCAGAGTTTCCTCAAAAGTATCAGTTAAATCTACCTCCACACAAATGGTTGGGTACCATCAGTATAAGTGGATTCTTCATTTCAACTGGAAGACAAATAAGATATCCAAACCACAAATCACACCAGATTTGGTTAGTAACTCCACACTTCAACCAGATAAATTTAAAATAATCTTCCTTTGTTGAGGAGACACGAAACTTGAAATGATGCTTCAACAACAATTTTTACATCACCCTAAGATATACAGGCTTCCACTACTAAAGGAAGTCCACCATAATACTTGCAAGGGACTTCTAGATAATACACCTGAAGTAGGTAAATTTGCATAGATAAACAGATCACCATTAAACACTACAACTCAGCTGATGCCTACTAGCTTCAATAAGTGACCGCATAATCTTCTAGATGCCTCCTCTTCCATTCCAGGAGTAGGTTCCAAACATATGTGACCATTACACATTTGTTTAGCGTCCAAAGCATCATGATAACCCTTACACAATCACATCGGGTGCTTTGGATGAATTTTGGAAATAACACAAGCTCTATACATAGTTGGATCTTTATCACCAAGGACTCACTTCAAGGGAACATCAAGAGTTTTTCATCAGATATAAATGCAGTAGAATATAACTCAGAAAACTCCTTAACATTCTTCAGGAATGGCTTAGTCATCTTAATAAATAAGCTCCACAAGCCAGATGACACCAGTTCATTTATGGTTTGAAAATAAATCAAAACAGTAAAATTGAAGCACACAAGCCTGCTTCTAACTATCATCTTCTACATCTTCAAACATGAACACATCTCAGCCTATTACAAGTGGTCCATCTTCCACTTCAAGGGACCACAGAAACACAATATAAACCATCCAAGTTCAAATAATTATTCAGTATAAACTTTCTACCTTGCACATAACCAAAAAGTATCCCCCATGGATCTCATCTAGAAACAGACAGGATGTCTTCTCTGATACCAATTGAAATCTGGTATAACAGACTCAGATGTCGTATAGGGATATTGATACATCTGATCTGACATTAAGCAAACAGGCAAGGTAAAACACTACAAGAAACATAAAGAACACAAGGAAATTGTTTACCCAGTTCGGTGCTACACACCTACATATGGAGGCTTCCAAGCCATGGATGAAATCCACTATCAACAGTATTAATTCAGATCTAAACTACCCCATTTACAACTCCTCACTTAATCACTACCCAATTCAATTTCTACCTAATAACCTCTTAGATATGAGAACCCCTCTTACTCCTCCTCAAGAACACATGTTGATAATTACAATAACAAAAGACACAAAATCAGAAGATACACTTCTGTCACAAACTAACTAAGACTTAAAGCAATTTTCTTCTAGCTTAGAACACACCTTGGAGTTTCTTCATATCTTCCTCCAAGAACAAAACATGATGCCTCTAACCTACGGGTTTCAAGGAGCATGGTGACCATCCCACAAACCAGGTGGTTCACTACATCTAGCCATAATGATCACATACTTACTAAATTTGGCTAGCTATCTAAACTAGGTTACAAATCCTTATTTATAACCTAAATTGGACTTCGGCCTTCAAACAACAACATATCAGCTGTAACAAACTGCAGAAAACTTCTACTACAATCAAGGTCTTCAATCCTTAGTTTCCTGATTTTTTTCCTTAACTTCTGATTGAATCTTCTGGACCCTTAAAATCATGCCATATAGGTTACATAATATTCCTCGAATATTATGCATCCTTCACAACAGAACTGGACTTCATTTATCAGTTCAATAAACGTGATGTCAGATGCCTGATGTTAGAACATCTTCTTCGACATGTTGTTTCAGTTGTTGAATTAGTTCATAACAACATGTTCTCACATATCAATAGGAGTTCTTGTTGTACCTGTTCTTATTATCCAAATTGAATATCCTATTGTACATTACATTATTGCTGCTATTATTTATTTTACTAAAATTAATGCCAATCCTCAAAACTCAAGAACTTACAGGGGGAGAAAGTAAAATGATTTTGATAAATTCTTGGGTTCAAAACATATGCTAAAAACATAAAAACACAAACATGTAAAATGTTGTTGCTACTAAATGTTTGTTCAATGTTTTAACTCTGGGAACTCTAAACAAGTTCACCAAGCTTTCAAAGACAGGTTAAAGATGAAGATCCTGATACAAAGGTTGAAAACCTTATGGATGAAATCAACTCTGATCTTATATCAAAGAAGCTCTACACTTTGTGAATATATGAATATTCAAACAAATGTACCAAACACAATTTAGAAGTTACAAACTTACTGAAAGTAAGGTAATCTTGCTTGATATCATAATATTCAGAAGTTTTTAACTTTCTGAAAATATGAAGTTCATACTTAAATCTCATAAGTTGTGATCTCCTGGAAGGAAGACAAATCAACATTCTCATGCATGCTCTCATACAAATATGCCACTCGGAAGACATGCTCTGATACGTGTGCTTCTTCAATGTATGCTCTATTCGTAAGTTGTGAAGTCCTTGAATATCTGATATAGTGGAGAATATCATATCAAACACTTATGCTTGAGAAGTATATTGGTTTGGTTGTGATATCATAATCAAGGAACAAAAGCGCTGATACATAATGCGTGGCATTATTTAAATCAGGCTCAAATCAAGATTTTGATTCTGCATCAAGTCTGACAGAAACTAAGTTCTGAGATGATGAACACTCAGAAATTCATGTTTTGAGTCTTGGACTCAAGGGGAGAACTCTGAACAATCTTAAATGAAATTTTGGTTTTAACAGATTCAGGGGGAGCTCTGAGCTTAACTTTGAATTTGTCGGTTACAATGATTACCTTGTATAAATTATTCTATCAAAATACATGGTTTGTCATCATCAAAAAGAGGGATATTATAAGAATAAGAAGTGTTTCTACATATGGCCTTGTGATTTTGATGATAACTTCACGTGTTATCTTAGAGAACAATTGTATACAACAATGGTTTTGTTCTAGTGTGTAGCTACTGTTAGGATGTTGTTGTACCCCAAAATTTTCCCTACCATTTTTGAGGTCAATTGACTCAAGATACATCCTCATATTCATAAGGTTCCTAACTACTCAAAGTTACTCAAGAATTGATCATAGAAAACTCCTCTCATTAGCAATTAACCTACCACTAGGGTTTTGCTTCTCTCAAGATTAATAAGACTTCTAAGGCCTCAAGTGGACTTCATGCTTCCCCATATGTCTCAAGGTATCCATATGTCAAGAATCAAGCTTTGTATCACAAGTTTGCTCAGTCAATTGCTCAGATGATTGAAAATATGTTGTATTGGATCAAAAGTCAATTGTGGTCAACATACAGTCAAACTTCAAGATTTTTTTTCAACATTAAGATTTTGAGGTCATATTCATAATTTCATCAAGGTTTGATCATGATTCATCAACAAATTCTCAAAATCCAAAAGTTGCTAAATTAGAGTTTTGACGTTTCTCTTAGGAGAAGTCAACTGAACTTTGACCAAGCACAATTTTCACATACTTCAACATAAATTCTTCAAACAAATCCTATCTGGAAGGAAATTCAATTCTCTACGATTTTGTCGCTCTTAGCTCAAGTCCAAAAATGCTTCATTCGAGAGATATGGGCCAAGACATTATGGGTCCTTTCAAAAGTCAACAAAAAGTCATCTTTTCTTAAAAAAGCTTACATAAATTTGGAAGCTTCAAATGGAAAACCCCAAAGAGAGGTTTTAGAGGACGTTTTAAGCTTTCTAAAAATTCAAAGATCACCCTCATATGTGGAGAATTGAGCAAGATATGATGGGTGCAAGTTTGGAAATTTTGAGGAAATGCATGAAGTGAAATTTGAGCAATCTTGAATTTTTAACTAATGGGCCTATATTTTTATATTTGGGATATGTTTATAACATCATCAAGGACCTCAAAACCCATCCATGCATTATCTTAATTTTTATTCTATTTATTTTTTATTTTATTCATTTAAATTCATATTAAATTAAATAAAATATAAGATCAATGTATAAGGCATGAAAGACATTAAATCTGAGTTACTTGAGGTCCAAACAACTCTACATAGCTGGCAAAACGCATGAAGGATATTGGTGCGTGATTGAGCAAAAAAATCCAGTTTTAAGACAAATTTCTAATCAAATATTTTCACACTCAATGCCAAGGATTTGATTCATGTTTGTTGACCTAAACCACTCCTCTATAAGTACATAACAACACCACAAACAGAAGACACGCATGCTGCCTCTCACAAACCCTAAAAACTCTAAAAAATTTCAAGAACTAGGGCACGAGCAAACCCTTGTCTCCAGCCTTTATCCATCAATTCCAAGCATTCCATCACATACCTGAAGGTTCCAGGAGTCGTTCAACATCCATACTAAAGCTCAAAGCACACCAGAACGCCTCTTTCATGTTGCACAGGTTGGGTAACGATTTCAAAATTCCAACTCATAATTCATGCATTATTAATTGATTCTATGTTCAGATATTTGTTTATATTGATGTTTAGCATGTTTCAGAACCATCATTTGTAAGGTTTGATGTAGGAATCGATCGATGCCATTGTTAGGGCATCATGAACGGGAAGCTTCGAATCTCATTGTACAGGTCGTTTCAATGAAAACTAACATCATCGTTGGATTCACAGGGGTCAAATTAGGGGGTAGGGTCCTTCATTTGAATTTATTTTGGTTGTTTTTACAGATGAGTAAAACGACTCACCGGAGAAGACGATCGAAATTAGGGCTCCGGCGATTCTCTGGTCCCTCTAACCCTTTGACCAGGTGTGGCATGTCGTGATTGGTCCATTCAAATAATTGGGGTCCCATGTGACACCCCAAATAATTTAATATTTAAAATAATTAGAATTTTTAAATATTAATTTAATTAGAGTTTAATTATTAATATTTGAATTATTGGAATTAATTAATTAAATAAATGGAAGGAGGAGTTGGGAGTGTGAGGAGTAATGGGGGTGTGACGAGTAAAATACAATACCTATCCTAATTATGATTTTAATTTTATTTATTGGAATAATAAAAGGAATAATAAAAGGAAAAAGAAAGAAAAGAGGAATATAAGGTTTTTCATCATTCGTAACATTGGAGAAGAGAAGAGAAAGAGGAAAATAGTGAAAGTTGCCGGAATTCGAAGAACCCACAAGGTAAGGGGTGATTTCGATTGATTAACATGCCTTATCGGTTTTGATTGCAATAGAATTGATCGTAGTATGTTAAGAATTCTCAATTTAGTAATTCTAGGTTTTTATAGAATTATCGTAATTTGTGTCGGATTGTGTAGAATTGAGTAATTTGTATGTTATAGAATCATTAGGGATGATCAAAGTATGTTATATTGCATGTTACTGCTGTTGGATTATGCAATTATATGGTGTTTAAATGTTGGATTCATGTGGGATTGATATGAAGTGAATGGGTATGCATAATGCTGTCAAAACTGCATAATTTTGGTTCTGCAGGTCGCAGGAACCGGGTTCCTTCCTGGAGGATCCAGGTTCCCCATACATTTTTCCAGGGGGCGTGTTTTTGAACTTTGTGGGAACCGGGTTCTCCCTGGGAGGAACCGGGTTCCACTGTTACTTTTAGAAAAATTCCAAACTTCAAAAATTCATAACTTTCAAACCGTAAGTCCGTTTTGAGCGCCGTTTTGGACGTTGTTTCTTAAATTTAATGCTCTATTTTATGAAATGAAGGATTTCCTGTAACTTAAAATTATTTTGAAAATGTGTCGAATTCCGAATTAAGTGGTTTGTTATTTAATGCATACTTGGTGTATATGCGGTAGTATACCTGTGGCAATTGATTGTATTAGGATTTTGGTGAATGGAATGCATGTTTATGCTGTTTGGTGTGTGCATGATCGTGGAGGACATCATGTTTTGGTTTTGATTCGGTTTATGATAATTGGTGTATTCATAGATTGATTGAATGTTGCATGCTGGTGTTGTGCATGCATATGCATTTTGGTGAAGTTAATTCCCATTGTGTGGAATTTGACTTGTATTGCCAATAACCGTTCCCGGGTGATGATGGGTGGTGAGGCTGGATTCGTGTCCGGGTGATTATGGACGAATCGATGATTACTGTATCCGGGTGATGATGGATCAGTGTGTGTGACTTAGTTCACGTTTTGGTACCACATGCATTGAGTCTGCATTTGTATTTGCATGGGATTGTAACATGTTAGGATGGTTTCCAGTGTTACAATTCTGTTGTTGTTGTTGTTGTTGTGCATAATGAAATGTGTGGTTGTAATTGTGTGTTGAAATCTGAATTATGCTAGAATGGATGGATTAATATACTTGTGATATTATGTTGTCTGAGGAACTTATAATGCACATTAATTATGATGAAATCTCACCCTTACTTTAATAATTTTAGATTAAAATTAGCAGCTCAGGAGTTGGTGAGGATGGCTCTAGAGCTACGTTACTTTGTGTCCGCGTGTCAGTGTCATGCTCTGATAGGTTGTAACACTGGGGAACGTTTAGCTGAGAAAATTATTTAGTATTCATTTGTTATTTGAGTTACTTTGGGAATAATTATGATTCGGTTTTATTCCGTTTTGGTTTTGTGGTACTTTTCCGCTGTGTAAGACATGATATTAATTTGACTGATTATTCTAATGAACCTTTCAGTGAAGCATGACTACCGTTTATTGAGGTTTTATTTTATTCTGAATTGTGACATCCCTTGTTTCCATGTTAACTCTGATTTAATTAATATATTCGCGGGGTATTTTAGAAGGGGTGTTACATCCCACCCTGGCACGTTTTATTTAAATTGAATTTCTCGAATGTTGTTTCATATATATATATTTATGGAGGCGTGTAAAATAATGGATATATCTCCACCACAATGGTAAGACATGCGCGCGTAAGGCTTTCACATACCAGGGCGTGGGGCGTGGGGTCGATCCTGCCTTTTTCTATTTTATTTTCATATTTTCCATATTTATCATATATATATATATATATATATATATATATATATATATATATATATATATATATATATATATATATATATATATATATATATATATATATATATATATATATATATATATATGAGAACAACCTAGACACATGGCCTAGTGGTGAAGTTTTGAGGTAGCAACCTCAAGGGCACGAGTTCAAGCCCTGGCTCCCCATTCCTAACTCTTTTTATCACTTGTTTTCTTTTCTTTTTCTATTTTCCTTTCTAATTTTTTTTTTAATTTCTTTTCAAAAATCCTTTTAACTATTTTATAAAATCATAAAAAAATATTTTAGTTTTAGGTTAATTAATTAATCATTTAATTTTTGACATAAAAATAATTCATTTTAAATAAGTTTAATTTTATTTTCATAATTATTTTGTAATTAATTTAAATTCATTTTCTTTTCTATTAAAATCGATCATAAAAAATGCAAAAAATATTTTTTAGTATTTAGGATATTAGGACATTTTGACATTTGTTTAAATATTTTGTCATGATCGTTTTCTATTTCTAGAAACGAATGTATAGGTCGCACGATTATTTTGTTATAGGTAGATTTATCTTTTCTCACATTTTTTTCTTCTAATTATGTAACTATTCATGGGATGTAATAGTTCAGGGTTTAATTTCCCGCACTGTTACTTTCTTCACTTATAACTATTATGCTTGTATGTATATAGTAACTTTATAGTAATTAGGCGTGTATGACAAGACTAAAATCAACTAATACAACCCTAATTTCAAAGATAATATAACTGAATCAATCACTCTCACACTTGCACCTCTAGGATAGCCTCTCTTGTTACCTTATAAACATGGTCATATCTCTCGAACGTAGGGATCCATTAGCAAATACCCTCAGTTAAAATCAACATAAAGATCATAGTCCCGCGATGTCCCTCGATGGTTGCCTACGAATATATGATCTTGTCCCTCGAAGTTTCCTACGAATAAATGATGATAGTCGCTTTGGTACAATTGCTAATGTATCCTTACATGTTGTCTTCAATGACCATACGATGACCCTATGTTATTTCCCTTCACATCCAATGGATGAGGATACCTACAAACTAATGGTATGGATAGCACTATCCCTAATGGAGAAGGAAAAGAATAATGAATGACCTTTGAGTGGGTAAATAGTTCTTAATTGCCTGCTCGCAAAAAAATTCAAAACATAATATATCTTACACTACACATTTTTGAACAAATGTTTTCAAACACTTCGTATACATTCTTGAGGACTGATACAAGAACCATTACTAAGTTAAAGTCATAATATTTTCAAACAAATCATACACACAAAAGCAAATTTTCAAAAGTGACATAAGCAATTAAGAGCTTGTAGATAACTACAGATAAAAAGGATGATAACACCTTCCCTTTTCATAACTTACCTCCCGAACTCAAAATCTATAAAACGTATTTCCTCTTGTTTTCACCTTTCCTTATTGGATAAAAGAAAAGTCGATGGCAACTCTTGCTTGGGAGTTTTTAAATGCTGAGGAATCGTGGGCCTATCTTGCTAGGAATCGGGCTTTTCGCAAAAATAATGTTATCTCACATCATATCTCTTCCTCTATATGGTCAAGCATCAAGGCTGATCTGCCGTCTATTTTTAATAATTCTTCCTGGCTTCTTGGTAATGGTAAGTCCATTAACTTGTGGTTTGACTCTTGGTGTGGTCCGCCTCTTTTCCTTGATTTGGGTAACTCTCCGACTCCGGCAGAGGTTACAGTTAGTGAGTACATTAGGGAGGGGCATTGGCATCTCCAGGGCAGCGTTCTTCCTGACTCAATTAAGGTCAAAGTTCATAACTACAACATTCATGTTGATTTGCGTCAAAATAAAAGGATTTGGAGACATTCGGTTTCAAGGGAGTTGTCTCTTAAGGACGCTTTTGAATTTAAAAGATTTGTTGGTTTTCCGTTTGACTGCTGTAATTAGGTTTGGAACAAATATCTTCCTCCTTCCAAATCCTCTCTTGTTTGGAAATTTTTGTTCGATAAGCTACCCACTGATGATCAGCTAAAGAAGAGAAATTGTGTCTTGTCGTTAGCCTACAGTTTATGTTTACTAGCAGAGGAAACTGGCCAACATCTTTTCTTCGATAGTATTTTTGCGTCGTTGTTATGGTCTTGGCTGGTTTCGTTTTTCTCCCTCAGTCTGTGTATATCTTCTTGGGAAGACATCTAGAATTGTTTTGATCGGAGTTGGCACCTTCAATGTAAGTCTCTTTTCAACATTGTTTTAGTCAATGTCTTTAACTCCATTTGGAAAGCAAGGAACAACAAGTGTTTCAGAGATCTTCGTATCTTGATCCCTTCCTCCATTGCTAGTATTATCTCTACTTGCTCTCTTGCGGGTAATATCTTTAAACTTCCTTCACATATTAGCATTCATGAGTTCGAGATTTTGAAGAAGTTTCGAGTGACAACTCAGCCGCCTCCTTCCCCAATCATTTTTGAGGTTATTTGGAAGCCTCCCCCAAGGGGTTGGTACAAAACAAACTGTGATGGTGCTGCCCAAGGTAATTCGGGTTTATCGGCTTGTGGTGGGATTGCGAGAGACTTTGATGGTATATTTTTAGGTGCGTTTTCTTCTTGTATCGACTTTGCTAATTCTCTCATGGTCTAACTTACCAGCGCTATGCATGCGATCGAGTTTGCCCATGAGAAGGGTTGGACTCAGATTTGGCTTGAATCGGACTCTACTTCGGTTATCAGAGCTCTTTCTCCGCCTTTTGTGGTTCCTTGGCAGATTCGTAATCGTTGGATTAATTGTGTGCATATTACTAAAGGCATTTCTTTTGTTGCTTCTCACATATTCAGAGAAGGAAATAGTTGTGCGGATTCTCTAGCTAACATAGGTCTGACAGTGTCCGAATATACTAATTATTTTGAAATTCCTAATTTTTTGAGAGTCGATTTTGTAAAGAATAGGTTTGGCCTGCCTTTCTTTAGGTTTTCTTGAGAGGGTATTGGTCTAGTCCCCCCTCCTTTTATTCTATTTCTTTTCTTTTAATCAATCTTATTCAAAAAAAAAAAAATTTCACATGGTAATTTTTATCCCTAAATATTATCATGTTTTGAAAAACATTTATAAATAAAATAAATTAAAAAATTATTGTTAATATCATTTTACGTGTAATATATAGATGATTTTTGGTTTTACCCCTGTAAATATATTTTTTTTAAAGTATCTCTGTCACATGAATTCATGTCCTCTTGGATGAAAATAAAGGACGCTACCAATATACCAGCTTGTTTTTTGTGATATGTTCCTTAGCTGAAATGTATATATTACATACTTTTATGTCATATTTTATATTTCTATCATAATTTTAGTTTAAATTATTGTATATTTAATATTTATTAATATTATATTATTAAATAAATATTATTTTATAAACTATTTATTTTTATTTTAAATGTATTTTTTAATGTTATTAAAAATTAATTCGTAAATTTTAAATAATGTTCATTGTAATTTAGAAATAATTTATAAATTTGTAATAACATTCCTTGTGAATTTTAAATATTGTGTAAATTAGATATAAAGTTCCTTGTTATTATTAAATTTGTACCTATTAAATGTTTTATTATTTTTATTTCTAATAATTATGTTATCTTTATTATAATTTACAAAATAATAAGAAATATTACTTCTAATTTACAAAATATTTAAAATTCATAAGGAATATTATTTTAAATTTAAAAAATATTTAAAATTACAAAGAAACTTTATTTCTAATTTTAAAAATATTTAAAATTCAACAGGAATATTAATTTTAATTTATAAAATATTTCTGAATTACAAGGAAATAAACTGAAATTAATTTTTAAAAATAAACTGAAATTAATAAACTGATACATAGTTAAAATTAAACTGAAATTAATTTTTAATATATAAAAATAAAGTGAAATTAATTTATAATATATACTATATATTTGGATAAAAAAACTGAAATTAATTTTTTAATTATTAAAATATATTGAAATTAATTTTTAATATACTATAATAATAAACTTCAATTTATTATAATATAGTAAAAATTAATTTCAATTTATTTTAATATATGAATAATTAATTTCAATTTATTATTATATATTAAAAATTAATTTCAATTTATTTTTAAAAATTACATATTTGTGTATAATAATAAATTTATTATCAATATGTATCATTGTTTATTAAGAATTACATATTTATGTATAAACACATATTTTTTAGTTTATCAATACTATCCAAAGATATTTAATTACCTAATAAATTATAAAATCAAATTTTATTGTTAATATGTTAAAAAATAAAATTTAAACATATTTTAATATTAATATGTAAAATTAAAATTTAAACACATTATATTAGTTTATTATTAGTATAAAAAATAAGTTAGTATTGAATGATGAAAAACACAAGAAATGGGGGGTTTGAATTGGGTTTTTAAAAGTTAAAAACAATAAGACACAAATATTTTTATCCTGGTTCGTTTGAACTCAACCTACTTCAGTCCATCTGTCAAGGTGATTTTCCTTTCTCAACGAGGTCTTAATCCACTAATCAAAACTTGATTACAAAATCGATGACACCTGCTAACGTCTTCTTGAGATCAAACCACAACTTGGTTTCTCAGGGTTACAATCAGTTTACAATGAAATAATGTTTTTAACAATGCTTCTTACAAGCTTTATCAGAATTGTGATGTTTACACTATATTGACAAAAAAATTATAAAACAACTTTGAAGAAAGTACGATGAAAGCTTTTCAGTTGTTTTAGAGAGAGATATTTGACAACTCAAACTCGTTGATGATTTCTCTTTACATAGGCGTAGCCTTTTGAACCGTTGGACGACATATCAAAATGTTTATGGCAGGTGTTGATAAATGCCTTGAATGAACTTTCCATAAATACAGATCTTGTCTGTAGACAGTCGTTACTTTTTGATTTCCTTATAAGAATGAGTAACGCATTAGAATCAGAGGTTACAGAGCAGCCTGAAGCGACTATGAGATATCAGAGTTTGTTACTTGCAGCTTGGTGCTATTAGAAGTTAAGCTTGAGTAGAACTTCTCTTATGTGTGTGGTAATGAGATAATGTTGTTTGCTTCTAACGACATCTTCTCAAGGCATAGATTCTCTTCTTACATCAGAACTTCCTCTGCATATTCTATTAAAAAATTAGAGAGTAAGAATGTTTTGATGATTACAAAACATAAATATTTTTTAAGGAAAAGTCTCCCCCTGAGTTGAATACTCAGGAAAAAAACTAAAGAAATGATTACTTCCCTGAATTGAGTTTTGACTAATCAGACTTTGATCGATTATATCTTGCTTGGTGATTCTGATAAATCAGCCTTTTCCTGAAAACTTTATTAGACAATAATGATATATAATAATTTTGTTAAAAAAATTTTGAGTTTGGTCTGGTTACTGCTATGTTCAAAATATCTTACTTTCTCCCCCTTTTTGTCATAAATCAAAAAGTAAAAACAGTAATGCAGAAGAGAAGATGATTTTATTCAAGGATCAAAACAAATTACAGAAAAAGAAATACAAAAAATGAAAATTTTCATAAAAAAATATTGCCGAAAAGCCCTTTGATTTGAGTAGTGGATTCTTCTTGTTTGCCCATCATCTCTTTGATTTCTTTGTTTGTTTCATCTTGCTTGTCCAACCTTTTTCTGACCTCTTGATTCTCCTTCTTCAAAACTTCCATAGTTTGAAGAGCTAAAGAGGACTGAGAAGCCTCCATTCATTACGAGCAATAGTCTCAACAGCATGAGTTTTAGAGGATTCTGCAACAAATTTCCCTTTATCTTAAAATAGAACCAGAGGTTGAGGCTCAGAGGATAGTTCATGAAAGATTTTTGCTTTTGGAGATTCCAAGGGAGCGTTGTCTAGATACAGAGGG
The DNA here is from genome assembly GCA_021764765.1 of Vicia sativa. Classification (NCBI taxonomy): domain Eukaryota; kingdom Viridiplantae; phylum Streptophyta; class Magnoliopsida; order Fabales; family Fabaceae; genus Vicia; species Vicia sativa. Next base: position 103,495,395 of record CM038796.1, on the reverse strand, counting down.
CTTGATTCCCTAAGACGAACAATTTGTTCCTTAAGAAGCTTCAGCTGTTCACAGAAGTTCTGTTGGGAAATTCCATAGCAGAGTTCCTTTACTAACTTTGGAAAAATGGGACCAACCAACCGATCAAAGTATCTTGACCATCATTGAAATTCAACTTCTTCAAGAAGGTTGTGCCGATTTTCCTTCATGTTGTCAAAATCCACAAGGAGTTCACAGAGAACCTCAAGAGAGTTACAGGGTGTGAGCAGCATTTTGTGGGGATCAACGAAAACTTCTTCAGTAGTGTTGATTTGGGGTTGTTGATGTTGGGATGATGAAGCCATTATTCTCAGACTTAGGGTTTTTGACAAAAGTAGAGAGAATGTAAGAAATAAGGGTTTTTCAAATAAGAGAGAACAAGTGATTTGAAAAAGGTAATTTGAAAAAGTGTTAAAGAGTGACTATATATAGAAAAACAATTCTTGAAAACATGAAATTAAGAGAATTTAAAGCACGCAAGAAATGATTAAGAAACATAATGATTTATGACAAGAGAGATAGCGTAAAGATTTAATGAAATAGTTACCGATGTGACCAGAGCCTCAAAGCATCAACTCAACCATTTCAGTCTATCAGATCTTGAACACGTTTTCAGCTTCTGAATATGACTCAACGCTTGAGATTGACAGATGTTGATGTGGTGAAATGCATGCATCTATCTTGAACTGAATTGTTTGGGGTAACATTCAGATCTTCTTGATAGATTCTGATTTAACTACCCTTCTCACTTCTAAAAGACAATTAATTAGATGTTCACACAAAATAATGCTTTAAAAGTTAAACTTACAGAATTAGAGTATTCATTCTGGGCATAATTACATACTGAGATGTTTCAGAATGAAATTAAACCTATCTTAAACAAGGGGTTTTGTGAAGACATCAACCCATTGATGGTCTCTGTCAATAAATTTTAGTGAAAGAATTCCCTTCTAAATATAGTCCCTAATGAAGTGATGCTTAATTTCTATATGTTTAGCTCTAGAATGTAAAATAGGATTCTTAGATAGAAAATAGTAAAAGTATTGTCAAAGAGGATAGGAATTTTACTCTCGAATATCTGAAAGTCTTCAAGCTGACTTTTCATCTAGAGCATCTGAGTGCTGCATTCTGCTGCAACTATATATTCTGCTTCAGCAATTGACAGAGCGATGGTGGATTTCCTTTTGCTGGACCACGATATCAGATTGTCTCCCCGAAACTGACAGCTCCCAGAACTGCTTTTCTTTCTATTCTATCTTCAACAAATCAGCATCACAATATCCTACTAGTTTATACTCTCTGGATTTTGTATATCATAAGCCAAGGTTAGTAGTACCTTTCAGATACTTGAAAATTTGCTTAATAGTTGTTAAGTGAGATTGTCTATGATCTGATTGTAATCTAGCATAGAGGCAAACACTATATATAATATCAGGCCTTGATGCTGTTAAATAAAGGAGAGAGCCACTCATACCTCTGTAGGGATTTTGTTCTACTTTCTTACTTACCTCTTCCTTTTCCAAGATGCATGTGGGATGCATGGGGTTTTTGGCTGATTTGCAATCTAACATGTCAAATATCTTTAGAAGTTCCTTAACATACTTACTCTAATGTATGTAAGTTCCTTCTGGAGATTGATTGATTTGAATTCCTATAAAGAATTTGAGTTTTCCCATTAGACTCATTTCAAATTCTTCCTACATAGACTTAGAAAGTTCTCTCCCAAGGGAGGCTTTAGTAAAGCCAAAAATTATATTATCAACGTAAATTTGACATATCATAATGTCATTTTTAAACATTTTACAGAATAAAGTCGTGTCCAGTTTCCCTCTGGTGGAATATTTTTCTAAAAGAAAATTACTTAGTCTTTCATACCAAGCTCTGAGAGCTTGTTTTAGACTAAATAAAGGTTTTTAATGTTTCTTAAACATATTCTGGATGTTTTGAGTTTTCAAAACCAGGGGGTTGGTGTACATATACTTCTTCATCAATATAACCATTTAAAATTGCACTCTTTACATCCATCTAATATAGAATGATATTGAAGTTAACAACATAAGAAATTAAAATTCTGATAGATTCTAATCTGGAGATTGGAGCAATGGTTTCTATATAGTTTATCCCCTCTTGTTGACTATAACCTTGTGCCACCAGTCATGATTTATTTTTGACTACTTCTCCTTGCTCACTAAGCTTGTTTCTGAAGACCCATTTAGTTCCAATAATGTTAACACCTTTTGGTCTGGGAACAAGATCCCATACATTATTTCTGGTGAACTGATTTAGTTCTTCTTGCATAGACATGATCTAGTCATTGACTTGAAGAGCTTCATTTATAGAAGTTGGTTAGATTAGAGACACCATACCCATGAGATATTCTTCAGCATTTCTGAATGTGGATCTAGTTCTGATTGGATCATCTTTCTTCCCCATAATCATTTCCTCATGATGAGCTAAACTACTTCTAGATTGTTTCTTCTAGATGGGTTCTTCAGAGGATTGCTCGATAACTTCTGCCATAGTAGGCTTAGCAGAACTTGTATCTTTAGCAGGTATATCTTCTGTACCTGTAATTTGAACTTCTATATCTGCAAGAGATTCTTTTTGCTTTAACATTTGAGTGCCAAGCTTATCATCAAATTTGACGTTAATAGATTCTTCCACAATGCGTGTTTTAGTGTTATATACTCTTTAGCCTTTTGAGCGTTCAGAATATCCTAACATTAAACACTTTTGTGCCTTATAATCAAATCTGTTCAGATGATTCTTGGTATTCTGAATGAAACAAGTACATCTAAAAGATAAGAAATGTTGGGCTTTCTGTTATTCCACAATTCATAAGGAGTCTTCTCCAGAATAGGTCTTATAGAGATTCTATTATGGATATAACATGGTGTGTTCACTGCTTCTGCCCATAAAAGTTTAGTAATGTTAGTCTCATTGATCATGGTTCGAGCCATTTCTTGTAAAGTTCTGTTTTTACGTTCTACAATTGCATTCTTTTGTGGAGCTCTAGGACAAGAAAAATCATGAGAAATTCTATTTTTATTAATACATTTTTCAAAATAATTATTTTCAAATTCTCCACCATGATCACTTCTGACTTTTACAATTCTAAACTCTTTATCATTCTGAACTTGATTACAGAAGTTAGAGAACACAAAATGTGACTCATCTTTGTGTCTTAAGAACTTTACCCATGTCCATTTTCTATAGTCATTTATGATCACCAATCCATACTTCTTGCCACTGATTGATGCAGTTTTCAGTGGTCCAAACAGATCAATATGCAGAAGTTCTAATGGTCTAGAGGTACAAACAACATTTTTATATTTAAAAGGTGGTTTGCAAATTTGCCGTTTTGACATGCTTCACACAGAGCATCTAAGTTGAACTTCAAATTTGGAAGTCCTCTGACTAGATTGAGTTTGTTAATCTGAGATATTCTTCTCATACTAACATAACCTAATCTTTTGTGCTAAGCCCATTTCTCATTGTCCACATACATAAGGCATTTAACATTCTAACTCTTTAGTTCAAAAAGTTTGATTTTGTAAATTTTGTTTTTTCTTTTGCCATTAAAGAGGATTCTTCCATCTTTCTGACTATCTGCTTTACATGACTTTTGATTAAAGATTATATCATAACCGTTATCACTTAATTGACTTATGGATAATAGATTATGCATTACTCCATCTACTAAGAGAACATTAGTTATAGAGGGTAGAGAACTGTTACCAATAGTTCCGGAGCCAATAAGTTTTCCTTTTTGATTGCCCCCGAAACCAACAAAGCCACCAGATTTAAGTTCCAGACATTGAAACATATTTTTTCTTCCTGTCATGTGTTGAGAGCATCCAGAGTCTAGGTACTGTCATACCCCAATTTTTGACCTAATATACCACCTTACATTTGCATCATTGCATCACTAACAGTTCAGAACAGAATTAATCGGGTGTGGCTTCTACAGGTCAAAATTAAGGTTTCATCATTTTTTTCATCTGATCAAGAGGGGATTAATTAGGGTTTGAGTTTCTACTCACCTAAATTGATCTATCTTAATCAACCATCAACAATTGATCTTCAGATATCCAACTTTTCCTCATGATCTATCAAGGATCAACCAATTAGGGTTTTTGTCGAGGATAAAGAATTACTGATTTTCTGATCAATGAATGAATTTTTTCTTGGAGATTGATCTTCATATCTCCAATACAACCTCTTGACCTAATTTCTTGATTCAAAACATCATAGAAGTTCACATTTTTCATCAGTCAATTTCTGGATCATCTGATGAAATTTCATCTGCACTGAAAAGTCAAACTTTGACTTTTGGTCAACTTTTGCAAGATAAAACTTTTTCAATCATCAAAATACTTCAAATGATCCATCATGATCATAAAAAATCAAGAAATTTGGAAAAGTCAACATAAAGTCAAAATTTTCAACACTTAGAAAAATTTTAAGTATTGAAAATTTCATGTTTTTTCCTACTTTCATGGCATTTTTTCACATAGTTCCATTTGGAATTAGAAAAAACTCAAAACATGAAAGTTGTAGCCCTTGTTACAAGCTTTCCAAAATGTCCAAAAACTTGAAAATCCATTGTGTCTAGCTATACTGTTGATTTTGAAACATAGAGCTCCAAAACCATGGATTTCAAGTTCATGCTTCAAAAATTACAAGTCATTTTTTGAGTTTTCTCCTTCTAGAAGCCTTTCCACCTAGCCAAGATGGATAGAGCTGATAAAAATCAGATGGAAAGTAATTATGATGGAGATAAGATCAAGTTGAGTTTTAACCATGGTTAAAAGGAAGGTTCCTTTTGCATTTATGGCAAAAAAGACTTTCTTGCCCTCTAAGGCAAGTTGTACAAATCCAAGCCAATCTTCGTCACTTACCATTCTGATTTCTTGACCTATAAATAGAGGTCATGTTTGCAATTTGAAACCACACAAAAGCTATGCAAGAACAAGCTTTCTCTCTTCTTTCTTAAAATTCAAGTTACATAGTTCAAAAGTGAGAATTCTTGCATTTTTTAAAACTTGTGAAACACTATGAGAAACTTGATGTCTAACATGTCTTAAACATCAAATACAACTGGTTTGAAGCTTAAAATCAACATAAAAACAACTGGAAATCAGAGTTGCTTTTCAAACTTTCAAACTTGCAAAACCTTGCCTTAACTTTCAAACTGATAATCTACTCGAGCAAGTCTTAATTTTATCATTCAAACATCATTAACATACTTCATATGAGTGATGCAAATCATCTTCCTTGAACTGTAACACTTCCAAACACGAATTTGAAGTTCACATCAAGCATATGCAGTTGGACTTGGTAAGAATGATCCAGGCTATTTCAGAGCAAGCATAGCACTTCCACACGTTCCATGAGGTCCACTGGTGCTATAGCAATCATCAAAACAACTCTGTAACACCTCCTTCGAAGAATCAAAGTCCAGCTTCAAGAGGTAAGAACACGAACTTTGAACTTCATATTTTCTGCATTCCAGTTCAAAAATGGCTTGGCCGTTTTGTTTCTGCACCTTCACTGATTGATAACCCTCAATCAATTGCTTGATTCCATGGCTATACACGATTTCAATTTGATTTTTAGGAATTAGGGTTCTTCGTGTTTTCTGGAAAATTAATCATGTTTAACTAAAAATAAATGGAATTAATCACCATCATCATGTTCCTGGTTCAATTTCGATCAAGTTTGATGTTTACATCATCCATTTTCATTGAGAAACGAAGGATTTGAGCTTGGAGAAGGATCGAGGAAGAAGAAGAGCAGTGCGCGCATTTTTCAGAAATTCAAATAAAAGTTTATAATATAATTAATTGGAATGGCATAAATGAACGGATGTATTGCCGCCCCAGCGGTTGCCAGCTCACCTTTAAGTCACTTGCCTTGCCTTGCCCAATGGTCCCGGGTTCGAGTAGCCTTGGGACCATTTTTGCCAAACTTTTTTGTTTCTCTTCATATTTTTTTTCAAACTTCAACACTTTCAAAACCCAATCAAAACTCCTCATTTTGAGGTGATTTTTTGCACACTTGTCATTTAACATGCCTATTTTAGGATGGTGTCAAAAAAATTCAAAAATGTTCTCTTTTGATTACATTTTCATCGAGCCGAAAACGAGACGTTTTAAGTACTTTTCAAGCACTTTCAAAGATGTTTCTTTTAAACTTTCGAAGCCTGAAACTTTTTCAAACTTCTTGTAAGTATATTTCATCTTTCAAAAACACTTTCAAGATCTTTTTTAAAACTTTTCAACAAACTTACATCCTTTTTTCCATTATCAACCCAATTTGAAGATAAAACCGAACTCGTTTTTCCTCGAATTTCTTAACCGATCATGGGCCTCCCTCACGGTGTAAGTCCCAATTCTTTTTATGTACATATCTATTTCCTTGTACATATCCAATTCTTTTATGTACATATAAATTTTACTTGTACATAATACAGATGACTTTTGTATATATTCAAGTACAGACAAACTTCGATCGTTTGTTTTCATTTCGCTTGTATATATATTGAATACCATTGGTATTAAAAGGAGCATTATTCCCGGTGAAACTGCTTTTAAACCAATGGGCCTCCCTTACGGTGTAAGTCCCAACCCTCCTATGTACATATTCATTTCCTTGTACATAAAATACTCATTAGTGTACATATTCATTCCCTTGTACACAATTCAAACTTGTAAATAATCAAGTTACGCTCGTTTCGAACGCTCGTTTTAAACGCACACTTGTTTATATTTCCTTCATAAACTCTTGTAAATAAACATCATGCATTTGTTTATATTTCCTTCATAAACTCCATTGAATAAACTTCATATACTTGTTTATATAACTGTTTAGTTATAACATAACAACTAGTCTAACCATTAGGTTCCCCACAGAGTTAGCCTCCTCTTGGGCTTTGTACAAGGTAACTCATTTCATCTGAGTTCAGCCTCCTCTTAGACTTCATATAAGAAAACTCATTCATCTGAGTTTAGCCTCCGCTTAGGCTTCATATAAGACAACACTCCCCTGCTGAGTCAGCCTCCTCTTGGGCTTCGTTCAAAAGAACTCCTCATTGAGTTTAGCTTTCTCTTGGGCATCAAACAAGAAAGAGACCAGGAAATCTCTTAACAGCCTCCTATTGGGATCCTAATACAAAGAATCACCCGCGCTAGGATAGAACCCTGAGAGTATGGTTTCCCGGTGAAATCACTCTTCAAATCCTAAGAGGATGGTTTCCCAGTGAAACCCTTCTTAAAGCCAAAGCCAGCCATACCCTATAGCTTCCTCTTGAGCTTTATACAAGGACCCTCGATGACCCTCGATGACCCTCGGTATGCCTCCTCTTGGGCTTACAATACAAGGACCCATGGGCTTCTTAAAAGCATCCCCCTAATCCAATCAATTTCTCCTAGAGATTTAGACATCTAGCATCTCTATGGAAGAAGTATCTCATCTATCACATCACATACAATCAAAAACTTTTCAAACTTTTTCAAACTCTTTTCAAACAAACACATCTCTTAATCGTAAGTGGTAACGCTTGTACACTCAAGCAAAACACCCAATGCTTACAATTAAAAGATTCAATCATCTTTCAAAACATCTTTCTAAAACTCGTAAGTGGTAACGCTTGTACACTCAAGCAAAACACCTATAACTTACGATGAAAGATTTCAATCAATCAACCTTTCAAAATGTATGTGATGAAATAGATTAGATACATTTTTCATTAAGATGACATTCGTCTTTGTCTCTTACTAACATCCCGTTGCTTCCACTAGCATAGGTGGGAACTACGATTTCTCTGACTTTCTCAACATCCCTTTGAGAATACGTAGGCACAAGGTCTCATCCTTGCCGAGCAAATTTCTTTCTCCCTCAAACCAAACAAACCATAGATCCCTTTAGATCCGAGCTACAAATGCTCTGATTTCCATTAAGGGATATGTATGCAGAAGATCCTAATGATCTTTGCGAGCATAATAATAACAAAACCTAGGATCCCACATAATCTATCCTTCTTAAAATCCAAAGGAGAAACTTTCCCAATCATAGAAATAGCAATTTAAAACACACAAACATATCAAACATATTCATATATAAAGCTATAGATAACTATATATATTTAGGGTGCTCCATCTATTCCCTTTATATAACAAACCCCCTTGCCCGGAATCTCCCCAATGCGTTACGTCTAGTTCGCGCTAGTCGTAATGCATATCAAATCAATTGAGGGTATTGCAGCTTTCCCCTTTTTTGTAATCATTTTTCTTGTGTTGAAAATAATAAAGCTTGATGCTCGCGGCATCTTTATAAACAAATCAAAAGAGTAAATCGTTTCGAGCCAGAGAATCCGAATTCAGATTCGATTCCCTAGCGTGTCACTTTTTAACGCGAACAGAAAAAATGGCGACTCTGCTGGGGAGTACGCTAAATTTTGATTTTCAAAAAAAATGTGACTCTGCCAAGAGCACCAAGCTTTTTTGTCTTCAAAAAGAAAAAAAGGGGTTAAGCTTTCATATGTGCATATGTTTGTTTTCCTTTATTGTGTGTTTTCGCGATTTCATCTGATGGAAAGAAATCCTAACCCGGATTTAAGAAACATTCTAAGATCTAGGTGGGGGTATAGTCCTATTAACTTGTGGGAAGTTTCAGTACTTACTAAGTTAATTTGAGATCCCTCTCTCAGTGGAGGTTGTCTTTGGAGTATTTGTGTTTAGCAAGTATTTGCGCGAAGACATTTTGCTTTCGAGAGAACTTACGAAGCTGAGTGGTTGTAGAACACATAACCCATCCTGACCATTTAGGATGTAGTGCAGAAATTATTCAGGCGTAAGCTTAGGATAATTGTCATGCGAGACTACGATCAGGCGAGTTTTTCTTGAAAAATATTATTGGACTTCGAGTATTCAACAAATCCGATAATATTTCAAAGAGAAGCGTTGAACCTGTATTATCAATAGAACCCGTTTCACAGATGAATAAGCCCTTAGAACTTACCCACGTTTGATTCTTATCGTTGGCCTCATGCTCGTGACTTCGAACGCTTGACCGTGTGTATAACTACTAACCATGTTTGTAGCATTCATGCATTCATTCAAAAACTTCATTTCTTTTCCCATTTCCAAAGAATTTAGAGATTTTTCTTTGTAAATATTTTAGGTTAGAGTGATGGACGTCAGAGGAAGATTCACCAAGAAATACAGTTTTAGGATTCCTGATGTAGGAAAGTTAAAAGAGTTAGCATCCTTGGTAGAATATCCCTCGGATTTCAGAAAACGCTATGGAACTCTTTTAACTATTCTGAACACTAACATTGATGAAGGACTTCTCAAAACTTTCGTTCAGTTTTATGATCCAGTCTATCGCTGTTTCACTTTCCCTGACTATTAGTTGATGCCTACTTTGGAAGAGTACGCACACATCCTAGGTATCTCAGTATCAGATAAGGTGCCTTTTAATGGTTTGGAAGCCATTCCTAAGTCACCAGTCATTGCAACAATGACTCACTTAAAGAAATCTGAGATAGACAAAAACCTAACTACCAAAGGAAAACTCTTAGGACTAACTTCAAAGTTCCTAATGGAGAAGGCTCTTAAATTCTCTGAAGCCGGTAGTATGGTAGCCTTTGAAGCTGTTTTAGCTTTACTCATCTATGGATTGGTGTTATTTCCCAACATCCCAAGTTTCGTTGATATCAACGCCATAAGGATCTTTCTGATTGGAAATCCCGTTCCCACTTTGCTTGGTGACACGTATTTCTCCATTCATCATAGGAATCGTCAAGGGGATGGAACTATCGTGTGTTGTGTACCTCTGTTTTTCAAATGGATTGTCTCACACTTGCCTAAATCTCCTATCTTCCGCGAAAACAAAGACGATTGGCATTGGTCAAGAAGGCTCATGTCTCTTACAAACGACGATATCCATTGGTATACCTTGGCAGACAATGAGATGGAAATCATTGAAAGCTGTGGAGAGTTTGCCAATGTATCTCTCATCGATACAAAAGGAGGAATCAACTACAACCCATTCTTGGCGAGACGTCAACTCGGGTATGCAAACTCTAGTAAACCTCTTGGTTTTACAGTAGAAAGCTACTTCTATCATGAAGGAGAAGATTCCCAAGGTTTGAAATCCAGAATGATCAGAGCTTGGCATCACATCCGAAGGAAGGAAAAGGGTAATGCAAGGAATTGTGTAGCCATGGAAATCTACACTTCTTGGGTGAAGAAAAGAGCGAAGGAATTTCGAATGCCTTATGCTTATGAGGAACCTATGTTCTCAACAGCTTCCAAATCAACAATTTTTCCCGTCGAGACTATGGGAGAATACCAAGAAGCTTTGGCTAAGATGAGGCTTGAGAAAGAGGCTTTGGAAGACAAGTTCTTTAAGACTGACCTCGAAAATGAGAAGCTTAAGAAGCAAGTCAAAGATCATGAAAAGACGCTTTACTTCCAAGATGAATGGCTCATGGAGAAAGATGAGAAGATTCGTCAGAAAGATAACGCGATCAAAAGATACATCAAGGAAAGAAAAAGAAAGCTTGAGGAAATGACAATCAGCGATCCTGCTCCTAACGAGTGGAAGAAAGTCATCAGCAAGCTAAAAGCCGAGAAAGCTGAACTGAAAGCTCACTATGGGAAAGAAATCTTGAAGTTGAAGCTATATCAAGCCTTTGGATCTTCATCCGACGAAGACGATTAGTTAGTTTAGATTTGTAATTTTATCATTTATTTTATCATTGTATGAGCTATGCTCAAAAACAAAAATTGTTGTAATCTTCTTCCAATAATTAATAAAATAAGTGTTTTCCATCCAAATATTTGCCAGAAATTTCTCTTTTAGCGTAAATTCTTTGGAAATTATTTTCTCTTTGCATTCATAATCATGCATCATACTTTGCATATCGAGTTTATTGTTTAGAGTCTTATCTTTTGGAATTTTTTTCAAGAGAAAGAGAAAGATCGTCAAGCTGTCGCGTCTTAGAGTTTCTCGACCACGTCCACAGCCAACTTGTACATACAATACTCGTTCAAAAAGAAGGAAAATAATGGAAGGTTTTGAGCAAGAAAATGTTGAGCTTCGTAGCACAGTAACAACACTTCAGGAGGAGGTGGAGAGACTCACTTCTTTGGTAAGTTCATTGGCAACTACGCAAAGTCAGCAAACAACATAAAGCAGTCAAAATCAAGCGACGATTTCAAAGACTACTACTACTCCAGTTTCAACTGTTGCAGCCAGTAGTCCACTCTTCAGTATGCCAGAAGGATATCCGTGGGGCATGCCTTTCAATTTCGGCATCAGATTTCGTCAACCTCTTTCTCAGGTGCAAACAACCATGTTTGAGGTTCCTACTTTACAGAACTCAACGCTTACTCTGCAGCATGGAGTAACCTTTCCGCAGGTAACTATGACGGTTTCTCAACCGATTATTACAAACTCAGCTTCTGTAGTTCACACTACTGCGGACGAAGAAGTCTATCATAATCCAGGCGATAACACGAATCCTCGTGGCCAGATGGAGAATCTCCAGGAACAATTCCATAAAATGCAGATGGAGATCAAAACAATTCGTGGAAAAGAATTGTTTGGGAAGAATGCCCACGATCTGTGTCTAGTTTCTCGCGTAAGGATACCCGCAAAGTTCAAAGTCCCTGACTTTGAAAAGTATAAAGGAAATTCCTGCCCGCAGAGTCATCTCACGATGTATGCTAGGAAAATGTCTACTTACAATGACAATCACCAATTGCTCATTCACTATTTCCAAGACAGTCTCACCGGTGCTGCACTGAAGTGGTACATGGGACTAGACAGTGTGAATATCCAAACATTCAATGACCTAGCTGAAGCCTTTGTCCAACAGTACAAATTCAACTTGGACATGGCTCCAGATCAGGATCAACTCCGCTCCATGTCTCAGAAGGAAAAAGAGACATTCAAAGAGTACGCCCAACGTTGGAGGGAAATTGCTACCCAAGTCAACCCACCGTTAGAGGAGAAGGAAATGACCAAGGTTTTCTTAAATACTCTTGGCCATATTTACTACGAACGAATGGTCGCCAGCGCTCCCGGAGATTTCACCGAGATGGTAAGCATGGGAATGCGACTAGAAGAAGGAGTTCGAACAGGACGTCTAGTCAAAGAGAGTGGATCTTCTAGTGGAATCAAGAGGGTTGGAACCAATTTTCCAAAGAAAAAGGAACATGACATAGGAATGGTATCCCGAGGGAAACCAAGGAAGAATGTCAGTCAACAACGACAGGTAGCTACCATAGCACCCGCTGTTAATATAAGTTAAAATACAGGAATTGCTCCGCAGTTCCAGCAAACTCAACAGCCTCGGCAACAGGCTCAGCAATTCAACAATCAGAACCGTGCGCCCCCGGTCTCGCAGTTTGATCCAATTCTGATGACATACACAGAATTATATCCTGCATTAATAGAAAAGAATCTTGTGCAAACGAGGTTACCACCTCCGGTACCAGACAAATTACCATGGTGGTACAAAGCAGACGCGTCATGCCCTTTTCATCAAGGGGCACCGGGTCATGATCTCGAGCATTGCATAGCACTAAAAGCTGAAGTACAAAGGTTAGTAAGGTCTAATCTTCTTTCCTTCAGGAACACAAATCCAAACGTGCAAGCAAATCCACTTCCCAGTCATAATGGACATACAGTGAATTTGATACTAAGGGATACAGATCGGTATCTTATCACAGACGTGAATACGATAAGAGAAATTTTGGTACAGCTCCATGATACATACAGTGCAATGGGCGCTTTCACTAAACATAACTACACGGCTTGCAGAATCTGCTTCAAGGATTTTCGAGGATGTTAGACCATAAGAACAGACATTCAACGGTTAATAGACATTGGTGATATACAGATCTTCAGAAATAGAAACGACTATGACGTGAATATGGTAGGGCATTTTCCGCATGAGCTTTTAGTCTCAGATATCAACTCGGAAATTCCCGAAGTAAACGTCATTATCCCCTGTTTCAACGTACCCAAGTGTGTGGATGTTGAATATAATGGTCCGAAAATTCCAGAGTCTCCTTTGGTGATCTGTCTACCCGGTCCTGTTCCGTACAGTTCTAACAAAACAATTCCCTATCAATGCAATGCAACTATGATAGAAGATGGGAAGAAGAAACCCATGCCAACTCTTTCAGCCGATGTCAACATAACTGAAATTGGACGAGTAACGCAAAGTGGACGTATACATACTTCGTTGCCACCAAAGCCGCCTGTTGTTCCTATTGTTAGGCAAAATCACGTTAATGCATCTCCTGAAAGTCCCATGGGGATTCCTGTAGATAATCCAAACATAAATGTTGGTCCGTCTGATAGAACCAACGTCAACCCAAATTTCGATGAGATTTTGAAGCTAATCAAGAAAAGCGAGTACAAAGTTGTGGATCAGCTAATGTAGACTCCCTCCAAAATTTCGATACTATCTCTACTTCTGAATTCCGAAGCCCACCGAGAAGCTTTGATGAAAGTGTTAGATCAAGCTTACGTAGATCACGACGTGACTACAGATCAATTTGGTGGAATTGTGGGCAACATAACAGCTTGCAACAATTTAAGCTTCAGTGATGAAGAACTTTCGGAGAAAGGAAAAGATCACAATCTGGCTCTGCATATCTCAATGATTTGCCAATCAGACTCACTATCCAACGTACTAGTGGATACCGGTTCATCCTTAAATGTAATGCCAAAGACGACTCTCGCTCGTTTATCTTACAAAGGAACGCCGATGAAGTTCAATGACATAGTGGTAAGGGCCGTTGATGGGTCAAGGAAATCTGTTATTGGGGAAGTCGACCTTCCAATGACGATTGGTGCGCATACCTTCCAAATCACCTTCCAGGTCATGGATGTGCCAGCTGCTTACAGTTGTTTGCTAGGAAGACCATGGATACACGAAGCAGGAGCTGTGACATCCACTCTCCATCAAAAGCTAAAATTCACAGTAAACGGGAAGCTAGTGACTATCATCGGTGAACAAGCTTTACTAGTAAGCCATTTGTCCAGTTTTTCTTTCATCACAGCCAACGACGTTGAAGGGACACAGTTCCAGGGACTTTCATTAGAAGATGAATCTACCAGCAAAAGCAGATCGTCTATCTCCTCTTACAAAGAAGCAGTGCAAATAGTGAAAGATGGTAATGCTGCAGGTTGGGGACAAGTAATAAAACCTGTCAACAACGAGACAAAGGTCGGGCTTAGATTTGCTCCAGTATTTCCTAAAGACAATCAAAGGGATGAAGCTCTTCGCCCAATCAGAGAAGTATTCCACAGTGGGGGTTTCTTAAACCCTGTTCTTCAAGAGGTTAACATTCTTACCAATGAAGGTGATGAAGACGATCTCTCCGGATCTGAAGAGTGGAGCACTTATCTTACTAGCTCTGAATATGTGTCTCAGGAAGAATCGTATGCACCCTTCTATCCTCCGACTGACCAATTCAAAGGCATGTATCTACAAAACAATGAGAATGAAAATCCACCTGTCCCTTCTGAAGTTTGGGATACCTTAGGAGAACCAAGTGGAAAGTTTGACTACATGGTGAAATACACTGCACCTGAAAGCTCAAAAATCAGAATTGAAGACATCCAACCAACTGGATGGGACGATCCTTTTGAGTATCCTAGTCAACCAGAAGAGTTGCACACATCTTCTCGATCTCATCAACCAATGGAGGTTCCGAATGAAGATCGCTGCTTTAATGCGTCTGTGGAGTTTGTCAAAGCAGATCTTAACTATCACTACGTTAACATGATTACTGAAGATCAGGGATACGATTCTGGAAACGAATTGGAAAGCGTTGCAGACAATGAGTCTCTTCACTCAGAAGATTGGAAAGTACATCCCAGAATTCAACACGAATGCCAGTGGAAAGTACATATGATGTGTTCCATGCTCCTCGATCTGCCAATCAAGCCGAAGAAGATCGCTTCAGCAGCACAAAAGGCAAGGTCAAGCATCCAGAGTCTTCAAGGCCTGTTCGACCAACGACCAAAGTCTATTCAAGAACTAAGCCAAGTGGAAAACTACCAGAGTATCTTGACGTCCAAGGAGTTCGCTACTATTGGAAGCCTGTTGAAGTTCAGACTAATGTTCATAGTTCTAAGTAGTTTATTTTGCTTTTGTTTTGAAATCTCACTTCGCCCAAAGCGAAGAGATGTTTTATAGGGTTTAGCTTCTAAATAATTTCTCTTTGTCTTGCCCAGGACAAATGAGTTTGTATTTTAGGGCCCTGTTTCATACTGTGAATCGTAAATAAAACGCGTTGTTTTGATTCCACATTTTGTGTTTGTTTTTCATTTTTACCATTTTCTTGGAAATGATAATCCTAAAAAACACAATAAAAATCTTCAAAAAAAAATATAATATAATCTGCATACACTTTCACATTAACTTTTTTCTAAAAGAGAGAAGAGTTAATTGATCAAACATAAATCAAATATGCAGATGGACAAATCCATTGAACGCAATAACTTTATGCTCTCTCCCAACTTTGAAATCCCCAGTGAAGTCGCCGAGGAGGAAGTTGAAGAAGAGATCCCGTATGAGATTTCTCGACTACTTAAGCACGAGGAAAGAATCATTCAGCCTCACAAAGAGCCTTTGGAAGCAATCAACTTAGGTTCTGAGGAAGAAAAAAGTGAGTGACCTCAGTCAGATAGGTGTGATGGATCCAGATGTCTCCCTTGGAACATATAGAATCCAACAAATGCACCTTTGGGTCAAGAACGGAAACTCCCTGGGTTTCATCGTCGGTCGAAGGTATTGAAGTTGACCCTTACAAAGTCGAAGGCTATTCAAGAAATGCCTCGCCACATCTGAGAAAAGCAAGTAAGGTTTCTTGGACGGTTGAATTACATCTCGGATTATCTCTCAAATAAGCTACACTGGGCCAATATTCAAACTTCTCCGCAAAAATCAAGAGGTTGTGTGGACAGAAGATTGCCAAAAAGCATTTGACAGTATCAAAGAATACTTGTCAGAACCACCAATATTGATTCCTCCAGTTGAAGGAAGACCATTAATCATGTACCTTACAGTGCTAGAAGATTCCATGGGCTGCGTGCTTGGACAGCAAGATGAAACCGGTAAGAAAGAGCATGCCATCTACTACTTAAGTAAAAAGTTCACAGACTGTGAAACTCGTTACTCCATGCTCGAGAAAACATGTTGAGCTTTGGTGTGGGCTTCAAAACATCTCCGCCAGTACATGATCAATCACACGACTTGGTTAATCTCCAAAATGGATCCAATCAAGTACGTCTTTGAGAAGCCTGCCTTAACAGGAAGAATTGCTCGATGGCAGATGCTATTATCTGAATACGACATTCAGTATTGTGCTCAAAAAGCGGTCAAAGGAAGCATTCTCGCCGATCACTTGGCTTATCAACCGATCAACGAATACCAATCTCTCAAGTTTGACTTCCCTGACGAGGATGTTATGTACTTAAAGATGAAAGATTTTGACGAACCGCTACCTGGAGAAGGTCCTGATCCAGAATCTAGATGGGGCTTAATTTTTTATGGAGCAGTTAACGTTTTCGGCAACGGAATTGGGGCAGTCATCATCACTCCCGAGGGTTCTCATATCCCGTTTTCCGCCAGATTGCTATTTGATTGCACCAACAACATCGCAGAATATGAAGCTTGTATCATGGGTATCGAAGAAGCCATCGATTTGAGGATCAAGATCCGTGACATATATGGAGATTCAGCCCTTGTGATCAATCAAATCAAAGACAAGTATGAAACTCATCATCTTGGTTTGATTCCCTACAGAGATTATGCAAGACGTTTGTTGACTTTCTTCAACAAAGTTGAACTACATCATATCCCTCGAGATCAAAATCGAATGGCAGACGCCTTGACTACTCTACCTTCCATGTTCAAAGTCAACCATTGGAATGATATGCCTAAGATCCGTATCAGACTCCTTGAAAGACCTGCATATGTGTTTACAACTGAAGCAGTCTTCGACGATAAACCGTGGTTCCACGACATTAAACGTTTTCTTCAAACTCAGGAGTACCCACTCGGAGCATCGTACAAAGATAGGAAAACTCTAAGGAGGCTTTCTAGAAATTTCTTCCTAAACGGAGATGTGCTATACAAAAGAAACTTCGACATGGTCTTGCTCAGATGCGTCGACAGACATGAAGCAGACACGATAATTCACGAAGTGCATGAAGGGTCCTTTGGAACCCATTCAAATGGGCATGCAATGTCCAGAAAAATCTTGAGAGCAGGATACTATTGGATAACGATGGAATCTGATTGCTGTAAACACGTCAAGAGATGTCACAAGTGCCAGATCTACGCAGATAAGATCCACGTGCCACCAACTCTACTCAACGTTCTCTCCTCTCCATGGCCTTTCTTTATGTGGGGCATCGATATGATTGGGATGATTGAACCAAAAGCGTCCAACGGACATCGCTTCATTCTAGTGGCTATTGATTACTTCACCAAATGGGTTGAAGCAGCATCTTACGCCAACGTCACAAGACAAGTGGTTGTGAGGTTCATCAAGAACAACCTCATTTGTCGATACGGAGTTCCGAGTAAGATCATTACAGACAATGGATCGAACTTGAACAACAAAATGATGAAAGAACTGTGTGAGGAATTCAAGATCGATCATCATAACTCATCTCCTTACCGACCAAAGATGAACGGCGCTATTGAAGCTGCCAACAAGAACATCAAAAAGATCGTCCAAAAGATGGTCATCACCTACAAAGACTGGCACGAAATGCTGCCATTTGCTCTGCATGGGTATCGTACTTCAGTACGCACTTCAACAGGGGTAACTCCTTTTTCTCTAGTATACGGCATGGAAGCAGTGCTCCCCGTAGAAGTTGAAATTCCATCAATGAGAGTTCTCATGGAAACTAAGTTATCTGAGGCCAAATGGTGTCAAAGCAGATACGACCAGCTGAACTTAATCGAAGAAAAACGTCTGACCGCTCTGTGTCATGGACAGCTATATCAAAGAAGGATGAAGAAAGCTTTTGACAAAAAGGTTCGACCTCGTGAATTCCGAGAAGGCGACCTCGTGCTTAAAAAGATTCTGTCTTTTCAACCAGATTCTAGGGGCAAATGGACTCCTAATTACGAAGGTCCATACATCGTCAAAAGAAGCTTTTCTGGCGGTGCTATGACTCTCACAACCATGGACGGTGATGAACTCCCACATCCTGTGAATGCTGATGCAGTCAAGAAATACTTTGTCTAAAAAACAAAAGAACAGCTCTGTAGGTCGAAAACCCGAAAAGGGAGACTTAGGCAAAAACGAGCGTCTCGGTGGACTGAAAACCTGAAAAGGCGGTCCAGGCAAAAATTAGAGACAATAAACAGAAATTATCCTGATAGATCGAAAACCTGAAAAGGCAATCTATGCAAAAATTAAGGATCGAAATGACAAAGTAACTGCATCAGTCTGTACTTCGTCAATCTGAAGAAACTTCCATCAACAGATCTTCAATCAAAATCTTCTGAAGCAACAATCCTCGTTGGAATTCAAAGTTGTTAGGGATAATAACGGTTATTGCTTTCAATGTAGCATTTTCCCAATAAATTATCATTTCCAACTTTTGTAAATAGCTCATGGAATCACGCCTTTGGCTGATTACCATCCTATCAATAAAATTTGAGCCTTGTGCCCATTTGTTTGCAATTCTTGCTTTATTCTGTTTTGCAAAATAGCGCTTTTTATTGTGAAAATCACTTTTGAAATTAAAAAGTTTTAAATGAATTTTACTTCAAAATTTTGAAATAAAAGCAAAATTTTCCTTTGAACTAGGAATACGGAAAGAACTTCAACAGTTTTCTCCATGAATGTTTTGACCTCTGAAAGATAGAACAACTGCCACAGAAGTTTTCTTCTCCTCAGCAGAGATCATCAAAGGACGGCATTCTTATCCAAAAAGAATTCCCGACAAAGTTGCCAATGAAATGCCCTTTTCAGAAAGTTTAAAGCATGCAACTCAGATCCTTCATCAGTAACGTCTACACCATTGCTGCAGATTTTGCTGAGTATTTGTTTGAACTGTGACGTAGTCCTTTTCCCAAATACCCTTTTTTGTTGTCTTTGTCAAGTATCGTCAGCATGCATATGACATTCATAACATTCATCATTCACACATAATAGCATCATTAATGCATTTCTGCATTTCTCAAATGTTTGCTTCAATATCACTTGTTTAGGATTGCATTTGCTCCCAAGAGAAAAAAACAAATGTGGGTGTGTCATCTCTCCAGTAGATTATCCCCAAGCAGAAAAATACATTTTTCTGTCCTATTCCCCAGCTGAGATCATTCCTCATTGGGAAACAAAGTCTTGATTGACCGTTTATTTCCAGTTCATTTCTGGATAGAACCTCGTCTCCGACCAACTCAGGTTTAGATTTCACAGAAAAAATCTACCTACAAACAATAAGCAATAGCCTCGTCATCCGAACCGCTTATTTTCTTTTCATCTTGAAACTTGTCATAAAACAATTATTCGTCTCAGCAAGTTCAAATCATGACAGTTCAAGAAATCCCCACAGTTGTCTTTCTGACTAAAGAAAACCTGTATCTTTTCAATCAAAATGCCTGCATCTTCTCAAGAGAGAGATCCCTGGCAAGATTGTAGCTTTGAAATTAGAAACTCATTTGAGATCTGTTTCCATCATTGACTGTTATTCATAAGGCTGAATACTCAGTAAATTGTCTCAAGAATTACCTTGTTAAAGTTATCACTTCGCTGATAATTGGTAATATCTTCAGAGCTCATTACCATAAACTATCACAAGGCTGATAATTGGTAATATCATTTTCACTTACCTTAAACATTGTCACAAGGCTGACAGAAGGTAATTTACTCGTTTCTCAAAGCGAAACAGATATTCACATGCATTGTGAATCTATTTTCCCAGTGAAACATATTGCTTGTTTTCCAACAAACAGGATTCTCTTTTCTTAGACAGATTGAGTCGTCCTCACAAATATTTCCCCATTATATCAATCTTTGATATATCTTGGGTAAACTTTTTGCAATCATTTTGCATCATCCGCATTTTTTGGTATCTTAGGTCCAAAATTTGCGTATTCTGATATTTAAGTCTCTTCACACCTATCGAGACGAAGATATTCATCTTCATATCTCAGGTTAAATAAACTTCAATAGGGGCATCTGTCATACCCCAATTTTTGACCTAATATACCACCTTACATTTGCATCATTACATCACTAACAGTTCAGAACAGAATTAATCGGGTGTGGCTTCTACAGGTCAAAATTAAAGTTTCATCATTTTTTTCATCTGATCAAGAGGTGATTAATTAGGGTTTGAGTTTCTACTCACCTAAATTGATTTATCTTAATCAACCATCAACAATTGATCTTCAGATATCCAACTTTTCCTCATGATCTATCAAGGATCGACCAATTAGGGTTTTTGTCGAGGATAAGGAATTACTGATTTTCTGATCAATGAATGACTTTTTTTCTTGGAGATTGATCTTCATATCTCCAATACAACCTCTTGACCTAATTTCTTGATTCAAAACATCATAGAAGTTCACATTTTTCATCAGTCAATTTCTGGATCATCTAATGAAATTTCATTTGCACTGAAAAGTCAAACTTTGACTTTTGGTCAACTTTTGCAAGATAAAAATTTTTCAATCATCAAAATACTTCAAATGATCCACCATGATCATAAAAAATCAAGAAATTTGGAAAAGTCAACAAAAAGTCAAAATTTTCAACACTTAGAAAAATTTTAAGTATTGAAAATTTCATGTTTTTTCCTACTTTCATGGCATTTTTTCACATAGTTCCATTTGGAATTAGAAAAAACTCAAAACATGAAAGTTGTAGCCCTTGTTACAAGCTTTCCAAAATGTCCAAAAACTTGAAAATCCAATTTGTCTAGCTATACTTTTGATTTTGAAACATAGAGCTCTAAAACCATGGATTTCAAGTTCATGCTTCAAAAATTACAAGTCATTTTTTGAGTTTTCTCCTTCTAGAAGCCTTTCCACCTAGCCAAGATGGATAGAGCTGATAAAAATCAGATGGAAAGTAATTATGATGGAGATAAGATCAAGTTGAGTTTTAACCATGGTTAAAAGGAAGGTTCCTTTTGCATTTATGGCAAAAAAGACTTTCTTGCCCTCTAAGGCAAGTTGTACAAATCCAAGCCAATCTTCTTTACTTACCATTCTGATTTCTTGACCTATAAATAGAGGTCATGTTTGCAATTTGAAACCACACCAAAGCTATGCAAGAACAAGCTTTCTCTCTTCTTTCTTAAAATTCAAGTTACATAGTTCAAAAGTGAGAATTCTTGCATTTTTCAAAACTTGTGAAACACTATGAGAAACTTGGTGTCTAACATGTCTTAAACATCAAATACAACTGGTTTGAAGCTTAAAATCAACTTAAAAACAACTGGAAATCAGAGTTGCTTTTCAAACTTTCAAACTTGCAAAAACTTGCCTTAACTTTCAAACTGATAATCTACTCGAGGTAGTCTTAATTTTATCATTCAAACATCATTAACATACTTCATATGAGTGATGCAAATCATCTTCCTTGAACTGTAACACTTCCAAACACGAATTCGAAGTTCACATCAAGCATATGCAGTTGGACTTGGTCAGAATGATCCAGGCTATTTCAGAGCAAGCATAGCACTTCCACACGTTCCATGAGGTCCACTGGTGATATAGAAATCATCAAAACAACTCTGTAACACCTCCTTCGAAGAATCAAAGTCCAGCTTTAAGAGGTAAGAACACGAACTTTGAACTTCATATTTTCTGCATTCCAGTTTAAAAATGGCTTGGCCGTTTTGTTTCTGCACCTTCACTGATTGATAACCCTCAATCAATTGCTTGATTCCATGGCCATACATGATTTCAATTTACTTTTTAGGAATTAGGGTTCTTCGTGTTTTCTGGAAAATTAATCATGTTTAATTAAAAATAAATGGAATTAATCACCATCATCATGTTCCTGGTTCAATTTCGATCAAGTTTGATGTTTACATCATCCATTTTCATTGAGAAACGAAGGATCTGAGCTTGGAGAAGGATCGAGGAAGAAGAAGAGCAGTGCGCGCGTTTTTCAGAAATTCAAATAAAAGTTTATAATATAATTAATTGGAATGGCATAAATGAACGGATGTATTTCCGCCCCAGCGGTTGCCAGCTCAACTTTAAGTCACTTTCCTTGCCTTGCCCAATGGTCCCGGGTTCGAGTAGCCTTGGGACCATTTTTGCCAAACTTTTTTGTTTCTCTTCATATTTTTTTTCAAACTTCAACACTTTCAAAACTCAATCAAAACTCCTCATTTTGAGGTGATTTTTAGCACACTTGTCATTTAACATGCCTATTTTAGGATGGTGTCAAAAAAATTCAAAAATGTTCTCTTTTGATTACATTTTCATCGAGCCGCAAACGAGACGTTTTAAGTACTTTTCAAGCACTTTCAAAGATGTTTCTTTTAAACTTTCGAAGCCTGAAACTTTTTCAAACTTCTTGTAAGTATATTTCATCTTTCAAAAACACTTTCAAGATCTTTTTTAAAACTTTTCAACAAACTTACATCCTTTTTTCCATTATCAACCCAATTTGAAGATAAAACCGAACTCGTTTTTCCTCGAATTTCTTAACCGATCATGGGCCTCCCTCACGGTGTAAGTCCCAATTCTTTTTATGTACATATAAATTTTACTTGTACATAATACAGATGACTTTTGTAAATATTCAAGTACAGACAAACTTCGATCGTTTGTTTTCATTTCGCTTGTATATACACTGAATACCATTGGTATTAAAAGGAGCATTATTCCCAGTGAAACTGCTTTTAAACCAATGGGCCTCCCTTACGGTGTAAGTCCCAACCCTCCTATGTACATATTCATTTCCTCGTACATAAAATACTCATTCGTGTATATATTCATTCCCTTGTACACAATTCAAACTTGTAAATAATCAAGTTACGCTTGTTTCGAACGCTCGTTTTAAACGCACACTTGTTTATATTTCCTTCATAAACTCTTGTAAATAAACATCATGCATTTGTTTATATTTCCTTCATAAACTCATGTGAATAAACTTCATATACTTGTTTATATAACTGTCTAGTTATAACATAACAACTAGTCTAACCATTAGGTTCCCCACAGAGTTAGCCTCCTCTCGGGATTTGTACAAGGTAACTCATTTCATCTGAGTTCAGCCTCCTCTTAGGCTTCATATAAGAAAACTCATTCATCTGAGTTTAGCCTCCGCTTAGGCTTCATATAAGACAACACTCCCCTGCTGAGTCAGCCTCCTCTTGGGCTTCGTTCAAAAGAACTCCTCATTGAGTTTAGCTTTCTCTTGGGCATCAAACAAGAAAGAGACCAGGAAATCTCTTAACAGCCTCCTATTGGGCTCCCAATACAAAGAATCACCCGCGCTAGGATAGAACCCTGAGAGTATGGTTTCCCGGTGAAATCACTCTTCAAATCCTAAGAGGATGGTTTCCCGGTGAAACCCTTCTTAAAGCCAAAGCCAGCCATACCCTATAGCTTCCTCTTGAGCTTCATACAAGGACCCTCGATGACCCTCGGAATGCCTCATCTTGGGATTACAATACAAGGACTCATGGGCTTCTTAAAAGCATCCCCCTAATCCAATCAATTTCTCCTAGAGATTTAGACATCTATCATCTCTATGGAAGAAGTATCTCATCTATCACATCACATACAATCAAAAACTTTTCAAACTTTTTCAAACTCTTTTCAAACTCTTTTCAAAACAAAAACATCTCTTAATCGTAAGTGGTAACGCTTGTACACTCAAGCAAAACACCCAATGCTTACAATTAAAAGATTCAATCATCTTTCAAAACATCTTTCTAAAACTCGTAAGTGGTAACGCTTGTACACTCAAGCAAAACACCTATAACTTACAATGAAAGATTTCAATCAATCAACCTTTCAAAATGTATGTGATGAAATAGATTAGATACATTTTTCATTAAGATGACATTCGTCTTTGTCTCTTACTAACATCCCGTTGCTTCCACTAGCATAGGTGGGAACTACGATTGCTCTGACTTTCTCAACATCCCTTTGAGAATACGTAGGCACAAGGTCTCATCCTTGCCGAGAAAATTTCTTTCTCCCTCAAACAAAACAAACCATAGATCCCTTTAGATCCGAGCTACAAATGCTCTGATTTCCATTAAGGGATATGTATGCAGAAGATCCTAATGATCTTTGCGAGCATAATAATAACAAAACCTAGGATCCCACATAATCTATCCTTCTTAAAATCCAAAGGAGAAACTTTCCCAATCATAGAAATAGCAATTTAAAACACACAAACATATCAAACATATTCATATATAAAGCTATAGATAACTATATATATTTAGGGTGCTCCATCTATTCCCTTTATATAACAAACCCCCTTGCCCAGAATCTCCCCAATGCGTTACGTCTAGTTCGCGCTAGTCTTAATGCATATCAAATCAATTGAGGGTATTGCAACTTTCCCCCTTTTCATAATCATTTTTCTTGTGTTGAAAATAATAAAGCTTGATGCTCGCGGCATCTTTATAAACAAATCAAAAGAGTAAATCGTTTCGAGCCAGAGAATCCGAATTCAGATTCGATTCCCTAGCGCGTCACTTTTTACCGCGAACAGGTACCATCATTGGTGTTTCAACTTTGTTGTTAAAGACATCTGCAACATAGATTATTTTATCCTTAGGTACGCATTTTGGGTCCTGATTTTTTAGTGCCTCCAAAATTCTAATTGAATTTTGGTTTCTCACGCAGTTTCATAGAATACGCATTGCTGGTATATTTAATGTCATGAATATGTTTATAAACAGAGTGAGATTTTAAATGAGTATATTTAATATCCATGTCATCTACTTGTTTATATTGATAGGGTTCCTCTCCCCTAGGTTTGACATAACCTAAACCTTTTCTACCGTTTCCACTTATTCCATAAATCATGGAGGCCATTTTGCTTTTATCTATGTTTTTAGCAATAAGTTTTTGAAATCTCTAATCACATTCTTTTATGATCTTATCAGTGCTAGAAGAAACTTCTGATACAGGTTTTTGAGCTTTTTGAAGTTCTATTTCAATAACAGAATTTTCCTTTTTAAGTTTCAAAATTGTTTCTTATAGCTCAGAATTTTCTGCTTTAAGTATACTAGTGTCTTCAATTCTAGATAAAGAATTTTGTTTCAATTTCTTATATCTTTTTTGAAGTCTCTGATATTTTTCAAGAATTTATGATGCAACTTTCTAGTTCAGATTTAGTGAGATGAGAAAATTCATCTTCAATGTCTGATTCTGATTCTGATCAATCTTCATCTTCAACTAAGTTGGCCATTAGCGTGATATTCGTCCTTTAATATTCAAATTCAGACTCGGCTTCAAAATATTTTGAGTCATCCCATGTTGCCAAGAGACTTTTCTTCTTCTCTTTGTCAGATCTTCATTTAGGCTTTTCTTTCAGAAGTTTGGGACACTTTCTTTTGTAGTGACCGGGTTCCTTGCATTATTAATAGACAACTTCTTTGTTTCATGACTTTTTGTATCTAGAGGATGCCTCAGAGCAGTTGCTAGATTTTCTTGGATTTTTGAACTTCCTCTGTCTGTTTTTTCAGAGCTGTTGAACTCTTCTGGAGAGCAGAGATAGTTCATCTTTCTCTGATGATGATCCTCCATAACTTTCTTTTTCAGTCTGAAAATATTTAGAAACATATTTCTTATTAGATTTAAGGGCAAGGGACTTACCTTTCTTCTGAGGCTCATCTTCTTCTAATTCTATCTCGTGACTTCTCAGAGAGCTGATGAGTTCTTCCAGAGAGATCTTATTTAGATCTTTAGCAAGTTTCAGTGTTTTGACCATGGGTCTCCATTTCTTGGGTAAGCTTCTGATGATTTTCTTTATATGATCTACAATCGAGTATCCTTTGTCCAACACTTTAAGATCAGCTACCAGAATTTGAAACCTTGAGAACATTGCCTCAATAGTTTCATCTTCCTCCATCTTGAACGCTTTGTATTTCAGAATGAGTGCTAAGGATTTTGTCTCTTTCACCTGTGTGTTGCCTTCATGTGTCATTCTGAGGGAATCGAAGATGTTCTTGGCTCAGTCTCTATTTGTGATTTTCTCATACTCAGTGTACGAGATGGCACTTAAGAGGATTGTTCTGGCTTTGTGATGATTTTTGAATTCTTTCTTTTGTTGATCTTACATTTTCTTTCTTTCAATCATATAACCACTTGCATTAACAGGATGATTGTACTCGTCAGTTACCATATCCAAGAGATCGGCTTCATAAGCTAGAAAGAAACTCTCGATTATGTCCTTCCAATAATCGAAGTTTTCTCCATCAAACATTGGAGGTATGCCGCTGATTCTATCGTTATTGTCATAGTTATCATTGTTGTTCTGAACTGGTTCTACTATTGTGTTTTTCAAGCTGGATCTTTCTTCTGGCACAGTTAAGTGTTAGCACCCAGAACCAGGAGCTCTGATGCCAATTGAAGGATGAAAAAAATAAGAAAGGGGGTTTGAATTGGGTTTTTAAAACTTAAAAACAATAAGACACAAATATTTTTATCTTGGTTCATTTGAACTCAAACTACTCCAGTCCACCCGTCAAGGTGATTTGCCTCTCTCAACGAGGTCTTAATTCACTAATCAAAACTTGATTACAAACACGATGACACCTGCCAATGTCTTCTTGAGATCTAACCACAACTTGGTTTCTCAAGGTTACAATCATTTTACAATGAAATAATGTTTTTAACAATGATTCTTACAAGCTTTATCACAATTGTGATGTTTACACTATATTGACACAGAAATTATAAAACAACTATGAAGAAAGTACGATGAAAGCTTTTGAGTTGTATTAGAGAGAGAGATTCAGTAACTCAAAATTGTTGATGGTTTCTCTTTAAATAGGCGTAGCCTTTTGAAACATTGGAAGACATCACAAAATGGTTATAGTAGGTGTTGATAAATGCCTTGAATGAACTTTCTATAAATACAAACCTTTTCTGTAGACAACCGTTACTTTTTTTATTTCCTTATAAGAATGAGTAACGCATCAAAATTAGAGGATACAGAGCAGCCTGAAGCGACTATGAGATATCAGAGTTTGTTGCTTGCAACTTGGTGCTATCATAAGTTAAGCTTGAGTAGGACTTCTCTTATGAGTGTGATAATGATATAATGTTATTTTCTTCTAACGAGATCTTCTCAAGGCATAGATTCTCTTCTTACATCAGAACTTCTTCTGCATATTTTATTAAAAAATTAGAGAGTAAGAATGTTTTATAAAAATATTTATAGATCAGAATCAGAACAAAGTTATCATTGAAAAATATTTGTTATCATCAAAACTCTCAAAAAGGATGTAGAATCAAACTATATTCTAACAAGTATGTAAATATATATTAAACATATGAAATATATAACAGGAACAATAGCCTTGTGGTAAGGCTTAAGACCATAATTCCCAAATAAGCATAAGACATGTGCCATTTCATTCAAAGAATATGGTAGGGGTAAAATTATATTAATCCAAAAAAAAAATCCTATGTATTTGTGATAACTAGTTTTTTTCAAAATTCGGTTATTTTAAAACAATGAAGTCGCCACCTAATTTTATTTGTTCCAAAGGAACGAGAAAATATAGATAAAACCCGCGAAGAAGGATAAGACGGTCTATGATACCAAAAGATATGGATTCGGGAGTCGGTTATACAAGGGGAAGGTATTAGCACCTCTCACATCCATCGTACTCAATGAGAACTGTTTAGTTCGTGTGTGTTTAAGTGTAAATTGTGATCTTATAAGAGAGGAAGAAGAAACGAGTTTGATTTATTATTATTTTGAGTTTGTCGCGGTTTCAAAACTTGTGCCTACGTATTCCCTCGTACAATGGAAAAGTCAAAACTCTGTAATTTTTCTTGAAAATATTTAAGTTGGTTGTGAAATACGAAAGATTTTTAAAATAATTGAAATAGATTTGTGTTTACGGAAATAGAAAATGAATGAGTGTATAAGGCGGAATTTAGAATTTATGGTTGTAAGAATCCATACAGATTTAAATTCTAATAAAAATAAAAATAGATTGGACGAGAGATCACCCTATATATTTGAAAGGTCTGTTTTCTTTATTCATCAAATTCTATTACTTTTTCTATTTCAAAATTAATAAATCATTATTGTCTCGAGTGGCACTCCCTTTTTTACTTATAATTTTTTTAAAAAAATTATATGTAATTATGTGTATTTATTTCCATATCTCAAATTTCTACACTTTTGTTGTCATTATATATTTTTTATATGTTCCAAAATGTAACTCTTTTGCATCGTAAGATTTATGTTCCAAAATGTAATTCACACAATATCTTCATTCCAAAAAAATAGATTCATAGAAACACACAAGTAATATCATTATTGTATACAGCAGTTACTTAGGTTGATTAATATAGTTACTGCATACATTGATTATCTAGGCTGATTAAACAACTATCAATTAATGTATTTTTTGTTTTTTTTTTCATAAACGGGAAAATGTCTAATGTTGATACAATTAGTTTTATAAATGAAAATCAGACACATATATTTTTATAAATAAAAAAGTGGTTAATATAATTATTTTTATAAACGAGAATAAATTATAAATATTTTTAATAACGTAAAAAAATATAATGTTGATACAATTATTTTTAAATACAGCAAGACGTTTCAAATATTTTTATAAACGTAAAAGTCTATTATTGATATAATTATTTTAATAAAATATCTATTTTGGTCCATTAATTATACCATTAGTTTCACATTGATCCCTTAACTTTTTTTATTGTCATTTTGGTCTCTTAACTTTTAAAAAGTTTCATTTTAATCCCTTTTGTCTAGTTAATAACGGAAAACTTTAAAATCCGTCACTAAATTCAACACTAATGAGATAAAAAGGACTAAAATAAAATATTTTAAAAATTAATGAATCAAAATGACACTGAAAAAAGTTAAGAGACCAATGTGAATTCAATGGTATAATTAAAGGAGCAAAATGAATATTTTATCAATTATTTTTATAAAGAGGAAAAAGTTATAAATATTTGTATAAACGGAAATAATCAACTATTTATAAAATTATTTTTATAAACGAGAGTAACTAACAAATATTTCTATATCCTAATTTTTACATCATAATTTTAATTTGAATCTTAATTTTTGTTATTTTGTAGAGTAGGTTTATGTACATCATTATGTTATATTTATTCATCATTTATAACAATATTGTGCGACTCATATGTGTATTTACGGAGATAATATATATATATATATATATATATATATATATATATATATATATATATATATATATATATATATATATATATATATATATATATATATTAACATAAAAGATTTTTATATCAAAGCATTTTTTTAATTGATTTTTTAAAAATTTAAATTTCATAATTTACCTTCACTCCTCTGTTATGTTTGGATTCACTTGGGCAACAAGTGAAATCAGAGTATAAGTTTAATTATAAGACTAATTGTCTCATGATGTAGAAATGACTTTGAGTAATTCATTAAATAGACCATATTGTTCAATAAATAAGAACGTGTATAATGAATTTTGAAGAAAACATCCAAGATATGAAAAGTCATTTTATTCACATTGATAATCATATGAGAACTCTTGGTAAAGTTTTTAAAATGAGAATTAATTTTAAAAGTTCTTAAAACATGTCTTATGGATTTGACTATCTTGTTTGAAAATTGATGGAACATGAAATAGAACTAAAAAATACTTGGTTGAATCTATTAGAAATTTTTCATAATCGATTAGGCATCGTAAAAATTCCTTAATTGATTAAAAACACTTATTAATCAATGCCACACATGGTTTGATAGGTTTCCAATATATATTGAGAGATAAGAAAGATTTTGAAGTTACTTTGGTGCGTGTATCTTTGGAGTTATACACTGATCACTCAGACATAATACCATGCAAAATTTCACACTTTATTCCTTTCACAATCATGAAGCATCAAGTTCCCCTACTTGATTTATCAATGATTTGACACTTCATTTAGAACTCAACTCTTCTATTGATGAGGATTGATACAACTTCTTTGATAGATATCATCATTAAAGATTGTTGGAGTAGAGATCATTAGGGACTCCACCTAATGTCCTTTGACATTAGGTGTTATCATAATCTAAACTATCGTAAACATCTGTAGATGGTTGTACTAGAAAACGCGTAGATCAACAACCTTTATTCATTTATATGAATAATTCAAAATGTTCAATTTGTTTTTTCCCCATAATTTATTTTAGCCTTTATGTATCTCATGCTTGAGAGGTTGAAAATAATTTAATCATTCTGCATAAAGTATATTGTCCTTATATGTCTCGTTCTTGAGAAATTATGTACAATTTGGTCTTTCTTCATAAAGCATTTCTCCCTTTCAGATCTCATTCTTGAGAGATTGTGTATAATCATATCTTTTCCCATAAAACATCTCTTGCTTACAAACCTCATGCTTAAAAGACTGTGTACAATCTGATAGTTTGAGCTGAAACTAAAATCAAACTCAAAAGAACTCACCCTATTTTTTAACTTGTCCAATATGGCGTGACCAATATTGGCCAATTAATGTGCCATGTCAATTGGGCCGGTCCATTAAGATCTATCAAAATGAAATAATCATTTAAATAGCTTTTATGGATCTTAAATGAAATAGGTCATGTGATAAAAAAATGAAATAGGTCAAAACCGCTATGTAAAGGATCTATATCTATATATAATATATTAAAATTGAAGTTGCGCATAATATCACGACACGTCATATGTCACACACTCAATATTTGTCACATCATCTAAATTCATATGTGGTAATCCTTCAAAATTCTTCTCTTTTCAAAAAAAAAAAAAAAACACATGCTTATTTTTTATGAAAGGTCATTAGTTCGAATTCCAAAAAAGACAAAAATGTAATATTTTCAAGAATATTAACTATATTTGTCTCACAATCATTTCTTTTTTATGAAACTAAAATAATTATATATCGGTCGGTGTATCAATTATTATATATAATAAAATTTAAAATTTTATTTCAACAATTTCTAAATTTAACAACTAAAAATATAAAAGTATTGCACATCATATAATATATATGATGGTCAATGTATCAATTACTCATATATCATTAAAACAATTAGGGTTATTATCATTTTATCCCCCTACAATATATGTCATTTCTGGTTTACCTCCTTGTAAAAAAAATTCTTTCAAAAACAACCTTGCCATTTTAAAAAACTAACAATTTAGTCCCTAAAGTCAAAATCTGCAGGTAAATCCGAAAGAAATTTCGCATGAAACCTGCGAATTTACCTGCGGATTTTGATTTTAAGGACTAAATTGTTAGTGTTTTTAAAATGACAAAGTTGTTTTTGAAAAAGAAAATTTTACAGGAGGTTAAACCATAAATAACTTATATGGCAGAGGGTAAAATGGAAATAACCCAAAAAATTATATAAATTCTCACTACAATACTTTTTATTATAGTTCTATATAATAAAATTTAAAATTTTACTTTATAAATCCCACTATAACATTTTGCACATCATACACATGTTAACTAAACAGGAAGATTTATGCAATAAAAACCACCACAACTCTTTCTTCAATGAATCTAGAATGCCAAATAAGAGAAACAATTTGGAAAATTTATGGAGATTCTAATGAAATCTATATCTATATCTATATAATGTAATAAATCTGAAGCAACAAATTATATCATGACCGATACTAATTTTTCTAATTCATTTGTGTCACATTCATTGTTGTATGTGACACCTCTCCAAATTCATTTTCAAAAGGTGAAATGCAATAATTATTCTCTATTAGATGTCACGAGTTCGACTCTTTACAAAAACAAAACAAAAATGAAATATTTTTCTCTATCAGAAATCACAAGTTCAACTTCTCACAAAGACAAATATTTGTGAATCTAAACTCTAAATTAAAACTTTATTTTATTTCAAATGATTCAAAAAAACTATTATAATATACGAAAACTGAGTTACAAACTATTTGAATATATCTAAATCATTGTCCACTTAATAGAGTCTATCTATGAATTAATTACAATTATTTTATAACAAACAAATTTAAAATCTATATTTATAATACTATTTCAAAAAATTCATCTCAGCTCTGATATCTAAGTCTATCTATGAATCGATTTAAATTATTTTATAATAAATAAATTTAAAATCTAAATTTATAATATTATTTCAAAAAATTCATCTGCGTATCGCGCAAATCTGTATCGCGCAAATCTGTTTCTAATTCAATAATAAATGAAAGGATATTCATATTTTCTACTATAACTAAAAGTGACTTTTGCAATTTAGTATTAGTAGAACTATCCATTGATGTATTCACTTTGTTAAAAAAAATATATATTAAACTTCGTACTCAATATTTTTTTAGTGAGTTTAAAGAACTCGAAAACAGTTTTTTAATTAAAATTTCAGAATAACTTGTAATTGTTATAATTGAATATTGTGCACCCTACACATGTATTGTATCTGTCATTTGCTACTATTGCAAAAGCTTTTACAAATATTGAGTAATAGTAAACAATTATTTGTACTAGTAGATGAATCTCAAAAGCAACATGTAAGGGTGTATAGTTCGTACGCTATTAAGTTACAACTCACTGATGTATGAATGACCATTCGTACACCAAGTTGAAGTCACTGACTATTTTTTTTCATGTACTATTGTTCAGCTAAATTTAAGGAACAACAGTTAGTTTATGGCGGGGTCAGCTAGAACAGTTACGTATCTTATGTTATATTTTGTTCAACTTTTCTGTGCATGCAGTTTGCTTTTTCCATTAAATAATACCAAATTTTATGTATTTTCGTTAACTTCTAAAGCATGTTACATGAAAATAATCGAAACTTATGCTTTTGGAGATTCAATATTAAAACGTTATGCGAATTATATTCACGGCATATATTACTTCCTCGTTAGCAGTTTCTTTTTCTAATCACCAAAAATAATAAGAGATTTCCATAACTAAAAAATATATATCAAAAGCAGTTTCTTCCTAGGTTTCTATGTTGGACTCAAGTTTCAATCGGAATATCCCCAATAATTTTTGTAATTAATTCTATCACTTAAAAAAGATGATTATTTATTTGGTTGACTCTACTTCTTATCTGAATCGTTTCATATTTTAGAGATTATGAGTAAGTTAGCATCGTTTAAAATAAAAAATAAATATAAACTCTACTTAATTACGATTTAACTCATCATATATATTATGAGATTCTATTTATTTATAATTTAACCTTGACAAAATTAAGATTTTGTGTAAAAGTCTATCTCACACGTTCTTAAAGACAGTTTTACTTATCATATTCAACGGCTAATTTCTTGTCGTCTTTTACCGTTGGGAACTTGACTCTTCTATTTATTTTAGCAATTGGACTTTTCTAAAGTATTGGCTATCTCATAGAAGCTTTTTCAACGTATACTCCATTTTAGAAGCTTTTTTTAGTATTTCTTTTTCTTTAGGTTATCGAGTCAAATTATGTGTGATTTTATTATGATCTAGTATGATATAGTCTAAATTGTTTTGGAGAACCCGTAATAATATCATATTTAATGGTGTTTTAAATATTCTGAAAGATAGACGTGAGCGAAAATAATATTCTTTTTAGTTTAGAAATGATCTCTAGTTAGATTATGGGTGAACTCATATACTTTATCTATCACATGTCTTAACCAATAGCTAATTGATTGTCTGCATTAGCTTTGATGAATGTTTTTATATATTTGCGATTTTATTTCTCTTTTGATGAATTCTGATTTCTGGATGGTGGTTCTAAAGGTGTGAACTATACTATAATCCTTGATTTTTAGTTGTTTGAGAGCTTTTCAAGGTCTACTTTGTTTGTTTTGTTTATTTGGAGGTTGTTGTTTTTTTCTTTTTGGAATCTTATTGTATCTTTGATAGTACATTGAACACTTCTTGACTTTTTAGAATTATTTATACTATGTTGTTTATCATCTTTTTATTAATATTATTTTGCCATTAATAAAAATATAAATTTTTAACTATAAATAATTTACGATTAAATATGTTTAAACTTCGTTTTTGAATTTTGTTTTATCTCTCTAAAATATATCTTTAGAGAATCATTTTTCTAAAGTTAAAATTTTTAATTTTTGATGTCTTCTGCTAATGTAGTCACTAAATAATAAATCGTCGCTAAAAATTATTATTAAATCGCTAAATTAAAAAAGTAGTTGCTAACTTATAAGAATTTCAAAAATTAAAATTCCTAATTTTAGAAGGACAGTTCTTTAACGAATATTTTTAAAAGGCGGAAAGTGAAAATGTCAAATTTTAAAATGATTTTAAACATATTTAATTCCATAATTTAAACTGTTGTGTAATCATAAATTAAAATCTTTAAAATGTGTTTGAGGTTTGGGGTATGGTGTGGCATTTTGAATTGGTAGGAAGTATTAGCTAGTGTTCTTCCTATTAATTATAGGCGTCCTTCTTCTATTTTCGTGGCCTCATTTTATAAAGAGGAGATATTTGCAAAGAACTTCAAATTATTCGAGTGTTTGAATTTTATGAAAGGAATTTGCTAAGAAAAAGTAAGATTTCAAATTTTAAA
Source organism: Vicia sativa (assembly GCA_021764765.1). NCBI lineage: Eukaryota > Viridiplantae > Streptophyta > Magnoliopsida > Fabales > Fabaceae > Vicia > Vicia sativa. The sequence continues at coordinate 103,460,563 of CM038796.1, read as the reverse complement.
TCATGTTAAAATTATGGTGTAATTGTAATTTAGGTATAAAAAAATGTAGAACTTTTGATATGACTTAAATTATCCTTTTAAATTTTTTTTTCTGAAAATGAAGATTTCAAAAATAACAAAAGTTTTAATGATTGGTAAGCATCACAGCTAGAAAGAAAACAATTTAATAAATCATTGATATTTAAAATAACATATAGAACATATTTTGTGTTGATTAAAAGAACTTTTATGTTATAATATAGTAAGTAGTCGTAAATAAAAGTTGCATAAACATTTATTTTATTAAAACATAAATTCGAATTTTTAATGTTCATATTCTTTAAAAATATGTATGATGTTGGTTGGTGCACAAGAATTAAAGATGATACGAATAATGAGAGAATGACGGTTATCAAAAGAGTGAAAGAAATCAGGATTGTTGTTATAAATGACATCTACTACTAGTCTATTTATACAATGAGAAAATTGTCACATAGGCCCTAATAGAATAAACTTAATGATCAAGATAAAAGGTACATACATAGAAAATACTAAATTATCCTTCAATATCATCCCTTAATTTATATTTCTAACTAAAACTAACAACACCAATTCCACCCCTTAAGAGGAGAAATTGATCTGTCTTGATTGTCTTCGTCAGAACATCTGCCAACTGCTTCTGGGTGCTACAGTGCACAACTTCTAATGTTCCGTTCTAGACTTGCCTTCTCAAAAAATGATACTTAGTCTCAATATGCTTGCTTCTTCCGTGCAACACTGAATTTCTTGCAAGATTGATTGCAGACTTGTTATCAATCATCAGCTTCAGAGGCTTCTTTATTTTAATCTTCAGATCTTGCAATAAATTCAGAAGCCACATATCTTGACATGCAGCTACAACGCCTGCAATATACTCAACTTCACATGTTGATAGAGCAACAACAACTTGCTTCTTAGAACTCCAAGAAATAGGACCTCCCAAAATCTTAAATAAGTATCTAAAATTACTTCTTCTATCAACTCTATCTCCACATCAATCAGAGTTAGAGTAGCTCATCAACTTTGATTCTGCCTTTCTTCCAGAAGGAAATAATACTCCAAACTTCAGAGTTCCCTTGATATACCTCAGAATTCTGGCAACAGCTTGATAATGGGACCGCTTAGGTTTACTTATGAACCTACTAACCAATCCAATTGCATAGCAAATATCAGGTCTGATATTACACAAATACCTCAGAGAATCAACCAGTTGTTTGAAGACCATAGCATCCACATCTCCACCCTCAGAGTCAGAGTCCAATTTATGATTGGTTTTTGACGGTGTAACATCAACCTTACAATTCTCCATCTTAAACTTCTTCAGAAGTTCTAGTTCATACTTCAGTTGATGTAAAATAATACCCTCCTTCGAGTACAAAATCTCCATTCCTAGAAGATATACCATATTTCCCAGATCAGTCATCTCAAATTCATTCATCAACGATGTCTTGAACTTGATTATATATTCTGGAAAGCTCCCTGTAAGTAATATATCATCAACATAAAGACACACCAGAATCATATTGCTTCCAGAATGCTGCACGTAAACTCCATATTCCATCTCACACTTCTGAAACCCTTGCTTCTTGAAAAATGAATCAATCTTCAAATTCCAAGCTCTGGGTGTTTGCTTCAACCCATACAGAGCTTTGTGTAACTTGTACACCATCCCTTCCTGATTCTTTTTTACGAATCCAGGAGGTTGTGACACATATAAATCTTCTTGTAATGGACCATTCAAAAATGAAGACTTCACATTCAAATGCATCAGAGGCCAATTTCTATTTGCAACTAAAGCAATCACCAAGTGACCCATCTGGCTTAAGCTTCACCTTGAAAACCCATCTGACGCTTATGGCTTTCTTCTTCTTCGGAAGCTTAGTCAACTCCCAAGTTTTGTTTCTTTCTATAGCCTCAAGTTCTTCTTTCATGGCATTCAGCCAGAATTTCTTCTTGAGTGATTCTTCAATACCCAATGGTTCAGAATCTACTAACATGGCACACTGAATGACTTCTCCCTCTGAGTCAACTTTGATGTCTTACAACATGTCAAAATCTGCAAACCTTCTAGGTATGGTTATGATTCTTTGTGGCCTCTCAACTTGTTTTGAATATTCTCTAGAATTTGGAACAACATTAGCTTCTGGACCTTGTCTAGAAACCATATCTTTAGAATTACCACCTTCAGAAACATGATCTTCTCCAGAAACTTGTCATTCAGAACCTACGTCTTCAAATTTTTCCCTTCCAGAAGCATGATCACCACTAGATTCTGGATCATCATCAGAAATTGGATCAGAATCAGATTCATCATCATCAGAGTCTTCAGAATCATCTTCTGACTCTGACTCTTCTTCAGAACTTTCAACTTCTGACTCTTCTTCAGAACTTTCAACTTCTGACTCATCTTCAGAAGTTATCTCTACACCAAAAATGGGTTGAGACTTTCTCCAATCCCAAGCTTCCGACTCTTTCATAATAATGTCTCTGTTGACTTCAAATTTGTTAGTTTTTGGACAATAGAGCCTGTATGCACCTATACTGTGATACCCCACCAATAACATCACTTTGCTTCTATCATCCAGCTTCTTCCTTCTGGCTTCTGGAACGTGTTTGTAACACACAGAACCAAAAACCTTCAAATGATTAACATTTTTCTTCTCTCCAGTCCACTTATCTAAAGGAACAGTCTCATTCAGCTTATGCGTTAGACACCTATTGAGCACATACACTGCAGTAGCAATAGCTTCTCCCCATAAGTTGTGAGGAAGATTCTTCTATTTTAGCATACTTCTCGTCATATCAAGCAAAGTACGATTTCTTTGTTCAACAAGATCATTGTGTTGAGGAGTATAAAGAGAAGTAACCTCATGCTCAATTCTATTATCATCATAGAACTTCTGGAATTCTGTAGAGTTATACTCACCTCCACCATCCGTTCTGAGAATCATTAACTTCTGACCACTTTGATTCTCAACCTTCACCTTGAATTTATGGAATTCAATAAACACCTCATTCTTATACTTGATAAGTGTTACCCACATCATTCTTGTGAACTCGTGCACAAAAGACACAAAATACCTATTTCCTCCAAGTGAAGGTTCTGAAAATGGTCCACATACGTCAGAATATACTACTCCCAGAGCATGTTTTGCTCTTGGGACTACTTCTGATACAAATGGAAATGTGGGTTGCTTTCCTTTCATGCATACCTCACATGACTTCCCAGGCTTCACAATCTTCGGAATGCCACGTACGAGCTTCTTAGAACTTAGATGCCCTAAGCTTCTATAGTTCAGATGCCCTAATCTCTTATGCCACGGGTTACTATCTCCTTTAGAGCCTTATGTACTAAGATACTCTATTTCAGCTGTTTCTACATTCACCTTGAATGTTTTGTTGCTTCCCTATTCAGATTGCATAATCAACTTCTGATTGAAATCATACAACTTCAAGAGATTGTTCTTCATAAAAACTGAGAAACCTTTCTCAATGAGCTGACCCATACTCATCAGATTGATTTTCATTTCAGGAACATACCAAACATCCTTGATTAGAACATTCTTCCCATTCTTCACTTTAAATTTGACATTTCCCATACCTTCTACATTAAGGTACTTATCATCAGCGCATATGATCTTTGCCCTCCTTCTGGAATCAAAATCTATCAGCCATTGTTTGTTTCTAGTTAAGTGATTTGAACAGCCAGTGTCCATATACCATCAATCTGCCAAACATCTTCCATCAGACTCAGAAGCCATCAATAACACAGGTTCATTATCTGAATCTGCTCTGGCTATGTTTGCTTCTTCTGATTTCCTTCCCTTGTTTGACCAACAATCTCTAGCAAAATGGCCAAACTGCTTACAACAGTAACATTGAAATTTCTTCTTGTCAAACTTTTATTTTCCCTTCTTATGTTCCTTCTTGACAAAAGAAGCTTTCAGAGCCTGCTCAACTTCCCTCTCAGAAGTTCTTTCAGTCAGACGCAACTCATGCGCTTCTAGACTACTTTACAGCTCTCCTATTCTCACAGTTTCTAGATCTTTAGAATGTTCAATTGCTACAACAATGTAATCAAATTGAGGAGTAAGTGACCTCAATACCTTCTCTATTGTTACTTGTTCAGAAAGAGTTTCTCCACAAGCCTTCATCTCATTAGTGATTAGAATCACTCTAGAGATATACTTTGAAACCTTCTCATTGTTCTTCGTGTTGAGATTCTCATATTGCTTTCTCAAGGACTGAAGGTTTACCTTCTTCACTGATGCGTCACCACCGTAACATCTGACCAATGTGTCCCACGCCTCCTTTGACGTCATCGAATCAGTAATTTTCTCAAACACGTTCACAATCACACACTGATGGATGAAAGAACAATGCCTTCTGATCTTTCTTCCTCTTGTTTCTCTGCGCATCTATCTCTTCTTCTGTCGCATCTTCTACAATCGGAATATACCTATCAGTAACAAGCTCAAGAACATCTTAAGCCCCAAATAACACGCGCATTTGAATCATCCATCTATTCCAATTTTTGCCATCAAAAACTAGAAGTTTGGTACTCATATTTCCGTTTCCGTTCATCTTCAACCTTGTACAGTACACTCAGATCTTCACTTTCACTCACACAGTGTTTCCCAAACCCACAGAATCAGAAAATGTGATTCTGTTACAATTTTGTTCAAAGATTCAGCACGAACCTAGAAACAAAATCAATCACACAACACAAACTCGCGTTCTCTCGTTTTCCCTGCATTTCTAACCGGAGCTCTAGATACCAATTTGTTGGTGTACAAAAATTAAAGATGATAGAAAAAATGAGAGAATGACGGCTACCAAAAGATTGAAAGAAATAAAGATTGTTGTTATAAATGACATCTACCACTAGTCTATTTATACAAGGAGAAAATTACCACATAAACCCTAATAGAATAAACTTAATGACCAAAATAAAAAGTACAAACATAAAAAATACTAAATTATCCTTCAATAACTTTTGCCCTAATATAATATTTTGCCTACTATAATACTTTATTTATAAAAAAAAAAGACTTGAATACAATAAGATAATACAGTTTCTTAAAAATATATACAAGTGTTTGCAAATTCTAATTCAGCTAATATGTATTATAAGAAAAAAAATTTGGTTACAATATAATATCAAAATTTGAACCTTAAGACCTACGGTTATAGATGAATCTTTAATAGTTATTACAACTTCATCGATTAAAAGAAATATAAGAATAAACTGTAACTCTTTTTGTTTGAACTCAATCTTAGTTATGTAGTAATATTGGATATTACTAGTACTGTTTATAGTAGTTTTCTTAATTAATTTGTATAATTGGGTGTAGATTAGGACGGTTCATAGTACAATTTTGTTAATATACCGAACAAAATCGTATCAAATAATTATATAAGATTATCCGAACTAAACTGAACCGTTATATTTTTTTTAGAATCAAATTAAACAAAAAATTTTGGTTTGTTATAACGGTTCATGATCTCATCTGTATCAAACAATTATAAGATAATTTTTCTTCAAAACCGAACTATTTGTTAAATAACATGATTTTGTTAAATTTTTTTTAAAATCAGCTTTTGTTTTATTTTTTCGCCAAAATTGACTTTTTATTTTTGAAAATATAAACTTTTCATTTTGCCAATAAAACAACCATTTTTTATTTTCACCAAAATTAACTTTTTCCAAAACAAAATTGACTATTCTAATTTTTGGAGAATATTGTTTTTTTTTGTTTTCTGAAAAAATTGACTTTTTTTATCAGAAAAAATTGACTTTTTTATTTACGACAAAATAGTACATTTTTTTGAAAAAAATTGACTATTTTAAATTTTTGGAAAAAATTGATTTTTTTTAATTTGTGAAAAATACTGATTTTTTTTATTTAAACAAAAATCGACTTTTATTTTTGAAAAAAATTGACTTTATTGTTTTCCAAAAAAATATCAATTTTTAAATTATAAAAAATAAAACCAATTTTTTCATTTTTCAAAAAAATTGACTTTTATATATTTTTGGAAAAAAAATGACTTTTTCATTTTAGAAAAAAATTGATTTTTTTTACTTTTGAAAAAATTGATATTTTTTAATTTCGAAAAAAATCAATTTTTTTTTATTTTTGGAAAAAGTTGACTTTTATTTATTTTTTAAAAAAAATCAGCATTTTTTAATTTTTCGGAAAAAGCTGACATTTTATTTTCAAAAAATTTGATTATCTTTTTTAGGAAAAAAATGAATTTTTTTATTTTCGAAAAAATAATTTTCTTTCGCAGAAAATATTGATTTTTTTTATTTTGAAAAAAAATATTTTTTAAAAAGTCAATATTTTTATAAAATAATGATTTTTTTTTAATTTTATAAAATAGAAAATAATTGTTATTTAAAATAACAATAATTCGGTTCAAAATTACTTTGAAATTTAATTGCTTAACAGTTTAGTTCTAAAATCATTATCAAAATATAAATTCTTTCACTAATATTAATAATGGTTCAGTTATTTTCAACAGTTCAATATAATTTTATAATGTTTTTGAAAATTATACGATATCAAATCAAATCTATAATAACAAAAAACTCAAACTCTTTTCGATTCATTGTAATATTTATAATCAATAGTTCAAAGCATCATGGAAAGATCCAAGACAATATACCTTAACTAGGTTAATCAAACTCATAATCTAACAAATAAACTATAATACAATTTGGCATTGACACGTACGATTCATGACCCAATAATATGATATTCAATTAAGCAATCATCTATCCATAGTCTTCTTATTTAATTTTCCACTAATGATTTAACATCGTATAATAAAATATAATAGAAAGAAGTTTTCCTAGAAGCTAGGTGTTGGCGGTGACAACAATGCTAAGGTATATAAATTGATTGATTTATGTCTATTATATATTAAATTATCCAAATAGCATTGAAGTGGACACCCCAATTGTTTTTGGAATATTAATTAAGAAATTGGCCACGGCTCTCTCATGCTTAAATTTGATTAGGGTTTGGGTGATTTTTTAAAAGTTTGGTTTAGAATGTTTAATTAGCTGGATAAAGCTAAAAGCATGAACTTTACAAACTCTATGGAGGCGTATGAAATTAGAACTACATGATTTTAATTGCTAGGAGTTGGTAATCAAGCAATTAATTAATTGTCCTACACGATCTTTAGAATACTAGGCATTATAAATAATTTTGAATACAAAGATAAATAGAATTTTCACGATAAAATAATTTGAAAAATGTTTTATTACAACTAATTAAGAAATTATAAGATTGAGTCATGTATTAAGTTTGTGTTTGAATTGACACTTAATAGAATTGATTCAACATAATTGAGATTGGTAGAATTAATTATATCATAATTGAGTTTATGATAAATGATTTATATTTGAATACATTATTATTATTATTATTATTACGACTAGACTAAAAATTGATCACCTATACTAAATAACGAGCAACTATATTTATTTGACGCTTAACAAATTCTACCTCAAAGTTTAGTGAAACTAATAATAACAATTTAAGAGATCTCATAATAAGACTAAATTCGGAATTTCCAACGCATTCAGAGTGAATTACATGAGAAACTTGTTGAGAATCACTAACAAACATCACATGGTCAAGACGTAACTCTATAACTCTTTGGATAGCCTCTTTCAAAGCCAACGTCTCTACTTCTAAGATAGATAAAGTTCCAACATTCCAAGCAACACCAACAATAACAAAATTACCCAAATTGTCCCAAGATACCACCCTCTATTAGTTGATCCTCTATATATGTTGAAACACGCGTCAATATTACATTTGAGTCAACCATGCGGGGGTGGGTTCCAACGCGTAAGGTTGGGAGTATTTTCTTCAACACCATGAGAATTTTAATCCAATAACCATTCCTGCCATTTATGAAACGCTAACCAACCAAGCTTATTCGCATCATCCCCCTCATATTCCAAATAAATCCATTCATATTCTTCCACATAATCTCAATCACGATCACAAATCGCCTGGACACCCTCCAATCTTTCTTACTAAACAAATAAAGAATAAGAGATTTAGGATCAATCGAAGATTGTAAACGAGATTCAATGAATTCATACAAACCTGATGTCCTCCAACTTGAGTTAGTTTTCGGACAACCAAAGAAAACATGCCAATCATCCTCTTCATTCTCTCCATAGGACATGATATTGGCAGAGTCGAATTCTAGATGACAGATAGTCCTTGCAAATTCTCCAAAGAAGATGTTTGACTTGAGGATGAGCTTTAATACTCCACATATCTCTTTTTTCTTCTCTTCCAAATACGATAACTCGAACGGGCGTTATAGATTTCAATGTAAAAAATAATTTCAGTGTAAAAATCACTTAGAAACAATTCTGGAGGTAGAAGCTACAAATTCTAACTTCAAGTAGAATCAATTTTACTTTTAATAAACCAAACATCTCAAAATCGCTTAGAATCAATTATACATCTCTAAAATTGATTTTTGATCTTTCAAATTGTACATTGTATTGATATCCTACTCTATTGTAAGAATTGATCTCGATCTAATGTCTCAAATTTAGTGCGAACTCTCAAATACAATATTGAGACCATTTGAATCCTTAAAACAAATTTCTCTTTGAAAAAGTTATTTCACGAGAAAATAATTTTACAAAAGCAACTTTTTTTCAAAGAGACAATATTTTGAGAACTACAAAAATAATTGTAAAATTCAACGAGCAAAAAAGAGTTTGAATATATGATTAACCAAAAAGGAAAAGAAGAGAAAAAGCTAAAAATTAGTATAAATAGAGAGTTGATGGAGGCACTTTATTTATAACAAATTTTTTATGATCGATTCGTAAATACACAATTCAGAACATTTGGAACGAAAAACTTAATAAATAGATACGGATAAAAAATAGTGAAAAGTTAAAGACTTAGACAAACATGTGGCAAACAGAGAAAGGCGTGTGTCAAATACACGTTGATCTACGAGAAAATTGATGAAGTGAAAATAATAATTATATTTTAATAAAAATATAATTTTTTAATATGAAAAAATATATTAAACACTAAACTAAAGCTTTAAATTTGGCCGTATGTAAGATTTTTTTAATTTAATATTCGATTTTGATCGACTAATTTAAATTAAAAAAACTCAATTTGTTGTTTACATGCGAGGCGAGGAGTCATATTCCATATAAACTAATCTCAAGCTTTTATTAATAAACTAACACTTAAAAATTACAAAATATTTCAAGTTAAATTTATATATATATATATATATATATATATATATATATATATATATATATATATATATATATGTATTAAAGGATTTCAGTGGGCCAATCGATCCTAAAAAATTAATTTTTTTTAATTATATAAATTTAATATTATATTAACTCAAAAAAATTATTATATGAAAATAAAATCTTTTGGTTTTCTGTTTCTCTTTCTCTCTCTTTTTTATAGGTATCGTAAAAATACTTATTTTATCACTATTAGCTTCTTCTCTTCTCTCTTACCGGCAACCACAGCTTTAAAACACGAAGCGTCGAAATCTCCGCTCTGGCTCTGTGAAATACGACACCATCATCCCCTTCCTCTTGTTATTAATACACTTTACCGGCAGCGACAATCGACGATGAGTCCTTTTTCCTTTCCGACTCTTCGTCGTAACTTTCCCTCTGATTTTAAAAAGGTAATCTCTCTCTTCCTCTATTCATCCCATTGTTGATTGTTAATTTTATATGAATGATTTTGTTATTGGAAATTTTGTGAAATATTGTGAAGCAATTTTAAAATATGCAATTTGATATTGAGAAACACATTTGAGGTTAAATTGATTACAATTTGTGAAAAATATTGTTCTTTAAGAATTGATTGTTGTTGATATCGTTCTTATAATTTTGTTGATTATTGTTCTTAAAAATACGAGATTAAAACTTGTGCTCACTGACATTGTTTTTGATTGTGATTCTTACTTATTAACTTGTAAAGTGTTTTTTTCGGTTTATTATAACTTATAACAACAATTTTGATTATGATTATTGTTGTCTTGTGCTTTTATTGTTATAACAACAATTTTTCTGATTTGGTTATTAATTTGTGCTTTTAAGGTGTCCGTCTTGTTGATGTCCGTATATCAGCAGATTTGAAGAATTTATCAACCATTCAGAAATTATGTTCTTGTTTGGTTGCAACTAACAAGAATAAAATTTACTTTTTGATTGATAGACTACTCCGTCTTATCCCGACTCTTCCAGTTTCTACTGCCACGACTGAGAGATCTTTTTCGGCAATGAAAATTATCAAGACTAAGTTGCGAAACAAGATCAAATGTCGGTTTCTAACGCATAGCATGACTGTTTACATTGAAAGAGAAATTAATACATATATTAGTTCAGATTCTATTATTGATGATTTCAAGTCACTCAATACACGTAGAGTCTTATTTTAAGATATGTAATTTGTTTTTTTAATAATTAACTTTGTGCTTATTTAGCCTTTATTTTCTATATGCAATATAAATTTCGTATTTAGTTTAAATATTTTATTGGCACACCCGCATTTTTTATCCTGGTTCACACACATATATATATATATATATATATATATATATATATATATATATATATATATATATATATATATATATATATATATATATATATATATATATATTATAAAACAAACCATGATAACTAGCTAGTTGAATTATAAATATGTTAGTTAGGTGGAAGAGTGTTTTTGAAGAACAATTTTGGCTGGAGATTGGGGAGAATGGATTATTGAATATTGAAAAAAATGTCGACATCCGTACAACATGTCTATGTTGACATATTGTGTATTTTTCCCTTGTAAAGCTGTCTTGTCCTTCAATTTAGTCTTCGTTTGAATTAGTTTATTTTTTATATTATAATTAAAATAATATATTACAGCTTGGAAGGAAATATCTATAATTGTTTTAAGTCCACACACATGCTATTTTTATTTTTTTTTGTAGTGAAGAATTAATTGAGCTTGATATGATAGTGAAAGAAGAGAATGGGTATAGTAAGATATGATATAAGATACTGAGTACTGAGTAGTAAAGTGTGTATATATGATATAGGAGTAAAAGCAATGAATAAATGAATGAGAACAACAATGGATGGGGTTCATGTGGCTTCTCCCCTCATCATAGTCGCATCACAAACCTCCCCCCACGTGTCAGACATACTAACCTGAGTTTTTACTGCTCCCACGTTAATTTGTCTTTCTTTTTTCCTATGCATGCACGCGCATATCCTTAACCACAAACCCACGTCTCCAAATTCTTAACTACGTAAAACAAAGGAATAAATAAATTGCTATTTTGATGAATAACGAATGCATTTTCTTTACACTTATGGAATATGTTGACATTGTATTTTTTAAGTGTCTCGTTAGTTGATTATGCCAAGTGATGTTGAAATTTTGAAGTTTTTGTTCTATTAAGAAAAATTATACATATACATAGATAATGAAGTGATGAAATAGAGCACATAGGGAGATTCATATTGGATTAAAAGCCACATTAAGAGCAACATATAAGTAAAAAAAAAACATTAAATATTAATCATAAATTTTAAGATGATAAGTGTATCAATCTTTTCGCTTATAAATTGTTCAATATTAATTTTTTTAATTAATATGAGACTTCCAACTTACATTTGTACACAATAATCTCGCTCTCATTCTAGCACCACTCTGATGAAAAATTAAGGCACAATAACATACCAATATACATCAAATATAAAATTTCTCAAACTTGTAAGAACCTATTAGGATTAACAACAAATATATGGTAAATCAAACAAATAAAAGAACAAAAGAACATCAATATTTTAACGTGAAAAATCCTTTAATATGAGAGTAAAAATCACGAGTCATACATACCAAAGAAATAACTCTACTATAATCAAATAAAGATACAAAAGAGTCTTAAAGTGAGTCATAAACTAATGTTATCAACCGCAAATCACAAAACAAACTAACTTACAAATAAGAATAAATAAGATGAAAAGTTATTTAAATATACAACTTCAGTACGAAGCAATTATCTCTCAGCTCGGACTTTATTTTAAAGATATCAATAGTCCAAAAGAAGATACAAGTGTTTCGAACATGCCCTATAAATTTGAGGTCGATCAAATGGTTAAAGAATCCAGAATTAATGATTTAGTCAGATTGGTTGCAAAAAAATGGGAATAAGGTTCTCTTATGTTTTCTCTATTTTGAATCCTTATTTTCTCTCTACTCTCAACCCTAAATTGACTATCTCCACTTAAATAAGTTAGACAAAATGGCTAATCATAATTGGGTCTTTATTCACATAGAAGAGAGTCCAAACCCAACAAATTTCCCATCACAACTATGAGGAGGAAATCACCAAACTAAAGATATCACAACAAGCTTTAAATTTCTCTGGTATCATTTTAGTCATCATATCGAACTATTATCATTTGTATGAACTTTAGGTAACTCCAACAAACTATCCAAAACATCATGTATTCAATGATATTTCACATCAACGTGTTGAACCTATTATGAAAAGCCAAATTCTTACCAAGATGAATAACACTTTGACTATATCAACAAATAACACATATTTTTCTTGAACAAAACCAAGCTCATGTAAAAATTTCTCCAACCACAATAACCCTTTTACATGCTTTGGTAATGATAATAAACTCAACATCTATAATAGACAATGTTACACACTTTTGCATTTTGGAATGTCAAGCCACAACTCCCCTTATAAATTAATCATGTATCTCGAAGTAGAATTTATGGAATCAATGTCTCTATCCATATTAGTGTCAGAGTGCCCCACTAGAGTATGTTTATCTTCTCCAAATCAAAGCCTTGCAGAAGTAGTACCGCGAAGATACATAAAAATCCATTTTCCAACATTCCAATGCCCTCTACTTGGATTTGACAAAAATCTACTAACTGTACCAACAACATGTGTTATATCTAGTCTTGTACACACCATTGCATATAATAAAGTATCCATGTTAGATGCATCTGGAACACATTTCATATTAAACGATTCATCTTCACTTCAAGGATTTTGATTAGAACTTAACTTGAAATGAGTAGCAAGAGGAGAGCTTACCGTCTTAGAATTTTCCATTTGAAATCTTTGCAGAACTCTTTCGATATAATGCTCTTGTGACATCCAAAGTTTAATCTCCTTTCTGTTACACATGATTCTAATGCCGAGAATGTGTGTAGTTTCTCCCATGTTTTCATGGCAAATGACTCACCCAACTGTTTCTTTAACATGTCAATGTTAGAAATATTTTTCCTTACAATAAGCATATCATTAACATATAAAAATAGGATAATAAAGTCATCATCAGAAAATTTAATAACAAAGACACACTGATTTGAAGTAGTCTTATGATATCATTGCACACATAACAAACTCAAACTTCTTGTACCACAATCTTGGAGCTTTCTTAAACCCATATAAACTCTTTCTTAATCTACATACATGATCGTCTTTACCTTTAACTTGAAAACTGTAACGCCCTGTTTTATTTAATATTATATTATATTAATATTTTGAGTTACCGTTTGACGATTGTTTTGGCGACGAGAATATTTATATTAATCGATATATCTATTAATATATTTGGTGACGTTACATTTGGTCCGATTTTTATTCTGTTCGGTTCGATAAAATATTATTCGGACCGATATTTAATTCCCCGAAATTATTTTAATTAATTGAGTTAATAATATTATTAGATATTATTAAGGTGTTAATTAATAAAATAAATTAGGGGTGTGAGGACTAATTGCTTAGGATTGGGTGTACACCCTTGGCAAGTAAGAATACTTTATAAAACACTTTTCATCATTTTCTTTCCATAACAACACCAAAAGCCAAACATAGAAGCTTAGAAACATAGAGGGTTTTGGAAGAAGAAGAAGAAGAAGAGCAAGAGCAAGAGCAAGGTTTGGATTTTGTTGGAGCATCTTGCAATCATCCAAGCACTTGAGGTAAGGGGTTTGATTTTCCTTTCCATATAGTTAGGGTTTGATAGATATGTTGTAGATTTAGGAAAAATTGATAGGTTGATTCATGAGTTTTGGTTGGTTGATTGTTGAAATAACTTAGAAAAGGTTGAGTTAGGAGTATGGATTGTGGGTGTTTTATTGCCAAGATTGTAGGAACTAGAAGTGTTAAAAATGGAAATGTATAAACTGTTAAAAAACCAGAAAATACAAGGTCTGTTTACTGAAGCCATGGAAGGAGAAGGAATGGAGGATGATGCAAGGGGGAGGCGCCCACCTCAGCTTGAGGGGCGGCTGTCCCCCTCCCTAGGCGTCCGCCTCAAGCCTTAAAACACCATGGGACGTTCGTCCCTTCCTCTTGTCGAAGGTGGAGGGGAATTGTGTTTTTCTGTCATTTTTTCTATTTACTGCATAATTGTGTTTTCTGCATAATTATGCAGTTTGTTTCTGTTTCTTTCCATTTCCTTAATTTCACATACTACTAGTTGGTATTAATAAAATATAATTAGGACACAAGTTAGCCGATTAAATTTGGAACCCGATTATGTTCCGATTTTCCGATTTCGGTAATTTCGGCGACGGAGCAAGCTGCTCCGAATTCAACGAAAATTGACGTGCTAGCTAAGTTCGACGTGTAGAACGTAGTGGTGAGGTTATTTTTTCAAAATTACGAGTTTTTACGAAATGACCCGAAATAGGCCAAATTACGGTTAAATTGAATCGGATTGCGTTTTAGTCGATTTAAGACACGTATGGACAATCCGATTGTGATATTGACGATTATGATTAATGCCGGTTATTAAGAATGACTTTTGCGACGATTATTGGTGTTTTGAATATTTTTCCGTATTTAGAATTTGGTGAATTAATTGATAATGATGTGGTGTGATTAAACATGATGTTTGCGACGATGTATTTATTAACGAATACTTGATGATATGCGATGCGATGATATGTTTATCTTGATGTGGATAAATATGGCGACGTGGACTTTATGTCAATTTTGATGAGCGATGATGATGTTTTGTTGTGTTGTTTTTATTGTCGAGTCACATACATTGCATTGGCGACGAGGGCTTTTATGCCAAGCGACGATGGGCTTTATGCCAAATGTTCCTAATTATGGACAAAGCGACGGGTACCACATGCATAACATAGTCGTGTCTCATGGAGTCGGTTATGTTTATGTTTGAGTTGTTTGGCATTGGGTTTTAATTGATGGATGATGTTGAATTGCGATGATATATGATACTTTTGTTGATACAAGTATAATGATTATGTGACGGTTAAAGTGTTAATTTTATACACTAAATGCTAATTTTAAGTATGTGAGGTTTTGATATATGTTGACATACTCTTAATAACTTATATCATTTATAATTCCAAAACTATTTATATATTTTATCATGCCTTTAATTATATGTTTTGGAGTATCTCACCCTTTACTTGTTTCGCTGTTGCCTTTATATTGGTAACGCGGGTGATCCACGAGGATGATGAGGATTAGCTCGAGTCTCTTTATTTTGAGTCGCCTCGCTCGATCGTAGTAACACTCGGTTTTGGGCGACGTTATTATTTTGATAGGATAGTTTATGTATACTATCTTATGATGTTATAACTTTATGCATTGATGATAACATGATGATATGCATATTTTGTAAACACATCCGCTGTGCTGTGAATAGTCATATGTTTATATGATGAATTATAATATGAATCGGTATATCTGACTTTTGATTTTTGTGATGTGCATTATAATGCAAAGTGATGAAAACACGAATATGTGATGCCTCAATTTTGTTGGATGAAATTTTGTAACTCTGATTTTATTATTAATTACGAGGGGTAGAATTGGGGTGTTACATTAGTGGTATCAGAGCAGGTCGGTCTGTCCGACCAAGTTGTTGAGTTTGTTGTTATCTAACAATCAAGTATTGTTATTTGTTGATTCTAATCCTTGTTTTGTTGTGAGCAGAAGTTGTTATGGCTGGAAGAAATGCTGGTAGGAATGATGAGGCTCTTGTTGATGCTATGCAGGCAATAGCTCAGGCTTTCCAACACCCGCCGAATGCTGACGAGAACGCTGGGTCTCGTAGTTTGGCAACCTTCCAAAGACAGAATCCCCCTACTTTCCAAGGAAAGTATGATCCTGAAGGTGCTTTAACGTGGTCGAAGGAGATTGAAAGAATCTTCCGTGTGATGGATTACACTCCTGTGCAAAAGATCCGTTATGGTACTCATAAGTTAAGTGATGAGGTTGATGATTGTGGGTTGACACCCGTTAGAGGCTTGAAGTTGCTGGTGAGGAAGTGACGTGGGGAGTTTTTCGTAGGGAATTCATGAGGAAGTATTACCCGGAGGATGTTCGGGGAAAGAAGGAGATTGAGTTCCTTGAGCTGAATCAAGGGAATATGTCAATCACTAATTATGCTTCAAAGTTTACCGAGCTGGCTAAGTTCTATCCTCGCTATGATGGAGTGAATACCGAGTTTTCTAAGTGCATTAAATTTGAGAATGGCTTGCGTCCTAAGATTAAGAAAGCGATTGGATATCAGAAAATTCGTGTCTTTGCGGATTTGATTGATAGTTGTAGAATCTTTGAGGAAGATAGTAATGCACACTATAAGATTATGTCTGATAAGAGAAACAAGGGTCAACAGAGCCGTGGGAAACCTTATGATACTCCAGCTGGTAAAGGGAAATAGAAAGCATTTCAAGGGCGAAGGATTAGTGGGGGAGATGCTCCTGCTAGTATTGTTTGTTACAAGTGTGGGAAACCTGGCCACAAAAGTAATGCTTGTCGAAGTGATGTGAGGGCTAAGGAGAATGAGGTGAGATGTTTCCGATGTGGAGAAGTGGGTCATGTGACTCGTGATTGCAAGCAGTTTTAATTATGGAGAGGGAGGTCACATTAGTTCTCAATGTAAGAAGCCTAAGAGAACTCAAGGAGCGGGGAAGGTGTTTGCTTTGTCGGGTGCTCCGACGGCAAACGAAGATGGTCTTGTTCGAGGTACTAGTTTCATTAATAGCATTCCTCTTATTACTATTATTGATACTGGTGCTACTCATTATTTTATTGCAGCTAATTATGTTAAGAGATTGGGTCTCACTTTGTCATCTCTAGATAGAGATATGGTGGTGGAAGTTCCAGCTAAGGGAATGGTTACTACTTCTTTTGTGTGTGCAAGTTGTCCTTTATCAATCTTTGATAGAGACTTTGTGGTGGATCTTGTTTGTTTACCGCTTGCCGGGTTGGACGTGGTTCTGGGTATGGATTGGTTGAAAGCTAATTATGTCCATATCAATTGCTATGACAACACTGTGAGGTTTTCTTCCTTAGTGGAAGAAGATCAAACTATGTTGATGTGGACGAAACAGTTGAATGAGTTCATGAAAGATGAAGCATTGGTTTTCTTGTTGATGGCGACTCTTTCTGTGGAGAGTCAATCTGTGATTGCAAATTTTCCGGTGGTGTGCGATTTTCCCGAAGTATTCCCTGATGAGATTCCTAGTGCACCTCTAGAAAGAGAAGTTGAATTTTCTGTGAATCTTGTCCCTAGTACCAGACCTATCTCTATCGCACCATACAGGATGTCCGCATCTGAGTTAGCAAAATTGAAGAGCTAATTAGAAGATTTACTCGAGAAGAAGTTTGTTAGACCAAGTGTGTCACTGTGGGGAGCTCCTGTGTTATTGGTGAAGAAGAAAGACGGTAGCATGAGACTTTGTATTGATTATCGTCAGTTGAATAAAGTGACTATCAAGAATAGGTATCAACTTTCTAGAATTGATGATTTGATGGACCGATTGGTTGGCGCTCGCATGTTTAGCAAGATTGATTTGAGATCGGGTTACCATCAAATAAGGGTGAAAGAAGAAGATGTTCAGAAAACTGCTTTTAGGATGAGGTATGGACATTACGAGTATTCGGTGATGCCTTTCGGTGTCACTAATGCACCGGGAGTATTCATGGAGTACATGAATCGTATTTTCCATACTTACTTGGATCGTTTCGTGGTTGTTTTCATTGATGATATTCTGGTTTATTCTAAATCGAAAGAAGAACATGCAGAACATTTGCGCATTGTGTTAGGAGTCCTGAAAGAAAAGAAGCTTTATGCTAAGTTGTCAAAGTGCGAGTTCTGGTTAAGTGAAGTGAGCTTTTGGGGCATGTCATTTCGGTGATGGCATTGGTTGATCCTTCTAAGGTCGATGTTGTGAAGATGGGAAACTCCTAAGTATGTTACTGAGATTAGAAGTTTCTTATGTTTGGATCGTTACTATAGAAGGTTCATTGAAGGTTTTTCTAAGTTGGCACTTCCTTTGACAAAGTTGACTTGTAAAGGAGCTGCTTTTGTGTGGGATGTCAAGTGTGAAGAAAGTTTTGTTGAATTGAAGAAAAGGTTAACAACGGCTCGATCTTGATTCTACCTAATCCCAAGAACCGCTTTTGTTTATTGTGATGCTTCTAAGATGGGCTTAGGTGGCGGTTTATGCAAAATGGCAAGGTGGTTGCTTATGCTTCTAGGCAATTGAAGATTCATGAGAAGAACTATCCTACTTATGATTTGGAACTTGCAGCGGTTGTTTTGTGCTTAAGATTTGGAGACATTATCTTTATGGTTCTAGATTTGAAGTATTTAGTGACCATAAAAGCTTGAAGTACTTGTTCGATCAAAAAGAGCTTAATATGAGGCAAAGGCGGTGGCTTGAATTGTTGAAAGATTATGATTTCGGATTGAATTACCATCCTGGTAAAGTTAATGTGGTGGCCGGTGCTTTAAGTCGAAAGACTTTGCATATGTCACTTTTGATGATGAAAGAGTTGGAAATGATTGAACAATTTAGAGATATGAGTCTTGTGATAGAAGTGACGCCGAAGAGTGTTATCTTGGGAATGTTGAAAATCAATAATGATTTCCTTGATAGCATTAGAGAAGCTCAGAAGCTTGATGTGAAACTTGTTGATTTGTTGGTTGGTATTGGACAAACTGAAAGTGAAGATTTCAAGTTGGATGCTCAGGGTGTTTTGAGGTTCCGAGATAGGATTTGTATTCCCGTTGATGTGAATTTAAAGAGAATGATCTTGGAAGAAAGTCATAGAAGCAATTTGAGTATTCATCCCGGAGCGACCAAAATGTATCAAGATTTAAGGAAACTATTTTGGTGGTCGGGTATGAAAAGAGAGGTGGCCCAGTTTGTTTATGCTTGTTTGACTTGTCAAGTCTAAAGTGGAGAATCGAAACCGCAGGGTTGATGCAACCGTTAGAGATCCCGAATGGAAATGGGATAACATTTCTATGGATTTCAACGGGTTACCGAATACACCAAGAGGACACGATGCGATTTGGGTGATTGTTGATATGCTTACAAAGTCGACTCACTTTATTCCTATTAATATCACTTATCCCATATCAAGTTGGTGGAGATTTATATGCATGTGATTGTTATATTTCATGGAATTCCTTTGGTATTGTTTCGGATAGAGATCCGAGGTTCACGCTCAATTTTGGAAAAGCTTGCAAGATGCTTTGGGTTCTAAGTTGAGGTTGAGTTCGACTTATCATCCTCAAACCGATGGTCGAAAAGGATGATTCAATCGTTGGAAGACTTATTACGAGCATGTATTCTTGAACATGGTGGTTCATGGGATACATATATTCCTTTGATTGAGTTTACTTATAACAAAGCTTTCATGCTAGTATTGGAATGACACCGTTTGAGGCTTTGTATGGTCGGAGGTGTAGAACTCCTTTGTGTTGGCACGAGTCGGGCGAAAGTGTGGTGCTTGGACCCGAATTGGTTAGAGAGACTACTGAGGCGGTGAAGATGATTAGAGAAAAGATGATAATTTCTCAAAGTCGACAAAAGAGTTATCATGATAAAAGGAGAAAAGACTTGGAATTTCAAGATGGTGATCATGTATTTTTGAGAGTTACCCCTACAACCGGTAGCATTGAAGTCGAAGAAGTTAATTCCTCGCTTTATTGGTCCTTACCAAATTACTAGTAAAGTAGGAAAAGTGGCTTATAGGGTGGCGTTACCGCCAAATCTTTCAAATTTGCACGATGTATTCCATGTGTCGCAACTTCGGAAGTATGTTCCGGATCCTTCGCATATGATTGAGATGGATGATATTCAAGTCCGAGAAAATCTTAAGGTGGAAACGATGCCTTTGAGGATTGAGGATCGTGAGATAAAGTCTCTTCGTGACAAAGAGATTTCCTTGGTCAAAGTTGTTTGGTGAAAGCGCGACGTGGGAGTTGGAAAGTAAGATGCGGGATTCCTATCCCGAGCTTTTCGAGTCAGGTAATTTCGAGGACGGAACTTTTTAAGTGGGGGAGAGTTGTAACGCCGCGTTTTATTTAATATTATATTATATTAATATTTTGAGTTACCGTTTGACGATTATTTTGGCGACGAGAATATTTATATTAATCGATATATTTATTAATATATTTGGTGACATTTCGTTCGGTCCGATTTTTATTCCGTTCGATTCGGTAAAATATTATTCGGACCGATATTTAATTCCCTAAAATTATTTTAATTAATTGAGTTAATAATATTATTAGATATTATTAAGGTGCTAATTAATAAAATAAATTAGGGGTGTGAGGACTAATTGCTTAGGATTGGGTGTACACCCTTGGCTAGTAAGAATACTTTATAAAACACTTTTCATTATTTTCTTTCCATTACAACACCAAAAGCCAAACATAGAAGCTTAGAAACATAGAGGATTTTGGAAGAAGAAGAAGAAGAGAAAGAGCAAGAGCAAGAGCAAGAGCAAGAGCAAGAGCAAGAGCAAGAGCAAGGTTTGGATTTTGTTGGAGCATCTTGCAATCATCCAAGCACTTGAGGTAAGGGGTTTGATTTTCCTTTCCATATAGTTAGGGTTTGATAGATATGTTGTGGATTTAGGAAAAATTGATAGGTTGATTCATGAGTTTTGGTTGGTTGATTGTTGAAATAACTTAGAAAAGGTTGAGTTAGGAGTATGGATTGTGGGTGTTTTATTGCCAAGCTTGTAGGAACTAGAAGTGTTAAAAATGGAAATGTATAAACTGTTAAAAAACCAGAAAATACAAGGTCTCTTATCAAGCCATGGAAGGAGAAAAAATGGAGGATGATGCAAGGGGGAGGCGCCCACCTCAGCTTGAGGGGCAGCCTTCCCCCTCCCTAGGCGCCCGCCTTAAGCCTGAAAACACCATGGGACGTTCGTCCCTTACTCTTGTGGAAGGTGGAATGGAATTGTGTTTTTCTGTCATTTTTTATGTTTACTGCATAATTGTGTTTTCTGCATAATTATGCAGTTTGTTTCTGTTTCATTCCATTTACTTAATTCCACATACTACTAGTTGGTATTAATAAAATATAATTAGGACATAAGTTAGCCGATTAAATTTGGAACCCGATTATGTTCCGATTTTCTGATTTTGGTAATTTCGGTGATGGAGCAAGTTGCTCCGAATTCAACGAAAATTGACGTGCTAGCTAAGTTCGACGTGTAGAACGTAGTGGTGAGGTTATTTTTTCAAAATTACGAGTTTTTACGAAATGACCCGAAATAGGCCAAATTACGGTTAAATTGAATCGGATTGCGTTTTAGTCGATTTAAGACACGTATGGACAATCCGATTGTGATATTGACGATTATGATTAATGCTGGTTATTAAGAATGACATTTGCGACGATTATTGGTGTTTTGACTATTTTTCCGTATTTAGAATTTGGTGAATTAATTGATAATGATGTGGTGTGATTAAACATGATGTTTGCGACGATGTATTTATTAACGAATACTTGATGATATGCATGCGATGATATGTTTATCTTGATGTGGATAAATATGGCGACATGGACTTTATGTGAATTTTGATGAGCGATGATGATGTTTTATTGTGTTGTTTTTATTGTCGAGTCACATACATTGCATTGGCGACGAGGGCTTTTATGCCAAGCGACGATGGGCTTTATGCCAAATGTTCCTAATTATGGACAAAGCGACGGGTACCACATTTCTCATAACATAGTCGTGTCTCATGGAGTCAGTTATGTTTATGTTTGAGTTGTTTGGCGTTGGGTTTTAATTGATGGATGATGTTGAATTGCTATGATATATGATACTTGTGTTTATACGAGTATAATGATTATGTGACGATGTTATAGTGTTAATTTTATACACTAAATGCTAATTTTAAGTATGTGAGGTTTTGATATATGTTGACATACTCTTAATAAATCATATCATTTATAATTCCAAAACTATTTATATATTTTATCATGCCTTTAATTATATGTTTTGGAGTATCTCACCCTTTACTTGTTTTGTCGTTGCCTTTATATTGGTAACGTGCAGGTGATCCACGAGGATGATGAGGATTAGCTCGAGTCTCTTTATTTTGAGTCGCCCTTCTCTGATCGTAGTAACACTCGGGTTTTGGGCGATGTTATTATTTTGATAGGATAGTTTATGTATACTATCTTATGATGTTATAAATTTATGTATTGATGATAACATGATGATATGTATATTTTGTAAACACATCCACTGTGCTGTGAATAGTCATATATTTATATGATGAATTATGATATGAATCGGTATATCCGACTTTTGATTTTTGTGATGTGCATTATAATGCAAAGTGATGAAAACACGAATATGTGATGCCTCAATTTTGTTGGATGAAATTTTTCGAACTTTGATTTTATTATTAATTACGAGGGTAGAATTGGGTGTTACAAAACCATTGGGTTGTTTCATGTAGATCTCTTCCTCTGAATCACCATGAAAGAAAGTAGTTTTCATATCAATTTATTCAACCTCTAAATCAAGAGTAGTATCCAAAATCAATATAGTTTTAATTGATGACATCTTTATAAAAGGCGAAAAATATTATTAAAACTAACAATCTTTCTTTGATGGAAACCTTTCAAAGACTAATCGGCTTTATTCCTTGGATACTTATAGTTTCTCTCATGTTTAACTCTATAAATCCACTTTTTCCAAATCCCTTTCCATTAGGAAACTCACTAAATCATAAGTGCGATTATCATGCAATGATTTCATATGATCATGCATTGTATCAACCACTTTTGTTGTCATCACTTTTCATGGCCTCTTGAAAACACTTAGGTTCACCCTTATCAATAAAGGTCACATGCTCATTAGAAGTATACATTGTAGAAGGTTGTCTCTTCCTGTTAGACCTCTTAAGTTGAACTTTAGATAAATATGTAGCTTCACCAAAATTATTATCATGTAACATATCTTTATTCCTTTTATCATCATCAATTGGAATATTTACCTCATATTCAATTTGTTGATCATCAACATAATTATATGGCTTACTATTCTGATCATTACCACTAATAACATATAAATTATGACTAGGTAACCAAACTATATCAATATTAGACAAACTGATATCATTCTTGGGTGTAGACTTCTCTACCTTATCAATGTCTTCAATAGTTTTGTCTTCCATGAATACTACATCGCGGCTTCAGATAAGCTTCTTCCCTACAGGATCATACAACATGTAATCAAACTCATATTGCCTATAGCCAATGAAGATATTTTTTTGAATTTGAATCCAAATTAGATCTTGCATCAAAATCCTTACAATCAAATACTTGCAAATTATCATACTTTATATTCTTTCTGAACCAAATTTTGTCTAGAACTTCATTGTTTGAAGCAACATTAGGAGTGAGAGTAAGAATATGCACCGCTGTGTAAAGTTTCTCATCCCAATCATGATTAGGCAACGTAACTTCATAGAGCATACACCTTACTCTCTCCATTAGTGTTTGATTCATCCTCTCTACTAAACCATTCAATTGAGGAGTTTTAGGAGGAGTATTTTCATGTGCAATACCATGCTGCTTGCAATAGGCATCAAATGATCCACAATACTCACCATAATTATCAGAACAAACATATTTCAACTTCTCGCATGTAGTCCTCTCTACCAAAGCATCGAATTCTTTAAAATTCTCCAACACTTGGTCTTTTGTCATCAAGGAATAACCCCATAGTTTTCTATAACAATCATTCATAAAGGTAACAAAATAAAGTGCATCACTAAAGGATTTTGCCTTTAATTAACCATAAACATCGTAATGTACCAATTGAAGCAATTTTGACTTCCCTGAGGCAGGATGTCTCTTGAAATATACTCTAGTATGTTTACCATTCATCCAATGAGAATACTACTCCAAATATGAGTTCCTTAATCTTGTAAGAACATCCCTTTTTGTCAAAATATTCATCCTCTTTTTCACTAATATGACTAAGTCTTCGGTGCCATAAATATGCTTCCATGTCGATAGCATTCACACTATCCCTAGAAACCAAAGCTTTTGTCTAATACAATTTAGAAAGATTCTCCCCTCTAGCCACCACTAAGTTACCTCTATTGAGTTTCAACTTTCCATAACCAAAGTAATTTTCATAACCATAATCATCAAGCATATGAACAAATATCAAATTAAAGAGAACATTTGGAGCATGTTTGACAACTCTAAGAAACAATTGCATTCCCATGTTTGTTTGCAAGCAAACATCACTAACACCAATTACCTTAGATACACCATCATTACCCATCTTCAACTCTCCAAAGTCACCAGAAATATAACATGTGAATAAATACTTCCTTGGTGTAACAAGCAATGTATAACCACTGTCAACTATCCATATGCTCTCGTCTAATACGAGATTAACAAACTCATGATCACGCAGAATAACAAGATTATTATAAGTAGTAGTGGTAACACGATCATCATCATGATATCTTTCTTAGACTTACTTTTATTTCCTTGTTATCCCTTTTTCACTGATAACAATACTTATGTACGTGTTTTGTTTTGTGACAATAATGACACTCTAGATTCTTGTATCTTGGCCTGGACTTTCTTTATCTATTCTCTCTACCACTATTTGATTCCGTTTTTCTGACTTTTCCTTTTATTTTTAATGACAACTACCTCATATTGAGATGAAGAACCATGTTCCTTCCTTCTCATATCCTCATTAAGAATACCATGTGTAGTTATTTCTAAACTAGCATCGCCTTTAGCATTAGAACTTGAGACAGAAACCCAAAACATCTCCCAAAACACTGGTAAAGATAGCAATAAAATTGTCATAAAAGTTCATCATCAAATTTAATACTCATTCGTGACATCTCATTAAGGAGCTCTTGAAATTCAGTCTAGTGATCTGAAATAGAAGTCCCCTGTAACATCCTGAAAATTGTATTAGCCAGTACACGGTGGAAGTAACGGATGCACGGTTTATGGATATGAGTAGAAAAAAGTTCAGCCCAACCGGTAACAGGACGTCCGATTATCCTTTCCTATAGCGCGAACGATCTTTCTATCCAATCTTCATTAGTAGGAATCTTGTATTTCACACCCTCGCCATGATTGAAGTGAAGTATCTGACTCAGAGTTTCTTGATTCATAGAAGGTAAGACAAGAAGGCAATCACATGGGGATGTTTGCAACGGTCGGTATGCATGTAGTGTGTTTCAGCACCCTTTATTCCTTCCTTGACCGTGCATGTGATGCTTTTCTCATTTCATGTCTGATAGGAAAATAAGATTGACTACACAATGAGACATTGAAATGACAACTGGGATAGTGCCACACTCAACCTATTACAGCTACCTACTAACAAGTAGTATATATATTTATAATTTCTATGAGCACAACAATATCAATGCGGTAGAAGTATAAGCATATCAGAAAGCAACAAAATACAAATAATGAGAAACGTAGAACACAAATAGTGGAAAATAAATACTGATATTAAAATTAAAAATACTTAATGAAAGAAAAGAAATACCATAATTCAAATAAATGACTAAAAGAAACAAATACTACTAGAATTAACTCTTAATCTAGAAATAAAAATGCTACAGAAAAAAGGAAATCCTAATTAAACACCCTTCCCCTATACTTAGAGAAAACAATACCCTCAATGTTTAAAAGTAAAAATTAGCCACGTCTGGAATTATAGTGCTAGAAGAGATGATCTAAATTCCCCGTCACTAAATCCATGAAACTATAAAAATCTTTGCGGAGCGCGGTAACATCAGTACAAAAAGTAGCAACCTTCATCGTGAGAGCATCAATAGCACAACACCATGATCAATCTGAGGAGCGGAAAAGGGCAATAGGGAGAGGTGGGTCCCAATGATGGTAATCAATAGAGGCGGTGTCAGCGACGCTTTTCTTCCATCTCGTGGTCATACTCTTCCAATCCCACGGAGGGTCATAATAATGGGGTGGTGTCAAGGATTAAACTCTTCTTCTTTAAGATCATTCTCACCACCCTTCTAAATCATAAATCCAATTCTTCTTATCATGCACACTAGTTCTTGCAATGTCAGGTAAAGTGCAATGGTAGATCGGCTTGTGGTGTACCAACAACTGAAATTGATTTGGCTCAAAATTCCTGATCATGCCAATATTTAGACAAAGGGAAAGGTCAAGTGGGATAAAATCACCAGAAGGGTTCAGGCGGAACAATGGTTCTCTAAAAAATAAAGCATTAGTGAAATCACTCGGCTGAACATCGACTGATAGAAATATATCAATGGAGTCGCCATCGAATGTTTTTTATCTCACGAAGGAGAAAGGAAAACATCGAGTAAACCTGAGGGGGAAGAAATCACGGTCTCACGACTGAGAGATCTCAGTAAGGGAGTTTGTTACACGAAGGAAAGGGATTAGCACCCCACACGGCCGCAGTACTCTACGGTATCCACTTCTATTTTCTAACTAAAGTGTGTGTTATATATATCTATCACCTAACCACTACAATGCATGCAAAAGAAAAGGAAAAATAAAAAAACTAAAGGGAAAAGAAGGAAGTTTTTACAAGTTGTGATCGGTCGAGCCCCGTGACAAGATGCCTACGTATTTCCTCGTGCTATGGGAAAGTCAGAGCACCGTAGTTTGGCTCACTTATTTTGGTGGGTGTTGTGTTTTTTACTTATGAAAAAGGTTTTAAACACAAAAGGAAAATGCACCCATAGGCGAAAAAAAGTTTGTCTTGGTTGGTTGCTTTAACCTTTAAGAAAGGATTTTTGAACCATTATTAAGTGTTTTAGTTTTCAAAAGAAAAAGAAAGCAAGTTTTAGTTTTAATACATGTAAGGATGCAAAAAGAAACAAGCAAAACAAAAGGGAGACTAACTAGTACTAGCCATAATGTTTTCATGCAAAGATTGGACCTAAGGTTGAGGATGTAAGGGAATATCTACCTATGTTAACACGTCAAGGATGTAAATCCAAATGTCTAGGCCCGAGAAACTACCCTAACTGAGCGTTCCTAAGGGAAAACTATGCTATCTCCGTCTTGGTTGTATAGCCAAGGTATGCAAAGGAAAGAAACAAACAAGTGCTTTGGCAGAAGCACACAAGCAACACACAAGTCCTATGGGGAACATGCAAAGGTCCAAAGTCGTTTGCTCTCGATTCTAAATCGAGTGACACATTAGCCATCAACATAAAGCAATAACATCCTAAGGGGAACATGCAAAGGGCCAAAGTCGTTTGCTCTCGGTTCTAAACCGAGTGACACATTAGCCATCAATATAAAGCAATAACATCCTAAGGGGAACATGTAAAGGGCCAAAGTCGTTTGCTCTCGGTTCTAAATCGAGTGACCCATTAGCCATCAACATAAAACAATAACATCCTAAAGAGAACAAGCAAAGGGCTAAAGTCGTTTTCTCTTGATTATAAACTGAGTGACACATTAGCCATCAACCAAAACAAGCAAACAGAAACAGAATTAGCAAGTAAATATAGAATTCCTGCCACAAGTCTTTAAACAACGACTTTGAGCCCAACGCTCCTATCCTAAGCATGACAAGGAAAAGCAATAGAAGGGATATAGATTGTACCACACAGATAACTATCCGTAAGCTACTGAAAGCTAAAGAAATACTCTATTAAACTTCAAGTACTGCAGCCACGCAATAAAGAAACCGTGAGTAATGCACTGAGGCATTAAAGCATATCCGGAATACGCGTTCGTACGCATCCGAAACAATAAACCTGCAAAAGATAATGATCCAGATAAAGCAGACAAAGTATTGCACGTTCGTACACAAAACATGTATCAAATTATGCGTTCATACATAATTGATACACAAACACCTTCAAGAAAGGAGTAAAACCTAAAAAGCAGACAATAGAAAGTTCACGTATGTGTACAAGTGGTAGAATGCGCATTCGTACGTATTCCAGGATTAGAATGTGCGTTCGTAGACATTCCAACCAAAAGCACCGGCAAGAAAAAACCATAATAACCTGACAATAGAATGTACACGTATGTGTACAAGTGGTAGAATGAGCGTTCGTACACATTCAAACAAAAGTACGTGCAAGAATAGAGTAAAACCAAACAAGCAGACAATAGAATATACACGCATGTGCAACAATAGATGCGATTCATACGACAAGCATTAGATGCGCTGTCAGACAAGATTCAAGATTGGATAACCTATAAGGTGTCAATCCAAGCAAAAAAATAATAGAATGCACATGTATATGTGAAAGCGCAAGAATAAGGAAGCTAGAAGTCCATATCTCATGTGAAAGAGGTCAAAGTACCTTGCACATGAAATAAAGTGTCAAAATTAACAAAGCAAGTGCTAGAAATAAAGCATCTAATGCAAAATCGATTACAAATATGATTATAATCTAGTTTGAGCATGTAAGAAGTTAAATAAAATCACAAAAATTGGAATGGAAAGGAGGTTTTCCGAAATTGGAGCAAAAAAGTCAACTTCTCGGAATCGACTAAGAATCGCACGGTTGCTTGCAAAAGCGTCAACAAATTCAAAAACATGAGCGATTTTAATTAATTTCGAGTGAAAGTGGCATTTTCCGGACCTTAAAGTGACGGGGAAGCCACTCCATTTTGGCACGTTGCACTTGAAATTTGGTTTCGCAACCACTAAAATCGGTTCCAGAACGTGCCAAAATGTAGGGAACATGTATCATTACTTCAGACTTTCAAGGAAAAGTGAGTTTCGACACATAAAAACGCTAAAAATGCTTATGGAATTGTAAAATTCATGTTTTGAATTAAATTCCATTCGATTTTTGTTTGTTTTTGAAATGTGAGGTAAATCAGATTTTAATTCGGTACATGTAATCAAAAAGCCAAAACAAAATGCAACACAAGTTATATACAAGTTTTATTGAAATTAAAACTCAAAAAGTGTGCAAAAGTACATGTTTATGCATGTTTCATGTACATATTATGGTGTATGAATGAATGAAATGCAAACAAGTGAGATGTCATGTGAAAATAATATGTATTCAACGTAAATTAATACTAAATGCAATGCATGTCATGAATTATGTCATATAGATTCAAATTTGTGATGTGTGTTGGTGTTGTGCAATCATACATGTGAAATAAGTGAGTGAAAGTGAAGTTTCGACACACTTTAATGTCACGAAAATTGGACACCGACACATAAACTTGATTCTTTTATTCTATATGCAAATGTATGAACATATAAGGGTGTAAATTGTATCATGAGTGCGTGTTTAGGTGCATGTATATATGTTATGTACAATGCAAATGCACCTAAGAGTTAAAGTGTTATGAATGCTACATTTTGACACAACTAAGGATGCAAATTAGCCTTAATTCACATGTTTCAATGCAATTTAATCAATCTATATGCTTCCTAATACATGAGCATGTGATAGATGATTTAAATTGCTCTAGTTAGTAGCCTAAATGCAAAGGAAAACAATTACACAAGTTTATGTGTGTGTTATGTACAATTTTCCTTCACACCGACACACTTTAACGTCACAAAATGAAATCAAATCAAAGAATTCGAAAAAATTTAAGAATCGTAATCCAGATGGAAAATGCAATCAATTCGACTATTCAATTTTAAGAAAAGCTAAAAGTAAAATAGTTTAAAATAAGTGCTTAATTGAATTAATCACTTACTTGAACTTGAAGTTTGAGTCAAATTGAAGAGGAATTCCTTTGCTCTTCCAAGAAAATACCAAACCGCTTTCAATTGATGAGAATAATCGAATCGAATAGAAATCGAGGAATCAAGTCTTGATTCTTGAGTAATTGGAAGAAAATGGAAGAAGAAGAAGAACTACCTTCAATGGAGGAAGGGTGGTCCGAGCACTTGAGAGAAGGAGAAGGTCGGTTTGGCCTTGAAAAATGGACAAGGAAGAGCTCCGGTGAAGGAGCCGTCCGAAAAAGAGGAAGGTAGGCGAACAGAGCAGAGGCCAGACGTTGTAGAGGGTGCGCGGTCGGGAAGGATCGCCGAGCGGGAGTTGACTTTGTCGGGCGGAAGGCGGTAGGCCGGTGGTGGAGGACAATTCCGGAGGCTGGTCGATGCAAAGGTCGTATGCTGGGGAAGGGTTGTTCGACGAGGAAGCTTGGAGGGAAGCTTGTTTGTTTGAATTTTGTTCTTAGTTCTTGATTTTGCTTTGAGAGAGTTTAGAGAGAGCAAACTGAGATTTGAGAGAGGAATTTGAGAAAATGTTTGCGTGTCCTTGAATTGTGAAGGCAAAAATTTATTTATAGTGTGAAAATTTGGGCCTTAGAGTGCCTTGGATCCACAATGAAGCCCAAATCGCGATTATCGAGATAATTTTTGTAATTTATTCAAAACAGCCCAATCCGTCGAGAATTTGAAGTCAGAATATAACCAAAAAATGTCCGAAACGCGGTTTTGCCTGAGTGAGTCAAACTTTCGACTCGGTCGGATGAACGGTCTAGGCAATACAGATTTTTTGAAGTTTCAGCACAGTTTTCAAGTGTCTAACACATGCAGAATTTCATTTGCGCACTTCGGAGAAATTGCCTCGAACGAGGGTCTTCTGATC